>JAODXP020000025.1:7340269-7372769 GCA_027497455.2 Sardinella longiceps
CCTTTTAACTGTGTCCTGCAGCAATGCAATTCAATATGCGGTTAGATATGTGTAGTAGTCAAAGAAGAATCTTTTCCTGGTAGTATTTTGGACTTTTGGACTAATCATGTTGACTCACGTAATTGCGGAGGTGTGTCGCAGCAAGCTTTGTGAGGATAGCATGGTGGTGGTGAAACGCTTTCAGAATATCCTCAATCTGGATCCGCCTCCAGCACTCAAACAGGCTCGTACAAATCTTTCAAAGCTTTGATTGCAACAGATTGATGTTTTCCAGATCGAGTGCATTAATTAAATCAGGTCTGGGCCAGAAATGATTAAACTGTCTTTCTTTTTTCTTTTCCTCCCAGAACAACACAATGTCTTTGCACTTCCAGTCCCAGGCTTCTTCATGACCTCCTCCATGAATGTCCAGTCCAGCTCTGGAGAAAGACTCCTCAGTAAACAATGCGATCATTATAGAAGAGGTGTTTATGCTTGCGCTCAAAACTCCTTAAGTTTAGGAGCTGAACATGGTGGCCCTGGATGAGACAGCCACACATCCACCTCTAATGACAACTGTCATTTAGCTTTTTCATCTAAAACACTTTTTTATAACTTTTTATAACACAAAAGAACCCCACATTTTTTCTCTGTTCTATCCAAATGCCTGGCAGGTCTATATTGATTTGAGATGAATTAATGTGTTAAGATTATGCAACTATTTAGGGAGATAGCTATCAGTTATTTTGTTTGTTACATCTTGCCCATTGTTTTGCTTTTTGTGGCTGACTTTCAGGATCTGGAGAAGAACACAGCACAGAGCTTGGCACAGAGGGTGTCTGTAGCTCATACCACCAAAACTAAACATTTTAGTATAAGACAAAGATGCTCTGTGTTTTGGAGGTGAATAAAACATTGAAATAGCATTTGGTGGAACACACAAGACGAAAAAAGACAAAAGACAAAAGACATTGTGTTGGACCAGATCTCCCGACAAATGTCTTCCGTCTTCCATGTGAAAATGACTGGCTGTGAGAGCCCTTGCCAGAGTCTCATCACCATCACCACACTGAGGCCTGTGGTGACCATAAAACTCTAACTCTTTTACCACCCTGGTCCTTGCATGGCGGCTCCCATAAAGGTTTAGCTTAGCCGTGCTCCGTTAATGTTTATGAACCTGCCCATGTAGCCTGCATGACCCTAACCTCCAACACCCCCCCTCCACCCTCCCCCCAATCACAGATGCTCTTCTGCAGGTGAAACTGTGACCTCATCAGCACTGCAGCGTGAACTTTGACCCACATATTGAGAAGAGTTAGGCCTGCAGGAAAAGCCGTCTGAAACACACACACACACACACACACACACACACACACACACTTGTTTGGATCCATAAACCTGTCTGTGTGAGTGTGAGAGTCGGTCGGGCGTCCCCTCCCACTGCGGCCATCATCATGATCTGGGGTCACAGCCCAAGGGGAACACTGAGGAGCGGGGGGAACACAACACTGTGCGACAGCAGGGGTCAAAGGTCAGAGGTTACTGGTGACTAAAAAGCCCAGACGGAGACCTCACACACACACACACACACACACACACACACACACACACACACACACACACACACACACAGGCTACCAGGCATGTGCAGCGGCAGCAGCAGCATGTGAGTCAGCACTATTCAATCCAGCACCCCTCCCCGCCCCCCCACCCCCACACACACACACACACACACACACACACACACACACACACACACACACACACACATGCTCCTCTAGGCAAGGTCAGGTTGCAGTGTGTGTGGACTAAAAGCAAAAGCACAGTGTGGTGGTGTATAAAATAGCTTCCATAATACCCCCTATCCTGCGGCAGACCACAGGCAGAGGGAGGGAGAGCAGGTGGATATTATCACTGTCGTACCTCTCAGAATTCTCAGACTTCCACAAGCCTTCCAATCCAGAACCCCCACAGCTGCTCCTCATGACAGCCTGCACTGCATCTCTAGGAATGTGGCCAAAGTCATGTCATCTCAGCACATTTTACACTGCTATTATGGCCTCGGATTTGCCCACAATGGAAAACACCAATGTACACTTTCACTCTCTCTCTCTCTCTCTCTCTCTCTCTCTCTCTCTCTCTCTCTCTCTCTCACACACACACACACTGTCATGAATTACAGTACAGACATGCCCAACAGCAGCACATATACAACCAAAACACCAATGTAGACTCTCTCTCTCTCTCTTTCTCTCTCTCTGTCTGTCTGTCTCTCTCTCTCTCTTTCTCTCTCTAATTGAGTGGTATTATGGCCTTGGCTTTGACCACAATAGAAAACACCAATGTACTCTCTCTCTCTCTCTCCGTACACTCCCTCTCTCTCTCTGTGATGAATTACAGACATGTCCCACAGCAGCACGTGTACAACCAAAACACCAGTGTACACTTTCTCTGTTTTCTCTCTCTCTCTCTCTCTCTCTCTCTCTCTCTCTCTCTCTCTCTCTTTCTCTCTCTCTCTCTCTCTCCTCTCTCTCTCTCTCTCTCTCTCTCTCTCTCTCTCTCTCTCTCTCTCTCTCTCCTGCATTAGAGACATGGCCTATAGAGCAGCACATGTAATGTAGAAGCTCATGCCCTCAGCCCACTGATTGACTGATTGTCCTGTGGTCTTGTCCAGGACCCCAGGGGTAAAGCAGTGGACCCCACGCAGCCTGCTAGACAATAGCCACCTATTAGATAATGGCAGTCACTCTCTCCATCCAAATCTCTTTAATGAGTACAATAAAAACACAGCAAGAAAGTCAGACAATCAGACAATGGCTAAGAAAGTATGTGTGTGTGTGTGTGTGTGTGTGTGTGTGTGTGTGTGTGTGTGTGTGTGTGTGTATGTGTGTGTGTGTGTGTGTGTGTGATGTGTGTGGGAGTGTGTGTGTGTGTGTGTGTGTGTGAGTGTGTGTGTGTGTGTGTGGTGGTGTGTGTGTGTGTGTGGTGTGTGTGTGTGGGTGTGTGCATGTGGTAGTGTTTATATTAGTGTGTGTCTTGTGTGTGTGTGTGGGGTGTGTGTGGTGTGTGTGGTGTGTGTGTGTGTGTGTGTGTGTGTGTGTGTGTGTCTGTCTGCCTGTCTGTCTGCCTGCCTGCATGCCTGTAAGGCCACTGATGGTGAGGTAAACCATGCCCAAATATTGTCCCACTCTTTTGTTGGAGCAGCTGAACAGAGCTGGCATTCTGTGGGGCCCCAGTCAGGACTGGCACAGGGTGGCACAGGGGGCAGATAACTGCAGTGCCCATGCATGGAGTCTCCCAGTCTGAGTTGGCACAGGGGGCATCAAGCTGCAGTGCCCCATGGAGCCTCCCAGTCTGGACTGGCACAGGGTGGCACAGGGGGCAGTTAGCTGCAGTGCCCCATAGAGCCTCCCAGTTCAGTGGCCCACACTGCAGGAGGGCAAGAATGTGGAGTCATGCCACCCCCTCTACCCCCTCATTACTGGGCAGTGGGCATGTAAGGGGCCGGTTCTAGCCTTTTCGGTGCCTTGGCATTTCAACAACTCTGTTCTACACTGTAAAAAACGATTTGTAATGGTTACTTGAAAAATGTGTGGAAACTCGTTGCCTGAAATGAGTTAAGTAACTATAACTTATCTTTTTCAAGTTAAAAGCCCTTTACATCTAAAAAGATAAGTTATAGTTACTCAACTCATTTAAGGCAACGAGTTTCCACACATTTTTCAAGTAACCATTACAAATCGTTTTTTTACAGTGTAGAAATACAAGTGAAAAACTGAAGAAAAATAGCAATAAATGTATTGTGATGCCCCCCTGATGTTTGGTGCCCTAGGCGCTCGCCTAGTTCATCTCCATGTATGCTTAGAACTGTCCCTGGGCATGCAGATACCGTAGCAGTCAGATTCCACATAGACAGCTCAAACATGCTGCTTCTATTTCAGTGTCTACACTCAAAGTGTCTCCAGAATCCACCCACCCAAATCCCTGCGGTGGTGGTGATCTTGGAGTTGAATTACTCCGAGGGGGATTTTTACAAGAGAATACAATGTGTCTAGATGTGTCTGAGTAAGACAAGCAGACAACAAACACCAGACGACTTTTTGGGCAAACATTCAAATAGTCAAGTATGAAGACAAGAGATTACAAACTTGATACTGCCAAGCTGCCACCTTGTTTGTGTAGTGTGTTTTGGCAGGGTCTGTAAGGCAGGTGACTGAGGCGTATAGTCCAGAGCTTAGATCAAACCATAACAAACATCAGAGAGACAGACAGACACACACACACATACACACACACACACACACACACAGAGAATGTTACTGAGTTACCAATAAGACCGATGAATCAGCAGGAATCATTCATTACGTGCCTGGTCCTGTGACTACCTCAAGTATAAATACAAATCTGTGTTACAATGTGAGAGGAGGAAGATCCCACTGGTGGATCGAAACGTTGCCGTTTATGTTTTAAAATAAAAAGTGCATTTTGGAGCTTATACTCAGTGTGCGGACCAATCAATTACATTATCTACCGCTTTTGTCCGGCACCTGGATTGTTGTCTGTGGATGTGCGCACCCCAACCAAACACCTGTTACAATGTGAGAGCCATCACAGCTCATTCTCCGGAGACTGTGAGATTAATAAATCACAATCTTTCAAAATGTTTCTTTTCTTTTTTGGCTACTGTTCTGTGGAGAGGTGCTGAGCGATGAAAGAGACAACAAGAGACAACTAAGTGATCGATCAGCGTTATTCAAGCATAGCATAGCCCGGTTGTATGAGCCTGCCAACTACACTAGATAGAGTTGGAGAGTAGAGTGAAATAACTTGGAACAACATGATCAAGACTGAAGATTAGTTTATTAGTTTAAGATTCATTTATTCAAGATTAAATTATTTTTAAATCTCATTATACTTGAAAACTCTAGATAAGGAATTTAGCTTCTTTTTCAGCCATAAATAATAAGTAAGTAATTGTAAGTATACGCAGTTGGTGACAATGTGAGTGATGTGCTATGACGAAGGTCCTGGTTAGTTGAAATATTGAATGTTTTTCCCTATTGTTTAATCAATTGTTTGAGACCGATATAGTGATCATGTGACACATGAGAATGGAAAAGTTTAAACGAGCACTTTTTTTAAATGAATGGACAAAGCAGCAACTCCGTTTCACGTACGTCATTCCAGTCTATTATAACTCACCATGCACAAACATTCAAATTAGCCATTTGTTATTGTTGGGGCCTTAAAACAAATAAGTTTTTAAAATAGAGATTGTGACCGTAATAGCCTAGAGAGATGTTTTTGCTCTTGTCTGCTTTGGCCTGTTTTACTGGCCGAGTGACACAAACACGCTGATATCAGGTTCGTATCCTCACCCCGGCCGCTGCAGAATTAACATGGAAGTGATTTTGGTGTGGTGTGGTGTGTTATCTCTCTTGGGTCACCCGTTCCACTCCAAACTGTGCCTTTGGGCTGATTAGCTTGGCTGGTAAACATTGCATGGGCTGCTATGGTTACGGTGACAGTGATGTCATCAGCGGGACACGGGAGTGCGGTGATAATATGTAAACACAGCGAGATGAAAAAACTGCAAAACAAAAAAAAGAGAATTCCATTACTCATGTGATTATGACAAACACAATCTGTGGAATGTTCCAAAGCATTCAGATAGAGGGGGTGAGTGGGGGGGGTGGTTGGGCACCATTTAATAGGAAACAGAGGGGACACACAGGGTCCCCTCAGACAAGATCCCAACCGTGTGCCAAATCAGGAGTCATTATTCTTGGCATCCAGAGCGTTTCAGGTTGATGTGGAAATACATTATAAAAACTACACGAGATCCGTCTCCAGATCTCTCAGCTTCTTATCAGCTGAGTGGGGAAGGCTAAGAGAGGGCCAAAGAGTTTTCTGTTCTCGCATCTATTTCTGTCAAACAAATACAAGATTTCTGTCTTGATGGAGCCAGCGTTTGTGAAGCGCTGCCAATGCAGCCTATAAATTCATTATATTTGCTTCCGCGCTGATCTGCGGCCAGAAACTGCAAAATACTTTTCTTAAATGTTGGCCAATTATATTCTTGGAGAAAAGACATAAAACTGCATTGGCTTCGGCAGTCACATAAAAAACTTCAAAAGTCTCTTTTGTTTAAACTTCTAGCAATTCTGAAAACATGCCTTTTATGACAAATGTGCCATTTATGGAATAAAATGACAAACTACCAAGACAATCAAACACCAAAGAATGTAATTGTTTTTTGAGTGTGTGTGTTTTATAGTGCAGTTCTCAGCACCCTGCTGTGTGAAAGTGTTGGCTGTTTGGATACACTCTCACTGTACAGACTTCCACAGTCTGTGAAATCTTTACTGAATGCAGCATTGTGTTGCATCTGGGTATCATTTGGACATATTCTCTCTCTCTCTCTCTCTCTCTCTCTCTCTCTCTCTCTCTCTCGCACACACACACACACACACACACACACACACACACACACACACACACACACACATACACACACAAATACACACACACACACACACACACACACACACACGCACACACACACACGTGACGATGTGCCCACACCGAAACAAGTGCCTACGTGCTGTTGTGATGTGAACTCTTTAGCTACACAACATCTTTAAGTCATATGTATCAACTTCTGTACAATGTCTGTACAATTGTACAATGCCTACGAGTTCTGTCCATTGAATGTTGTGTCCCTCATTTAGATACATTCAAATGTTAAGCATATCTATTCTGATACATGCAGAGGCAAACAGTTCATAGACAAAAATTATAAACTGGTTGACTTCTTTATAGTATTTGGGGAAACTTACACTTTCTCTGTTAGTCCTGTCTTTCTGCCTGGAACTCAAACTTTTCCCACATGATTTAAAGATCGATTCACTGTGGTTCATTTGGGTTTTATTCCCAAATACCCAAGAGATCAGTTTAGTGAGGCAGTGAGTGAGCACATATTCACACTTAAAGCCCCCAACCCACTAATGCACACAAGGTGAGGAAGGCCATGCTTATAACCAGGGGTTAAAGTGGGGGGGAACGCAGGGGTACGCAGTACCGGCACCTCAGATAAATGAGCAATATCATCCCATTTGTCTTCTATACATTTTTCTTTCTTTGTGCCGACACAAAATATGAGAGTTCCCCCTCCTGCCAAATCCCACTTTAACCACTGCTTATAACATGACGTGTTACTTTAATATGATATATCCTAACATTTGAACCCCCCCAAAAAACAACAGTTAGCCATCAGCTAAAGCCTTAGCTAGACGTGTGCTATTAAACACACTGTTTGTCAGGAGGGGCATGGACTGAAGCAAAAGCAGAGTAGATGTCTGTCTGCAACTCAATGTGCCTTTGTGCTGTTGTGTGTTTGTGCTTTATCTGATGAAGGAATGTTCAGGGCTGTAAATGATTATGTCCATAGGGTCCTAAAGGGTTGAGAGTTGTCACTGAGGCCAGTGTGAAACTCCACAGAGACTGGCAGGCCTGGAAAAATGACATAATAGCTTACAGACATGCGCACTACACAACCAACCGCTGTGGGCCGCAGAGACTGGAGCAGGACAAGACTAGTCTGTGCTTGAGCCTTAAGCCTCTGTCTGTGATATTTTTATTTATTTATTTATTTTTTTAAAGAAAAATAAAACCAAACAGAACGCATTGTTTACCAGCAAGGGAACCAAAACTCCTTGATGGAAAAAAAAAAAACCTAACACAAAAACGCATTATTTGTTTGTTTATTTTTTTGTTTGTTTGGAGGAATGAAAACTCCCTTCCAAAGCTGCACACACATTCACAGTGAGACAGAACAGAACAGAGCCGTGCTGTCCCATTCCTGCCGTCCCTCCTGTCCCCCACAAGCCGCTGATATTGTGTATATTATCATCTATATTTATGCCTTCCTCGCGTGTCACTACCCTTCACAACATCCACACCCAGGACGCAGGACTGCCCCCCCTGTGAGCACCAGAGGGATGTCAGAGAGCTTCCTAATTGTTTGTTTGTTGGCTGGCGTGTGTGTGCATGTGAGTGTGTGTGTGTGTGTGTGTGTGTGTGTGTGTGTGTGTGTGTGTGTGTGTGTGTGTGTGTGTTTACATGCCAGCTGTGCCTGCCTGGCAGATTGTGTACAGGTCTGGGCCAATCTCTGCACACACACACTCAC
This sequence comes from Sardinella longiceps, assembly GCA_027497455.2. Taxonomy (NCBI): domain Eukaryota; kingdom Metazoa; phylum Chordata; class Actinopteri; order Clupeiformes; family Clupeidae; genus Sardinella; species Sardinella longiceps. The sequence goes on from JAODXP020000025.1 coordinate 7,348,437, forward strand.
GCACCCGTAGCAGGGAGGTGCGCTCCGGTTGGTAGGAATGAACCCAAAGGCGATGTCAGGAATGATGATGGAATATCACCGCTTGGTCCAACCCCACCAGCCCTCTCGCCTAGCTGTTGCCCCACGCGTGGGACAAGCGTTGCCTGGTGTGAACTCCCTCCTGTCTTCTCTCCTGTTGCCCCACGCGTGGGACAAGCGTTGCCTGGTGTGAACTCTCTCCTGTGTGGGACTGGCCAGAGGGGGGAATCAAGGTGACTCATCTCATTTCCTCTCGGCACACAGTTTGGCAGAGATGCAGATTTGAGACGTCACTGGGAAATATTTGTGTGTGTGTTCTTTTCTCTCTCTTTCTCTTTCTGTTGTGTTTGTTTTCCATAGTGCCCAACAATGAGGGGAATGCATGTGCCTGGGCCTGGACGGGCGTGGTGGGTGACCTCTGGCTATCCCCAAATTTGGGCAGCTGCGCCACTGTTTGCTGCTTCCATTGGTCGGCATGTGTGTGTGTGTGTGTGTGTGTGTGTGTGTGTGCGTATGTGTGTGTGTGTGAGCATTCGTGTGAGCATTCGTGTGAACGTCCGTGGCAGGAATGTGCCACTGAGCCACGCATGCACAGGGGCAGGAAATCGTTTAAAACATTCCGAACAAATCTGGCTTTGCGTTACATCACAATCAAACCACCATTCCGAACTACAGTGTTCCCAGTCACACCACCATTCCGAACCACAGTGTTCCCAGTCACACCAGCACTCTGGACCACAATGTTCTTTATGCCCATACTGACGTCTAGACTTTACATGGATCCATTTGAACACATCTTAACCCTAATGAGAGACCTGGACCCCATGCTGAAGCGATTCATTCTCTACTCTTTTTCTTCTCTGCTGTTTTCAGCTGTTCTGTTTCTGTTTCCCTGCTGTTTTCCACTGCAGCCATTACCAGGCAGTGATGCTGCGCCAATGCCCATATTTGGTGGTGCTCCAGGTCATCCGCAGCCTAGCGCACAGCGCTAATGGGTGGCTAAAGGTTCAGCAGCTGGTTATCAGTGCCGTGTCAGAGGAAGTGTCAACATGGCAGTTAGGGGTGAAGTGTGACAGTGATGGCGGTGTGTGACAGTGACAGTGTATCGGCGTGGGGAATAAAGCTCCGCGCCCGTGTCAGCGAAGAGGAAGGAAGAGGAGGGAGCATCACAGAGGGGTCTGTTGCCTGGGAGATAAGAGATACAGAGATGCTCAGTAGCCCACTAACAGAGAATAGCAGTGGACTTTGAAGAGAAGTTGTCCTTTTTGGGGAAAGGAAACTTGTTCTCTGCATTTAACCCATCCAGAGGGTATACGTACACAAATGTGCACACAATCATGGTGGTAGCAGTTTGGCGGTTAGGTATCTTGCTCAAGGGCACCACATCCAGGGTTTTCAGATGTGGGAATGACCCACTGATGTGACAGTCCTGACCTGCAATATAGAATAGCTTGAGAATGTTAAACATAGTGTACCGTAGGAGGATGAAGGTTTTTTTGGTTGTCAACAAGACAGGAAAGCTGACTTGCTAAGAGCTCAAGTGTTACCCATGCAGGCTAGGAGGAATTTCTTTTACAAGTAGTGCTTGTAAAAATATTCAGCTAAAATGTAGCATCTGCGTCTGTTTGGTCTGCACACAAGTAACACCAGACACACACATCATGCTCTTTTCATGCATTGTGAGCAATTCAAGATTCCAGATAGTCTTAATTACATCTCATTATACATGTATACAGAGTAAAACTCTATAAGTAATACTGCCAGGGGCATAGCACCAAATTCTGGGCCCTGTGCAAAAGCGGTGGTCATGGGCCCCCCTGGTATATATTCCAGACTCTTCAAGGGCCCTCCCCCTTTTGGGGCCCTGGTAACTCAGTACCCTTTTCCCCATCATTATGACGCCCCTGAACAGGGGCGCTGCTAGAAATTTTGGGCCCTAAGACAAAAAAATTTTGGGGGGCCCCTCAAATATTGATTTTAATATTAAAATTTTCTCTGGGCCCCCTGTCTGTGCTGGGCCCTTAGAATCATCCTAACTCTCCCCCCCCCTAGCGGCGCCCCTGCCCCTGAATAATGCTGCCTTTGAGATATCAGCAGAAATGAGAAGGCTGGGCTTTGGAAGCACGCTGCTCTTTCATAACAAACATCAACACAGAGGCATGTCTAGTGTCAAGGCCAACTCCCCTGTTGACAGAAAAGTGTAAAGAGATGCCAAAGTTTGTAACTGGCGGCATCTAACACCAAATGTCAGAAAACTGCTCTAAATCGTAAATGATTTTTGTTTTTCTATTAAAATGCATGGAGCTCTGCTAGTTGGCTATTCTTTCAACACTGTTCTCACAACATTGCAACCACCGCTGTGATCAATTTGAATTTGAAATGAGCCTCTGCTTGGCTTAAGGATGTAAGTCAGGATCAGGTCAACTTGATATGACATCCATAACCTATTAGCTTGAGTGTAGAAATTCTGGGACATTAGGTCTTGACCTGAATATCGTAATCAAGCACTGGCTCCTCTTTACATACAGCCATTGGTTGGGTAGATATCGGAATAATGTCAATACAGATTCAGAGGGAATGAGGTAAACATCACATCCTGGCCTGGCTTAAGGGACACGTCAATGCTACAGAGAAAGATCTGTTTCTGCTACCAAGAAAGATCAGAGGTCAAAGCTGTGGTGTGGTGTTTGTCTACCCTGGCTGTCTGCACTTCCCAGCAGACTCACAGTCTGGGGGTCTGGAGTTCGAATGAGGACAGCCTCCATCAGTCTGCAGCCTGAGGAAGTTAAATGAAACTAGCATGCTAACTAGCATGCTACAAGATCTGCAACGTTAAGAAGATCAATGAAACAAGTGTGTTACAAGGTGTCAACACAAGGTCAATGCAAGATCATAAGAGGCTTGATATGACGTCCATAACATCCCAGCAGACTCATTGTCTGGGTCTCTGGAGTTCATATGATGGCAGCACAGATTGTTCTGCAACCTGAAGAAGTTCAATAAAAGTAGCATGCTAATTAGCATGCTAACTAGCATGCTACAAGGTGTCAACACAGGGTCAGAGCAAGATCAAGAGAGTCTTTGCGGCTCTTGGGTGGCTTCACTGACGTCAAGGCTCCTATCTACCACTCTCTCTCATTGATCCCGTGGCCGCGGTGAGATCAACACAAACACCCCAGATGGGACCGGTCCAACAACACACTGGCCCAGGAACTGTGATGGCGACTAGCCTGGAACACTGTGTCAGGGTCGGAAGGGCGGAAAAAAGGCTTCTGTAAGAAGCTTCCAGATGTTTTTTCTCTCATGGAGCGGAGTGGAATAGGGAATAGGACTCGATAAGGGAGGAGCAGATGTGTGATAGAGCGTTTGCCAGGCAGGTGACGTCAGGCTGGTTTGTATGTCAGCGCCAGGGAAAGTCAATGGAATTGGACATGATTCTGTCTTTTTTCGTATCGTGGCACTTTATTATTTTGGAGTGTTTTCTTGTTTTGTTTTGTTTTTGTTTTGTTTTTTTTCATGAGAGATGGATTAGTTGATATGACGTCTTCATAAGAGGAGAGATTCTATTAAATTCAAATCAAATTCCAAATCAAATGGAGCTCTTGCTGCCTTCTTGCCCGGCTGATGCATTGGTCACTTTGGTGATGTGGGGTGTGTGTGTGTGTGTGTGTGTGTATGCTTTACCCCTGAAAAAAAGTTATTATGTGGCAGAAAAAGTGTATAGACATAAACACAAAGTGTTTGTGCATTTAATGAAGTTTGTTGTGGTCTCCGTCACAACATGAAGTAAAACAGTCTAGGCATTGAACAAATTTAAAGGCCTTTCAATGCAAGTATGATGTCCTGATTTGGCTTTGCAGTTGGTTTATCAGTTTATCAACAAAAACATTTGGTTTAACAGATGCTTACAGTGTTTGATGGTTCTTTGGAAAAAGTTGTTTATTGCATTGAGGCCTTAATAGGGCTTGTATTTGACCATTCCCACAAGCAGTGTGTGCAGAAACAGAGTGAGGATTTCACTATGTGTGTGTGTGTGTGTGTGTGTGTGTGTGTGTGTGTGTGTGTGTGTGTGTGTGTAGAAACAGTGTGAGGATTTCACTAATACAGCTTGCCGGGGATTTGTGCCAAGGCTGGGCAGTAATTCACAAAAGCGGCCTGCAAATCTCATCCAGCTTCTGTGTGTGAGTATGCGTGTGTGTGTGTGTGTGTGTGTGTGTGTGTGTGTGTGTGTGTGTGTGTGTGAGTGTATGTTTTTGTATGTGTGGATGTGAAATGTTTAATAATATCAAACTGTAATCTCTAGAGGATTCAGGAAACTGTGGACAGGTCAGACAGATTTCCGGACCACAAGCTTCACCAAAACACCAGTTTGTTTCTACGGCGACCGGTCCAAGGCTAATGGTTTTCTCTGTGCTGCGACGGAACACCTTGTACGTTTTCAAAGAATGCTAATTACACTGTCCATGGATCAACATTAAAGTAAAAAAAAAAAAAAAAAAAAACTCCACTGGCACAGCGTGACTCAACAGTGGAAGTGTCTCAAGAAAACATTCTTCGACACTATTAGATGTTTAGCAATCCCATAATAGTAGGCCTGTGGAGACAAATCTCTCTTTCTCCAGCTAAATATCCTCCCTCCGCTCCTGGCAGATGGAGAGAAATGTCTAGGAGAGGAGAGGACTTCTTTTTTTCCCTCTCTTTTGTGACGTGACAAGGAGAAAGGAGTAGATTACTGTAACACCTGCACAGGTGGGTGGCCGGCCGCAGTCTGTCTGGTGTGAAATGCCTCCCTGATATGCATACAGTCAGGACAGTGATACCAGGAAAGACGTCTCTCACCTGGACAAGGTGGGGGGCATATTTTAGGGTGCCTGTGCACTCATACACACCCAAACAAACACACACACACACACACACACACACACACACACACACACACACACACACACACACACACACACACACACATCACACACACACACCACCACAAACACACACACACACACAGACGCACACACACAGACACACACACACACACACAGAGAGAGAGAGAGAGAGAGAGAGAGAGAGAGAGAGAGAGAGAGAGAGATGTAGACAGGAATAGAGTGTCAAAAACAGGATCCAGGATCCATGTTGGATGCATACCATGCTGCATTTTGAGGTGTATAGTCTTCAAAGTCTCACCAGTGTCTTATACTATCCTATAGGTGTCAGTATCTTTGCTCACCACTCACCCCCGACAACTGACACATTAGCAGCACCTCTATGTCTGCTGTAATCAAACCTGACACATTACCAGCCAGTTTACAGTAGGGTCTACTGTAGTGAAACTGGGCCTTTTCCACCAAGTAATTATTTACCGTCAGCCCAGCGGGGGGTGATCTCCAGCACAGCTTGTCTGTGTGTGTGTGTGTGTGTGTGTGTGTGTGTGTGTGTGTGTGTGTGTGTGTGTGTGTGTGTGTGTGTGTGTGTGTGTGTGTGTGTGTGTGTGTGTGTGTGTGTGTGTGAATTTCAACTGCCTGTGTGGTCTAAGGTGAATGGGTAATCAGAAACTGAGCCTTTCCCTGACATACACAGAGGCTGTACATGCACGCATGCACACACACACACACACACACACACACACACACACACACACACACACACACACACACACACACTCACAAATATACACACACTAATGCCATTCCGGTGCTTTGGCATAATGCTTCTAAACACAAGTCTGCAAGTCACACACCAGTTGGATTTATACAGGGATACACACACACACACACACACACACACACACACACACACACACACACACACACACACACACACACACACACACACACACACACACACACACACATTTACACAGGGACACACATCACACACACACACACACACACACACTGAATTTGTGTTGGTTTGTTGGCATCATGTGTACACACAAATGCATTGCCAGTTTGCAGTTTGTTGGCTACACACAAACACACACACTCTCTCTCTCTCACACACACACACAGTCACACACACACACACACACACACACACACACACACACACACACACACACACACACACACACACACATACACACACACAACAGATTGCACTACAGACTTTGGTCTGTCTCTACCACTTACATGGTATTTTTTTCTCTCTCTTCTTTTTCTCCCTGCCCTGCCCTGGAAAGGTGTTCCGGCACATTACTCTGGGTCTCACACACACACACACACACACACACACACACACACACACACACACACTGGGTCTCTGCACCTGGGGACACTAAAAAGCGTTGGGAGAGGCTTATCGCTTCCCTGCACGACCACAGGCATGCGTTCCCTCTCTCTCAAACACACACACACACACACACACACTTGCCTTCCCTCTCTCTCTCTCTCTCTCTCTCTCTCTCTCTCTCTCTCTCTCTCTCTCTCTCACACACACACACACACACACACACACACACACACACACTACTCTCGTTTGGAAGCAAGCAGGAAGGGGGGGTTGTAGGAGGTGGGGGGTTTCCACAAACATGCAACCAGACTGGGCCTGTTGAAGCAGAAATGACCCCTTGTGCAGCTGCCACCACAGCTCTCTCTCTCTCTCTCTCTCTCTCTCTCTCTCTCTCTCTCTGCATCCCTTCTTACTTACAAAGATTGCAGATGCAGATAAAAATTTGTTTGCAGGTAGCTGCAAAGCTCATTCTCACTTTTGTGATGTACTGTATGTGTTAAACAATCTAACTTTAACTAAACTCTCTCTCTCTCTCTCTCTCTCTCTCTCTCTCTCTCTCTCTCTCACACACACACACACACACACACACACACACACACACACAAGCACTCTGTATCAGGCATATTAGACTATGCTTTAGCATTTCATGTGTAACTGAAGCAGATGAACATGAAACTTTAACAGCAAAGGCAGAATCAGTTTATCACAGTGATGGATCCAGCGACGGGTTATTGAATCAACGACAGGCCGGGCCACAAACCAAGAAGCCCTCAGTGACAGCCCTCAGTCCTGTCCTATCGGTCCAACAGACAACTTAGAACTTCCTGATCCTGCAGCCAGCCAGCAGGAGCGTGAGGTGAGTCAAATCTAATAAACATGGACGTTTCCCAACCTCTCCGCTCGCTAGCTGTCCTCGGGCTAAATGAGTTTGCGTGATACACACACACACACACACACACACGCACACACACACACACACACACACACCCTCGGGTTAAATGAGTTTGCGTGCTGAGATGACTCTTGACCTCAGAGTGAACAGAACATCCATCCACGCCGCTTCTCCGAAGCACCTTCGCAGGTTTGTATTGGAAACACTGGCCTCTGATTCATGGTATTCCCAAAACGCTCCAAGAGCAGCGTTCCCACTCATGAGGCACAGGTGAGACAGACAGACAGACACACACACACACACACACACACACACACCTCTCCGACAGAGCAAATAGCCTGGCAAGACTCTGCATGCCATGGCTGGGTGTTTGGGACTGGCCAGAATGTGTGTGTGTGTGTGTGTGTGTGTGTGTGTGTGTGTGTGAGTTATTTTTGAGCGGAGAGAGGAAATGGCTCATCATTAGAAGTGAAGACAGCAGAGAGTTGAAGCGTGTGGCACAGACCTCTGCATAGCTGCATGGATACACGGGGACTTACTCACTGGTTTCCAGTACCTGTTCGAGTCAGCAGCGGGGCAAAAACAAACTCACGTGTGTGTGTGTGTCGTGTGTGTGTGTGTGTGTGTGTGTGTGTGTGTGTGTGTGTGTGTGTGTGTGTGTGTGTGTGTGTGTGTGTGTGTGTGTGTGTGTTTGTATGTGTGTCGTGTATCTGTGTGTGTGTGTGTGTGTGTGTGGTGAAGGTGTGGGATGTGCCCCTGGTTTTTAAACACTTGAAATCCACTTTGTTTTTTTCTAAGAACATATGACTAATTTTACAGTTATTGAGTGCATAAATGGCATAAATGGGAATATAACCCGTTTTCCTCTCAGAGATCCCCTCATCCCAGTGTGTTTTTCTGTCTGCCTCTCTCAAAGTCAGGTGTCGCTTTCTCATCATCATCAAGACCCAACAGTCAGCAAACACTCGTTTTGCGTCATCAGATCCACATCGCCAGTCAGCTAGTGACTTCCAAAAGCGTAACCCATGGCAACACAAAAGGCTAGCGGGTGGCCGGAATGTGTTTGCCGTGAGAAGGTGAGTTTGCAGTCGTGACTACAATGGCAGCACAGCACCCAAGGGCCAGGGGGAGCAAACACACTACTCAGCTGACGTACAAACACACACACACACACACACACACACACACACACACACACACACACACACACACACACACACAGCACCCAACGTCCAGTGGGAGCAAACACACTACTCAGCTGATTGGGCCTGTGTCTGACGTACAAACACACACACACACACACACACACACACACACATACACACAGAGACACACACACACACAGACAGGCAATCATCGGCTATGGCAAACATCTGTGGCCTGAGGGGACAACGTTGAGGTGAGGGTCAATGATCTGACCTTAAAGAGAAGCAAGGGAGAGCAGGACAGCCCATATATAGACCAACCTTGCTAAGCTACATCACTGAGGAGTTTCCTGACTGAGAAAACCACAGAATGGAGCCGTGGTGTCAAGAGAAGCCAAACAAAAAGCTGTGTCAACAGACACACACACACAAGGGTGATATTTCGATCCCACCCAAACAAAACTATACATTAAGTCTGGCACACTGACCCAGTCTGCTGGAGCCTCTCCAGTGAAGCCAAAGAGAGAGTGAAGGGCAATGACCCTTAAGTGAGTCAACAGCAAGCTGTGTGTGTGTGTGTGTGTGTGTGTGTGTGTGTGTGTGTGTGTGTGTGTGTGTGTGTGTGTCTGTCTGTGTTTGTGTGTGTGTGTGTGTGTGTGTGTGTGTGTGTGTGTGTGTGTGTGTGTGTGTGTGTGTGTGAGTGAGTGTGTGTGCTAGAAACTCTAATGAGTCTCAAAGGTTCACAGATTCTAATGATATTTATGCCACAAAAAAGTGGTTTAACTTCCAAGCTACAACACAACTAGGCACAAGTAAATAATGTATGTAGTTCAAGTAGCAGAAATCATTTGTATAGTGTGTTTCAACAACAGGCCCATAGAGGAGACATGAAAACAGCTCAAAGTGCTGGACACTTGTGTCTGTCAAGACTGACCCTAAGGGGACAGAGCTCTCTCCACAGTTAAGGACAGACACCTCTTGTAGCAGTAAGCAGAAGGGAGTTGTTGTGTTGAGAGAGCAGAGTGAGCAGACAGTCGCCATTTCTGTGACCAATCCCTGATAAAATACAATAAATTCCATGTTGTTCCCTGATTTGTGAGGGTTCTTGTATTTTCACATTTCAAGTGTTGACAAAACAAGCTTGTTTTGCAAACACTTGAAATATGAAAATAAAAAAAGAAGAAACTAAAAACTATTCGGAGTGTGATCATCCAATGCTTATGAAAGGACATTCTCTGATTACGCACCCGAACACACAAAAAGAGGGGAGAGCGCGGTGAATCTGGCTTTTTTGTTAATGATACTGGCTTCAGAAACAGGAATGTCACCCGTTCCTGGGAATAACGAAATAAAATGACCCTGATATTCACCTCAGAGGTCTGATGGCCTAGTTGCAGGCTCCAGAGAAGACAGAGAACCAGGCCTGGTGTGGCCTGATCTAGCCCACAGACAGAGGCTCCACACTAGGGCAACTGTGCTCTCTCCAGCAGGGCTGATCTGGAACCAAAAATCGCCCCAGGCATTTTTGGCCATGGCGGCCCACAGTGATTTTATTCAACAATAATAACTTCATGGCAAACTAAAATAACACTGCAAGTTGGACATAATTGCATTTACATGAAAGATTTAATTGAACTAGTCCAATATCCTTCAAGAAAAATATGAGTAGCCTAAATTATGACAACACCGGTCCAATAATGACCATCGGCCCACCAGACATTGCCCTCCCTGTATGTCCTATGGCCTGTCCATGCCTGCTCTCAAGGCTCTGGATCAGACATAGGCCTGATATGGCCTGGTTTAGCCCCAGACAGAGGCTCCACACCAGGGCTGTTGTGCTCTATCTAGACCATGCCACAGCCAGATGATGGAGAGCAGGACTTCGCTCTGCAGAATAATCTCTGGAATGATCTATTTGGCTGCCCCCGGGGCCGACCGAGAGCCACTTCAGGTAGCCTAGCTATAGCTGCCTCTGGTATCCGTCTGCTTGCCTGCCTGCCTGCCTGCCTGCCTGAGCAAAACGGAGAGTGAAAAAGGAGGGAAAAAAATAAAAAATGGGGTCCAGATTTATGGGTGTCTGAAACCTTGTGCTTATGAGCGTCCCACCTCCGTCCCCCTGCCTGAGTAGCCATAACAGTGTCTGCTTAGAGTGAGGCGACGGGGAGCCATTGCCCAGTCCGCTCCCGCTCCGCTTTTTAATCATTTATCTGGAGTCGGGACATCTAGATCACAGCGAGCAGCAGTGGGAACGCCACCAAGACATGCACTGCTAAAGAAATCACCATTGCGCAACGCATGCAAAAGAGCCCCAGACAAACTATGCAAAGTGAATATTTTCTACCGAGATATATTAGGAAAGTGAGCAACTGTGACACGCGCCAGGCAGGCTGTGTCTGACTGAATCATTGGAGCAGTCTTAGACAGAAGGGAAGGAAGTGTGTGTATCTTTAGACACCTTTGTATCTTTTGCCCAGTCAATAAGATATGCATGCCAGCCTTTTTTTTCCTCAGAATGGATTCAGGGCTCTTTAAGAACTCTCTCTCTCTCTCTCTCTCTCTCTCTCTCTCTCTCTTTCTTTCTCTCTCTGTGTGTGGGAGAGAGAGTGAGCGAGCAAGAGAAAGTGTGCAGATTAATGATTTCTCATTCCAATATGAAACATTGACAGATATGTGCGTTAGTATGAACTGCATACAAACAGCAAACAGAATCTGTGCTAAAAAAAAAAAAAATAAAAAAGTATTGAAACTGTGCAAGAGGAAAGAATATACATGATACATGCATACAGAAATAAAGCAAGTATGCCGCATTGTTTTTTTGCTATTTATATTCATACTTGGAGTCAGCAGACTAATTGCACAGCTGTAATAGTTTTTACATTGCCTGTGCAAGGTCACGTTTTCAATTGCAGAACTCGAATGACAACACTGCGGCCTCTAGCGGAGAGAGCATGAAATGAACTGTGAAAGTGAAAAACTTTGAGCATCCTTTGAGGACCTGTTATTGTACAAAGGGGCGCGGAGACGCGTCTGGTCTTCTGGACCTCATGTTGTATAGAGACAATACATCAAGACACTAGCCTATCGACAGTCTTCACAAATGCATAGGGCTACCTATGCACACCATTTTAATATTCTCTTCTTTCTCGATTGATTAGTTTTACCCACTAATTGAACTTAGTGAAGTTTATTAAGAGACGTTTTAGTTGATTTAAGTTTGATTTGAAGAATGGAAATGTAAAGTGGCCTATCTATATCATGTTCCATGCTGATGATGAACCAGTTAGCGGAAGTGGGGTCCATAAAATTACGAATTTGGTTATGGAATTTGGACTCTGGAATGCGGTGCTTATTTTTTTTTCTTTCCTCCATGTGTGCGCTTGTGTCTCCGACATAGCCGTCCGCGTTGTGAGGTAAGAGGATAAGCTCGTCCCTTTTTCCTTCTCTCGTCTGATTGGAGGAGACACATTCTTAGGAATGTCATGAAACTATTTAAATAGCACTTTGTTGCCCGTGTTTATTAGAATGGTAACAGCCTCCCACACAAGACAGAAGAACCATCTAGTGAACTGAAATTGAATGAAAAGGGAATTTTTCAGAACTTATCTACATTAATTCTGGGGGCAAATAACACAATCAATTTATAATTTGACTATAAGGATTACACTGCCGCGTTCGATTGGATTTTATAATTTTTCATCGCAGATTTAATCTCAACAGGTAAGTAATCTATTACCCCAAGGCTGTTGTAAATTCTTACACTGGCTAAAATTGTTTGAACTTGAATGGGACATTACCTGTTTCTTTCTACAACTAAAAGCTGTGCAGGTGTAGGAATGAAATATACGTCTGTTTTGTTCAACAGGTACCGTACAAGTGCCGATATGAAGTTAACGGGAATATTTTTGCTACTGATGCTTTGGCACTGCGAGAGCGCGAGAGTCGCAGGTGAGACCGGAACACTTGTGCTGTGTGTTTAGGGATTCCCTTACTGTTTTAAGTGATGCAATCATTGAAATTGATGTTTGTAAAGAAACAATTTCGTTTTGTGCATTCAGCATCTGTGAATTGAAATATTTCGTTCATACGTTTTCTTCTGAATAATCAATCGGCTGTAGGACTACTTATGAAATTCAGCGCGGCTTTCATTCTAGCGTTAACGGCGCACTGCTCTCTCTCTCTCTCTCTCTCTCTCTCTCTCTCTCTCCACAGAGACCCACAATGACAACAACATGTACGACCTGTTCGAGTTAGTCCAGGTTCCGAGGAAAAACCACGGAGTCTCCTTGGTGAAAGGCGATGATCCATACAGCCCCGCCTATAAGATCATCAACCCCGACCTGATCCCCCCAGTCCCCAAGAGCTCCTTCAGGGACCTAATTGACTCCATTCACGCAGAGAGAGGATTCCTTCTCTTGGTCAATTTCAAACAGGCCAAGCGGACCAGGGGCAGTCTGCTGACCATTGAGAAGGAAGACGGCTCCGGACCCATTTTTGAAATTGTGTCCAATGCCAAAGCCAATACACTGGACATTGTCTATTCCACGGAGAACAAGCAACAGGTTATGTCCATTGAAGATGCGGACTTGGCCACGGGGCACTGGAAAAATATCACTCTCTTCGTCCAAGAGGACAGGGCTCAGTTGTTCTTGGGTTGTGAAGAGGTGAATACAGTTGAGCTGGACGTACCTATCCAGAACATTCTGAACAAAGACACCCCCGGATACGCGAACTTGAGAATTGGCAAAGGCGCTGTCAGAGACAGGTTCATGGTAAGCAAGCCCTCTTTACCAACAGGTTGCCACAGGTCAAAAATTAAGTTTTAGGCACGAGAATTACGCTATGAATGCACGTGAGCTTAAACGGTTTTGCATCAGTGCTTGCTATCAAGCAGCAGGTTTGTGCGTGTTTGTGGTGTTAATCACAGTGATTTTCACAGGGTGTGCTCCAGAACGTGCGCTTTGTGTTCGGAACAACCCTGGATGCCATCTTACGGAATAAAGGTTGCCAGAGCAGTAAGTGTCGAAATTAAATTTATCTGGAGTTATAGTCTTATAGGCAGTAAAACTGCTGTGTGGCTTGTCTGCACGGTCTTCTAAGACAAACAACTGAGAATTTAATTTGTGTTCATCACACCACCACCTTACCTGAACAGTGATTGCTTTGTGGTTTTGTTTACAAGATAATAACAACTCCAATTTACTGTTTAACAGCTCTTCTTACTGACGTCCTCACTCTTGACAACCCCATCAATGGCTCCAGACCAGCTATCAGGACAGATTTCACTGGCCACAAGACTAAAGGTAAACAAGAACTCAATACCTTTTTTCTATCCCTCCTCCTCATTTGGTCATTTTGGAAACCTCATTTTGGACTCTCATGCCTAAACTCGTTTTAAAATGTGTGGGATTGTGGAGCTAAATCTTTTTCTCTTAACTGCCACTCAGATCTGCAGATGATTTGCGGCTTCACCTGTGACGACCTGGCTGCCATGTTCAAGGAGCTGAAGACCCTGGGGGTGGTAGTGAGAGACCTGTCGGACCAGCTCAATAAAGTGGTAAGAGGAGAAGACCCCTTCGAAAGACTTTCTGCAAAAAGAGCATTTCTACTATGTAATATCAGACAGTGGATTGAGATATAGTATACTAGGTGTCCTTGCTTAGTCATTAGTGTGTAGGATAGAGATTTAGTATGTACTATATGTGTCCATTGTGTATTAGGTGTAGTGTTGGACAGGGTGTAGAGAGATAACAGAGTCTAACAGACAGGCAGAGGCGTTGAGTGCTGCTTGTTTTAATCCTGTCTGACACGCGTTATTAACCACCCCCCCCCCCCCTACCCCCTCAGACCGACCAGAACAGGCACCTCCTGGCCAGCATCAACATCAGCGGGGGCGTCTGCCTCCACAACGGCATCGTCCACAAGAACAACGACGAGTGGACCGTGGATGACTGCACGGAGTGCACTTGCCGGGTAAGCATCCATTCCATCCTCCCACGAGTGCCTAACTGAGTGGCCCTTATACAGACGAGACCGGCCGGCAGCCTCTCCACAGCTCGTCCAGGGGCCCAGCCAGAGACAGCACTCCCTCTTTTTTTTCTCTTCCCTTTTTTCCCCTCAGGCCCTCGGGCTCGGCAATTTGTGTCTTTGAGAGCTGACAGGCATCCCAAACAGTGAGTGCCAGGCGGTAATTAAGTGCACTTGGCCTTGGCGCATTGATGTGGGCTTAACAGGGCCACTTGTGTAGCCAAGGGTGTGTCTGGCTAGCCTCTCTCCCTCCCTCCCTCCCTCCCTCCCTCCCTCTCTACCTCCCTCCTTCAGCACCTAGGCCTCTCATTAAGGCCAGAGGTTGGAGGCTTCTGTGTGTGTGTGTGTGTGTGTTTGGGTGTAAAAGAAGGGGCACGGAGAAAAAAAGAGAGGTCCACTTACTGAAGGTGCAAAGTGTTTGTGTGTGTGTGTGTGTGTGTGTGTGTGGTGGTGGTGGGGGGGGGGGTGATGAGGGGTTAGTTGGTTGTTCCTACTGAAGAATTAATTTAAAGCAGGACCTTCCTGGCTGGATGTGTGCTTGTCCCCCTCATGTGAAGTGACGTGAAGTGACAGTTATAACTGCCAAGCTTGTCAGCACCGCAGGGTGTCGGCATGCTTAATTAGAAAAAGAGTTGAACAAGGCCAAGAGACTGGTGCCAGGCTTGGTTCTCCAAAAGCTGTTGGCAGACGACCCATTTTCTCCACGTTCTCCGTCCCAGTGATAAGCTCACTGCAGCCCCCTGCTAATGTCTGAAACAGGCCCCTTTTACACCGACTCAGACCTGGAATGCACACGGGTCAGACTAGATTGAGATCACACAGGGGCTCTTAAAGTTGGAGAGCTTAATGCCACCATAACACACACAGAGAAGTACACTAACACACGCACACACACACACACACACAAGTTCACAAGTGACAGCAATTCTTGAAGTAGTAGAGGTTAATACCTTCATGACACACACACACACACACACACACACACACACGTAGCGGTTCTCCTGATTGACAGCGTTCCTCCTCCTCCTCCTCTTTGCAGAATTCTGCCACAGTGTGCCGCAAGATCTCGTGCCCTCTCATCCCCTGTGCCAACGCTACTGTGCCCGACGGAGAGTGCTGCCCGCGCTGCGGTACCCGTAAGTATCAATCCGTCATGTCTACACCCAACACCCTGTACCGTGTCATCAGCAGCTTAGAGTGTTTACTTTAGTCTAGTCACAATGACCACGCTAGCCACTGCTTCAGCTGGAGTGGGATTTGTGAGACTGTAGAAAAACATGCAGTAGAAACAATGATTAGTGTTAGTTAAACACTGTAGATTTGGCTTCCAACTAAATAATAGTGTTGGTTGTTTAAAAAAACTGACTGGTGTTGCGATGAATGAGTCAGTAAGTGTCAGTGAACACTTATTGTAGCGCCTAGCTTTGAACCTGGAAATGGCTGTAATTGGTCTGTTTGGTCAAAGTGGGAAAAGGGTGGAAAATTAGTGGCCATTTAGTCGGGTGACATTTTCCACACACACTTGTGGTACAGTGGTGTGTTTCAGAAGCTTTCCAACTTAAACAAACATGGGAAAACCACATTGGGTGCCGTTCCACCTGGGGCCATTTGACTTTAGGACATGATCAAGGCGTTAAGAAAAAATCTTTGGAATCTTTTGGAATTTCTTTGGGGAAAAGTAGAGGAGGAGGAAAAGAAGGAGGTGGAGGAGGAGGAGGAGAAAGAGGAGGAGGAGGAGGAAGAGGGGGTGTACTCAGATGAGATCCCTATGTGTTCTGAGCACACTTGCTTTTAGCGCGGAGGCATTCCAGTCCCTGGTGGCGGTGCCAGGATCCGCTCAAGTGGTCTGGCTCAGGCACCCGGGGGCTAAATCAAGTCCATTAGGGCGCAGCATGAAAAGCTCCCTCCCTCCCTCTTTTACTCCCTCCTTCCCTCCTTTTTTCTCTGCTCCCTCTTTCTCTTTCTTTCTTTCTCTCTTTCTTGCTGGTACTTTAGAAAGTATGAATAGTTCAGTCTATTGTGTCTCACTCACTCTCTCTCACTCCCTCTCTCTTTCTCTCCCTTCCTTTCTCTCTCCCTCATTCCCCCCTCTTCTGTTTCCCCCCACAGCTAGCGACTTTGCTGACGATGGCTGGTCCCTGTGGTCTGAATGGACTCATTGTTCTGTGTCCTGCGGCCGAGGCGTGCAGCAGCGAGGCCGCTCCTGCGACCGCATCAATAACAACTGCGAGGGCACCTCGGTGCAGACGCGCGACTGCTACCTCCAGGAGTGCGACAAGCGATGTGAGTCACCTATACTACTCCCAAACATTGAGATATGATCAGGATTCTTTCATTTTCTTTTATTTTGTTTTGCATAAGCCCTGAGATCTGTTTCCCAAAAGCATAGCTGCTAACTAAGTTAGCTACTATGTTGGTTGCAATGCAATTTCCCATTGACAACTAACTAAGTTGCTAACAGGTTAGCAACTATGCTTTTTGGAAACACACCCATGGTTTTTGTTTCATAAAGTTTGCTTGACTTTTACTTTGAAGAAAAAGTAAGCTCACCTATGTCCCTCCTCCCAACCACCCCCCTCAGTCAAACAAGATGGCGGCTGGAGCCACTGGTCTCCCTGGTCTTCCTGCTCCGTCACCTGCGGGGGTGGAGTCATCACCCGCATCCGCCTCTGCAACTCCCCCACGCCTCAGATGGGGGGCAAGGAGTGTGAGGGAGAGGGACGCCAGACCGAGAAGTGCCAGAAATCACCCTGCCCCAGTAAGAACCACACACAACCTGCTATACCTTCATTTTATATTCATTTATTTATTCATTCGTTCATTTATTCATTCATTTTATTCATTCATGCAGGCAGAGATTTACACATTCCAATTCTAGTCAACTATCTATCTATCTACCTATCCATCCATCCACCCATCATCCATCCATCCATCCATCCATCTATTTATCCATCTATCTATCTATCTATCTATCTATCTATCTATCTATCTATCTGAATACCCTATTCATAGTTAGGTCACAGAAATGTGAATAATGCCTAAGTTCGTTGACTAAAAGTCTGCTGTTTCTTACCCACTCTTAGTCAATGGAGGCTGGGGTCCCTGGTCTCCGTGGGATGCCTGCACAGCCACCTGTGGAGGAGGGAGACAGACACGCAAGCGCCTCTGTACCGACCCAGCACCCAAGTTTGGGGGCAAAGACTGCGTGGGTGACAGCTCTGCAACACAGATATGCAACAAGCAAGCTTGCCCTGTCGGTGAGTATATGTGTGTTTCTTTTGTGTGTGTGTGTGTGTGTGTGTGTGAGTATGTGTTTGTATGTGTGTGTGTGTGTATGTATGTGTGTTTGAATGTGAGTGTGTGTGCGTGTGTGTGTGTGTGTGTGTGTCGTGTGTAAGAAAGTTTTTGAGCTGGCTCTGATTGGTGTGTGTGTGTGTAATCAGATGGCTGCCTATCCAACCCCTGCTTTGCGGGAGCCCAGTGCACCAGCTTCCCAGACGGCACATGGAAGTGTGGCAAGTGCCCCACTGGTTACTCCGGCAACGGCATCAAGTGCAAAGACATCAATGAGGTAAAGAATGTGACCTTTGACAGTTGCCCTTTGACCTCTGACACAACACACATCTTCATCAGCATGCCCACCATTCACTGCATCCCTGACTTGAACTGAAATGTTTGACCTCTCCTCTCTTCTTCCTGTTCCCCCCGCAGTGCAAAGAGGTTCCTGATGCCTGCTTTGAGTTCAATGGTGTACACAGGTGTGAGAACACTGTCCCAGGCTACAACTGTCTCCCTTGCCCACCACGTTACTCTGGACCCCAGCCCTTCGGTAGAGGAGTGGAGGAGGCCGCTGCTAAGAAGCAGGTAGGAAACAAAGTCCTGTTGGGTGGTGATGTTCATACAGTAGAATGGTAGCATCAGATGCTAACCCATTACATGAGCACACTGCTGTACACCACATCATGAGGCTGTTTGGCAATGATGCGGTGAACAACACACCATTAGATAGATAGACAAGATAGATATCAGCAAACTTCTTTCTCTCTTTTATTTAATTAAAATTTAAATCTACATTCTAAACTTTGTTATTCTAATTCTAATTCTTACAAGGTTATAGCCTTTTTGCTGCCCTAGGCCAAATTTGATTTTTCCCACTCTTTTATAGAAATACAATTGAAAAACTGATAAAAAAAGGTAATAAGTGTATTTTGATGCCCCCCTGATACTTGGTGCCCTAGGCAATCGCCTAGTTCGTCTATGCCTAGAACCGGCCCTGGCTTGTACCCTAGAGTCCTCAAGCAAATCCATCCCGTTAGCCTCCCATGTGTTTCACATACAGTTGTAGCAGTGATCTTATAGCGTGAGCCTCTCTGTTCTCCACCCGATAGGTCTGCACACCCCGTAACCCCTGCCTGGACGGTAGCCATGACTGCAACAAGCACGCTCGCTGCAACTACCTGGGCCACTTCGCCGACCCCATGTTCCGCTGCGAGTGCAAGCCTGGGTTCGCTGGGAACGGACACATCTGTGGCGAGGACACTGACCTGGACGGCTGGCCCAACTCTGACCTGGTGTGTGTGGAGAACGCCACCTATCACTGCAAGAAGGTACGCTATACACTAACAACTGGGGTGAACATTAGAATTAAGAGAGAAGAATAGCATAGAATAGATTGTGTTAAAACTGTTCTAAACTAGTAAAGATTCAAGATTCAAGATGGTCTTTTTAATTTGTTTTTTTTCCCAAGATGGTCTTTATTACATCTGATTATAAGGGGGTATAAGAGAGTAAAATTCCAAGCTGTTGTGAATACTATTGAGTGTACAGTACAGTATGTTATAACATACTGGGCGGTGGTGGCATAGTGATTAAGGAGCCTGACTAGTGTGCTAGAACAGTCTGGAAGTTGTGGGTTCGAATCCTGGCTGCCACCGTTGTGCCCTTGAGCAAGGCACTTAACCCTACGTTGCTCCCAGGGAGACTTGCCCTGAAGTAATAGTTGACAAATGTAAGTCGCCTTTTTGGATAAAAGCGTCTGCTAAATGCATAAATGTAAATGTAAATAACACAAGGAGTTTTAGGACATTTAGGAATTATCTTGCCTAACATTGGTGTGGTGTGCATGTCCCATCTTCTGTCGTCTTCTTCTTCTTCTTCCTCCTCTCTCTCTCTCTCTCTCTCTCTCTCTCTCTCTCTCTCTCTCTCTCTCTCTCTCTCTCTCTCTCTCTCTCTCTCTCTCTATGAAATACAGGATAACTGCCCCAACCTGCCCAACTCTGGACAAGAGGACTACGATAAGGACGGCATTGGTGATGCTTGTGACGATGATGACGATGATGACGGTATTCCCGATGACAGGGTAGGTCGTGTTCACATTCTGTCCCACTGCCACTCATTCTGTTGAGTTTAGAGAGCTGTGGACTCTTTTTTTTTTTCTCTGGTCTATGTCAAGAGAACATGTGTGTGTGTTCAACCATGTGAGAGGAAGTAGGAGAAAGTCTCTATGTATATGTGAGAAAGAGTGTGTGTGTGTGTGTGTGTGTGTGTGTGTGTGTGTGTGTGTGTGTGTGTGTGTGTGTGTGTGTGTGTGTATGGAAAGGCACACTGCCACTTGTGTGATTCATCATTCATCATTCATTGGTTTGAAACGAGAGGGAGGGGTAGTGTGTGTGTGTGTGTGTGTGTGTGTGTGTGTGTGTGTGTGTGTGTGTGTGTGTGTAGTGGGGTGGGGGGGTATGAGGCAGGGCAGGGAGGGCAAAGCACCGAAAGCAAACTCTGCTTCCCTCAAAGCCAAACCTCAAATTCCAGCACGGAGGTAGCAGAGTGAAAGAGCCCTAGTGTACGGCCCTAATCCCAACATTAGATTGGATTTGGGATGAATCCCTAAAAATAAAGGCCCTTTCAGTCTGCCACATTCCTGTGTACAGGAGTCTCACACATGCCCACAGTCCAACTACAAGTCAAACATTTCAGACTTTCTCCTCCTCGTCTGATGTCTTATTTTTATGATCCGTGTGAACTTTGTTTTTAGTACCAGGCTGCTATATATGTGAAGACTAATGTTTTTCTTTTTTTCTCCTCTCCTTTCCTCCCTCTCCAAAAACAGGATAACTGCCCGTTCGTTTTCAACCCCAGGCAGTATGACTATGACCGTGATGACGTTGGAGACCGTTGTGATAACTGCCCGTACAACAGCAACCCAGATCAGACAGACACGGACAATAACGGAGAGGGAGACGCGTGTGCGGTGGACATAGACGGAGACGGTGAGAGCTTAGATAAAAAACACACCCTCACACAAGCCGGTAAAGATCTTGCAGTTTACAATAACAGTTAGACCACATGCTAAAGTCCTTCCTCTGTTTGCAATATAGGCATTCTGAATGAAAAGGACAACTGTCCCTACGTCTACAATGTTGACCAGCGTGACACAGACCTTGACGGAGTTGGAGACATGTGTGATAACTGTCCTTTGGAGCATAATCCTGACCAGGTGTGTTTCTAAAGAATGTGTGTGTGTGTGTGTGTGAGAGAGAGTGTGTTTGTGTAGGGGTGGAATGAGGAGGGCGGAGTACCGGTAGTAGTCGGCAGGTGTTAGTTGTGAATCCATAAAGGCATCTATAGATCCCTGTGTAGATTCGCTTCAAGCCCTCATCCTAAAGAGAGAGTGTGTGTGTGTGTGTGTGTGTGTGTGTGGGGCACGCCCTCATCCGTGCGGGGGAAACAGGAACTCTGGGGAGCGGCAGACACTTAACACACTATAGAATGGTGGAGCGATAGAGAGAGAGGGATAGAGAAAGAGAGAGAGGGGGAAAAAAGACCCGGCACCTCAGGGGCGCATCAAGTGAAAGGAATGAAAAAAACAAGAAGGGTTTGGGTGGGGGGTGGTTGGGGTTGGGGGTGTTAGGGCTCTAGGACAAAGGGATACTGCTGCGCTCGCTAAAGCCAAGAAGGACCACAGAAAGAAGGGAAGGGTGGGAGCCTCTTAGTTAGGAAGGATCAGGGCCAGCAGCAGGCTGTGGGTTCATGCATGCCTCGTCTGCACACAACACAATCCTGCCGCCGGATTGGATCGGGATCGCACCTGTGCCATGGTTAACTGAGGAGCAGGAATGCACGCCACTACCGCTGCTGCCACTGCCTCAGGAGGAGGAACAACAGGAACCGTTGAGGGGCTGGAGGAGGGTGGGGTGGGGTGGGGTGGGGGGGTTGGCTTTAGAGGAGGTTGGATTGTGTTCTTTCTCTATTTCAGGTACCAATGAAAAGATGTGTTATATCTCTGCCAAAGGTGGAGAGGTAGAGAAGGAGGGAGGGAGAGGGGGGAGGGTGGGGGCAGAGTGTTCTAGGCTCCAGGGGAATGCCTAAGTGAGTGCCTGTGCCTGGTGTGTGTGTGTGTGTGTGTGTGTGTTGGGGGATAACACACGTGTACTTTTTGAAGATTATGCTCGTAAAATTGCTTTGTCAAGGGATCAACCTAAATAGTTTTTGGCAGGTCCTCGGGGCGCTCATTCTTTGGTGCCGAGTAAGTGACTAACATGAAAGCCAGCCGCGGCAATGGGGCAATAACACGGAATGGGGAGATGTTGATTACATGGCGAGTGAGCATGGCGATGTGACGGGAGTAGACGTGGGGGTAATTACGGAAGAGGAGACGTGTTTAACACCGTACCTCCTCTTTCCCTTTCCATTCTGACAGCTTGACACAGATTCCGATCGTGTGGGAGACAAGTGCGATAGCAACCAGGACATCGACGAAGACGGTCACCAGAATAACCTGGATAACTGCCCCTACATCCCCAACGCCAATCAGGCCGATCACGACAAAGACGGCAAAGGCGATGCCTGCGACCATGATGACGACAACGACGGAGTTCCTGACGATAAAGACAACTGTCGTCTGGCATTCAACCCAGATCAACTGGATTCTGATGGTAGGTTGACTAACACAATAATCCGTGAGTGATATATAGTATTCATGTTTTGGATTTGGAAACATCATGTCTTTCTTCCAAACAAATCAGGTGATGGTCGTGGAGATGCTTGCAAAGACGATTTTGACCAGGACAACGTGCCAGATATCTATGACGTCTGTCCCGAGAACTTCGACATCAGCGAGACTGACTTCCGGAAATTCCAGATGGTGCCTCTGGACCCCAAGGGAACTTCCCAGATCGATCCCAACTGGGTGGTGAGGCACCAGGGCAAAGAGTTGGTGCAGACGGTCAACTGCGACCCTGGCATCGCTGTTGGTACGTTGTTCTAGATCTTCCACTCTCATCCACACAATTCTACCTACAATCTACAAGTCATTTTTCTGACGTTTTTATTCAAATGTTACTGGAAACAATTCCACCTACAATCTATATGTCATTTATCTGATGTTTTTATTCAAATGTTACTCCTAATGGGAGTGCTAAGCATGTAACCAGACTAGCGCCACCTAATGTCTCTGCTCAGTATTGCATTTCGCTACAGTATCAGTCAGTCAGAGTTCTTTCCAAAGGTTTCAGTGTCCCTCAGTAGATTTCTTGCCATTTAATCGGCCAATAGAAATTGAAAGCTGAACCGGTAGGTTTAATGTTGAAACAAAGAGCCCAGTCAGCACAAAGTAAACAAACGCCGATGAAGAGAGTCCAGGCTCTTTGCGGAAACAGTAGCCAAGCGAAACAGTTTGGCCTGCATGGTCTGCCAGGTGGATCTTGGTGTAGAAACGTTGTCTCTGTTTCTCTGCCACCTAAAGTAGTGCAGTGTTTGTGATAAACATCATGAGAACCAATCCAGGAGAATTTGCTTCAGAATGAGATTTAAGGAGGCTCTGAAAGATGCGACTCTAACCTGTTGCCTCGGCACTTTCTCAGGCTTTGATGAGTTCAACTCTGTGGACTTCAGTGGTACGTTCTTCATCAATACCGAGCGTGATGACGACTACGCCGGCTTTGTGTTCGGGTACCAGTCCAGCTCGCGCTTCTACGTGGTGATGTGGAAACAGATCACGCAGACCTACTGGTCCAACAAGCCCACCAAGGCTCAAGGCTACTCCGGGCTGTCCATCAAAGTGGTCAACTCCACCACGGGCCCTGGCGAGCACCTCAGGAATGCACTTTGGCACACTGGAGACACGCCAGGACAGGTAAGATGATCTCTCAGCCCCCCACCTACACCTACACCACACACACACACACCCCCTCTCCTTCTTATCAGCCTTCTTGGCCTTCGGGAGAGCGGAGGGAATGAACGAAACGACAGCTACTGACAGGACTCTCGTCTTCTTCTTTCTTGCCCCTGTCCAGGTGCGCACCCTGTGGCACGACCCTAAGAATGTCGGCTGGAAGGACTTCACTGCCTACAGATGGCATCTGACGCACAGACCCCGTACTGGACACATCAGGTGGGCAACGATAAAAGAACCGATGCGCTAAGGCTTATTATATTAGCACAGAGGCCAAAGATTAGATCTGATCATCTTTATTTTAAATCTGGAGATGTTTTGTCTGCCTGGCTGTACACTAGTACTGCAGAAAGATGGCAAATGCAAAAGCTAATAAATGTGGAACTGTCTTATTTTTTGTTCATTGCAGAGTGGTGATGTATGAAGGCAAGAAAATCATGGCAGATTCTGGAAGAATCTATGATAGGACTTATGCTGGTGGCAGACTAGGTCTGTTTGTCTTCTCTCAAGAGATGGTCTATTTCTCTGACCTCAAGTATGAATGCAGAGGTAAGTTGATTGAGTTGTACAGGTTGAGTTGATTTCTATTTCTTTGTCTTGTCAGATTTTAGCGAAACTCAAATTCAAATCACTAATTTTTGTGTGTTTTTTGTTTGTTTGTTTTTGTTTGTGTTTTCTTGCAGACGTGTAACCTGCTCGGGGAAGAAGCTCTTTGAGGAATACGCCTTTCTGTATAAACATGAACTTGTATTCCAAGCAAAGTCCAGGGACAGGATTTTTGTTTTTCTTTTCTTTTTGATGTTATTTTGACATTTTTTAATTTTTTTTTTTTCAACGCTACTCTTAATTCTGCGGCA
>JAODXP020000025.1:7377769-7385269 GCA_027497455.2 Sardinella longiceps
ACACACACACATACACATAACCATACTAACCTCTATGCTTACTTTACTTCTCCCATGTGGGAGACCCACCACATGGGAATCAGTTACACTACTGCAATAGCTGTGGTCATCTTATTCTGTGGCTCTCTGAAGACTTAATAAAAACTTACAATAACATTTCATCCGCAGTACAAAAGCTATCATTTTAGCGGCATCTGGCTGGTCAACATACAGTAATATATTTGTACATTGCCTCAGGTTATTTTGAAGGGCTTCACAAACTAAAAGGACCACCAAGGGAATCTCTTACTTCAATGTCTGCCATAATAAGTTTATGTATGTGTTATAATGGAGATATGTATGTTATAATAAGCCATAATGAGTATATTATATGTATGTTATACAGTAAAAACATGACTCTAATTTCAATGGATGGGCAGGTTGCAAAGTCAGGCAAGAAGCAAAGTATCCCATGCGTGAAATGCTGTTTGAAATGCTGGAATGACTTTTACTCTGTCTTTTTTTCTGGGATTTTTTGCCTTTGCACCCATGGGATAGTATCCTGGCCAGTGCCTTCTTACACAATTCCAATTGATTCTCATCTCCTTTCAGTGCTCCGACTGGGATTCCGGTCACTGGCCTAGTTCGCTGCTCAGCATGCATCCGATCCTGGCCAATCAGCAAACTTTGAGAAGGCAACTTGAGAATATGATAGGTAATCAATCAAGAATATGATAGGTAATCAATCAAGAATATGATAGGTAATCAATCAAGGGCTGATCCAATCTTTTTCTATTTATTCAAACACCTCCAGCAAGAAATGGTTTCTAAATAGCTGGAATCCCAGACCCTATGTATGTAGAGCAGTGTAGACTGAGGGGTTGGTTATGCAATCTCTTGCAATAGTGAATGGGATGAGCTTGAGAAATGTTTCAAAATGCTGTTGAAAAGTCCTTGTGAACTCCCTGACCTTTAGGACAAGGTATACTATTTTGAATGAGATTACATTGATCTGCAGATTAGGAAGTAGATTCTTATGGTAATTAGTGGACATGGCATTATGCAACTTTTAAGTCAGAATATTTTTTACTCTGTGTGTCAAAACTCCTTAGTCTGAACCTGAGTTATGCTATATGGGCACATTTGATGAGCATATCAAGATAATCAGACATTGTGAGGAGTAAAAAACAAACAAACTTATAAACGTTCCTTATAACAGCACAAAACTGTTCACTCGTTATAAATTTCCCTTGGAAAAATACATCTGAAAGGCCATTTGTCCTTAGGAATGTTGCACAAATTGTGACCATCCTCTACAAAAACGCAACTTCCAACAATCTCCTCCTTGAACCCTGCCTGAACCACTTTGGCGTGTGTATTTTGTTTATTTTCTGTCTTGTTTGTGAAGGGCATGAGTGAGGCTGGGAGGCTAAGAGGCATTCTCTTCTAAATTAATGTTCCAAAACAAGCCTTTGCCACTCAACGCTTTAGGATGGTATTTTTTCATTCTGTTGATATTCAGTGTGTTCCACCACTAGGCCTATTTATTCTTTTTAAATAGACTTTCTTTTTAATATGCCAAACATTTTTGTCAGCCACATGCCAAATGGACGTTATTACACAGCTCTGTTTATTTTTACTGTCTGCTTTCCTCTGAGGTTTTTTTAACAACACACTCTCACAGAGCCATCTAAGTAAGCAAGGAATGACTTCCACATTTTTCAGTGTTTTTTTCTTAACAAGTAACAGCCACTGACATGCAACGTTGTTAAACAAACTTGTATTGTAACAATGCAGCATGTCATCGCTCTGAGTAATGGACATCTTAAATGAATCTACATTCAATTGTTGAAGACAAAGTAGCTGTGAATGTTTATCCCACAATAGAAGGCTAACACGAATCTTAAACAAGATCAGCAGTCTGATGTTTATTTCCCAATATTTTGTATGATTCAGGCCTTTCAATCTCAGTTGCAGAGTACTGTACTGTATGTCAAATCCCAGTGTTGGTAAAGTGACACAAAATCTGAAATGTTTGTCCACTTCTGACACTCATCTTCCCTCTATAGCTCCAAATGTCCAATAAAACATTCTGCACAGTCAGAAGAATAAAACAAAAGAAAAAAACAACAGGAAATCTGTCTAATGTTCCAGCTCTGCTTGCTGTGTGAAATGTCATCCTTTGTTTTGAGTTCACATAGCTCTGCATACAGCAACAACATCTATAAATCATGTTCAGACGCACGTATATGGCACTGCATTGTCAGGAGCGCAGTGGGAGCTCACTGTTGTTTGGCGGCTCTGTTTCCCTGAGAGGAAAAGGAGAGTTCCTCCGACAGTCACATGGGCTCTTCCACCAGACATTAACATGAGCGGCAGCAGCCATCCACCATACGCTAGATAGCTCACTCGTAGCAAGGTGGACGACTTATATAAAGAGTCCACGGTCGGGGAGGGAGAAGAAGGAACACACGGCCTGATCATTTTCTCTTCATTAAGCCCCTGGCACGAGATGAGAGGGCGTCGTGGTGGAAGTCGAAAGAGGAAGTGGACCCAAGCTTTTAATTTCCTGGAGGGAGTAGAGCACTGCACATCCCACCCCACAGCACCCCACCCACCCACCCCGGTGAAGCACCCGCTGCTGCTGCTGCTCGCTCAAACTCGTGGTTTAGAAGAGAGGTCTGTAATTCCCACAGGAGAAGCTCCCTACTCAAGAGGCCCTGCCATACCTGTCAAATCAGATCCAGCCATTGAGGCTTCTGCAGCTCTATAAGCAGGCCTAGCTAGTCTGTCTGTCTGTTTAGAATGGAGCCATCTGAGACGCTGATGACAGATACATGAAATGAGGTAGTGGCCCTGGACCGTGATGGATTACAGGCTTGCTTGGAAGGTCAAACTTGACTTCTGGCCAATATGGTTCAATGGGAAAAATATAAAGCACAAATTTCTCTCTGAGATCAAGATTTATATCCATTCTTATGCTTCTTGTAATATCTATTCCTTCACAAGCACTTTTATATTAAACAGTGTAAGAAACGGCATATTCTGAGGATGGCATCATAGGCCTTTTATTGGAGGAACACAATACATTTTTCTAGGCATTTGTTAGAGCTATGTCACCATAGATCTAGGCAGTGCTTTTTTCCTATGGAATGACAATGTGCATGTGCCTTATGCACTCTACCATGACACCAAACAGACAAGAATCTCGAGGCATAAGCAGTGCGCTATGAATACGGAATTAATCCTAAAACTTCTTTTGTTTCAGCGCTTTTGAAATCATGCTATCAACTTAATGTACAAACTTTAAATGTACAGTAAGTTTAAACTCCCAAACTGAACATGTGAAAATACTCTACTGTAGAAACCATTTTACTCCGGATTTTTATGCAGATTTCACTCCGAATATACCTGTATGACCCTTTGCCTGATGTTTTGTGTCTTTCAGACAGCTAATCTGCTAGTTCCAGGCTACACCAAAACTCCTTACCCCGTGGTCACACAGGCGACAAAATCACTGGTGTTGGGCAACTAGCTCCCATTCATTTTCAATGACAGTAGGCGACGGACGATTGGCAGAGACAACGGGGCCACAAATCGCCTGGAAAATAGAAATGCAGGCTATTTTCTGCAAAAGTTGGGCGATTTAACAAGGCGATTTTTTATAAACGCCAATCAGGGAGTGAAGCCATGCTACACTTGAAAATCGCATTTATCTGTAACAAACTACAAAGTTAAGGATTTATGACTTGATATTTTGTAAAACGAGGCGCAAATGAGGTAAGATTAATGTGAAAACATGGGTTTTGTAACACAAAAATACATCTGTGGCAATACATTGTAGCTACCAGACGCAACGAACTTCAAACGAGTCAACGCCTCCTTGGCGACTGCATTGCTTGTTCAAATCGCCCAGTTGCCCTGTCGTGTGACCAAAGGGTTGGAGTTGTTTAGTCCCTCTGTAGTCCTTAAGAGTCCATTAATCATAAGTTTTTTAAAAGCCCTGAGGGGCATTACAGTATTAGCAGATGTCCAGGCGTCATACCATCAGCGCTCATGGCCAACCTTGAATTGTGTGTAAGAGCACCCACTCACATTCCACTGTGATGCACGTCAAAATGTGTCTTCCACAACACAAACCATCAATGAAAGAGCTAGATTACTGTAACAGCAAATAATAGTTTTGGAGCATGCTTGCATGTACCTCCATTGCATCATTCATATGCATCACCATGAGAAGTTAAACAAGGATTAAAATTTTAATTTTATGTTTACTTTTACTGTTTTATATATTTGGGTTTGTATATTTGAGTTTGAGATTGAGTTTGGAAGGTGAGTGATGACATTTATTTGATTCTGTTTTCAGTTAGGCCTGAATTATATTGCCTTGTTTGATGAATTGAATTTTAAAAAGCAGTAGGCTATTCTTGCATCCTATTGCATCAGTCTCCTTCTACATTAGTCAGCGCTGTTGGAGCCACACTTGGAGGGATGAACACAGTCCCATTTCGCTTCTCCTCAAAGACATACATCACACTGGGAGGCCATTTGGCACTAAATACGCTCGTGCCCCATTACACCTACTGACCTAAAACAACAATTAGTGCTGTAATAGCAGCCGTATCAGGCAGCCATTGGAAATGTCAGAGTTGCTTTCTCGGTCTTTCAGTCAACGTGACTGAATTACGTCAGGGCCACGACAGGCCAAGGCTCACAGAGCGTGTCAGTTTTACAGTAACAGCTGATGGAATGGAACACCGTGGATGTTGAACTGGTGAACTGAACCGGTGATTCCCGTACTTGAGGATTCCCGTACGCTATTGGAAGGAAAGGATAGAGCAAAAGAGTCTCTTGGTGCGGTTGAAGTTCTTGTACTGGTGTTTGGGGCAGCTGCATTGCTTTGGTTGTGGGTGGAGAACAGCGTCTGTCTGTCTGTCTGTCTGTCTATCTACAGTAGGTGAGGACGCTCCCACACATGCAATAGCCATTCACGTCATACCTGGACAGAAAACACGCCACACAAACCACAACACGCTAGATCGCGTGGGACCCCTCCGCTTGGCTGGGCTTTCGGTGATAAAAACGTCACTGCGGCACATCTCGCCCTCAAAAGCTTCTCCAAACGACCCGATCTGTTCAAACAAGCCTGAGTGGGATGATTGACTCTCCTGCGTGGCGCGGCGGTGCGGCTCTGCTCCTCGGGGAGGAAGTCTGTGGCTTCCAGAGGTTCCTACTGACTACCGCAGAAGTGTCCTCGAGAAGGTGTGATATGTGAGGTGGTGGTGCGATAGTGACTCCCTCCCCTCAGCAACCCCAACCCTCCCCAAACTTTCCTGCGACCAACACGTAAGCTTTTACATGAGACCTTTTTTTTCCCTCCACCCCCTCATTTTCCCCTATTCCATCCTCCATTTCCCCTAGTTCTACCCATTCAACTTGCACAAACACACCTCCCCACACGGAGCTTCTGCAACACGTACGCTTTTACATGAGACCTTTTTTTTCTCCATGCACCTCCTCATTTTCCCTCCTGTTCCATCCTCCATCCTCCCCCCCACTTCTACCTGCACAAACACACATCCCCACACGATCAACACGTAAGCTTTTACATGAGACCTTTTTTTTCTACTAATTTTCTAGCTGCACAAACACACCTTCCCACACGGAGCTGAGATTGAGACAAATGACCACAGTATTAACTACAAAAGCGCTCAGAGATTGCAGACCTCCTCCAAGGCAATGTGGTCACAGACACAATATAAATTCCAAATCATGTTCTGGATCACCGATCGCCACCAAAATCGAATCAGTTCTTGCTTGTCCGAATATACACATTGTCCGAAAATTTCATCCAAATCTGTGCAGTACTTTTTGAGTTATCCTGCTGACAGACAAACAGACAAACGGACAAACAGACAAACAGACAGACAAACCAACGCGATCGAAAATATAACCTCCTTGGCATTCTATACCTGGACAAAAGGAGTCCCAGGTGTGTGCATAAAAAAACTCAAATCCATGTGTGACAGCTTGAGATTAATATGGCTAACCCTTTGAAGAGTTCAGATGCAAAACCATTTAAGTCTATCTTCAAAAATATTTCTCTCAATAATATGTCCAAGTATTCTCTATAAAAATGTAATTAGTATTTTATTATTAAAAAAAAAACAAATTAAGCCCAAACAATCCAACAGGTGTTGGACTGATCATAAAGTTTATAAAAGTTATCTAGTGTTTCAGTAAATCCACACACACACACACACACACACACACACTACTATCACTGTTCTACGTATACCTTATTCCTCTACTTCTACTAAATACATCACACATGCAACATACAGCGTTCCAATCTGCATTACTTCCGCTAACATCCAAAAACTCTTTCAAACAACTGCACACTATTGCCTGACACCACTTATCAACACTGTGTAGTCAACACGTAACAGTACTTGTCCGTGTGCTACCCTGTTCTACTGTACTACCTGTAAGGTTCCTCCAACCCCTAACACACACACACACACACACACACACACACACACACACATACGTGTGCTACCCTGTTCTACTGTACTACCTGTAAATTCCTCCAAACCCTAACACACACACCACACACACACACACACACACACACACACACACACACACACACACACACATTCGTGTGTGCTACCCTGTTCTACTGCCTGTAAGGTTGGCCCTGCATGAGGTTCCAGAAAAGCTCTTCTCAAAACACTGCACCACTCACTGGCTGTGAGAAGATATATGGCCTGTGATTTCTTCTCCTTCTTCCTCCAACCCCCAACACACACACACACACACACATACCGTCTCTCTCCTCCTGGTTGTGTAACCTGTACATTAGCCAGGGGTCTGTGCCTCCGTTTGGCCGCCCGGCTCTTGGAAGAGGTGGAGAAGCAGCTACCAACGTGGGCACTCACACACACACACACACACACACACACACACACACACACACACACAGGAGCAGGACAGAGAGATGCCTTTATGCAACCGCATTTTTGCCCTCCACCCACACCGTGTCTTAGCTACTGGGGCAAGCCAGAGAGAGACACACAGGCTGGCTGGCCTTTGAAGGTAATTTATAGCAGACGCAATTCAGATAAATATGAGCTGCCTGTATATTTTTATTTTTTGCAGCGGTTTGCGCCCCACCTCCCCTAATCTGGACTAACCTCAGTGCCAGTGCCACCCAAGTGGGCAGAAATCTTTACTTAGAAGCAGCAGGCAATACAGTCTTGAGGTTTGTGTATGGCTGAGGGGAAAAAAGAGCTTACTGTAAATTAACTTTGGCTGTCCAACACGATCCCGACTCTCAGCTACCACCCCTTCCAGCACAGAGACCCCCTGCCCACCACACACAAAAACACACACACACACACACACACACACACACACACACACACACACACACACACACACACACACACACTTCCAACATAATCCTGACTCTCAGACACAACCCTTCCCAGCAAAGGGACCCCCCCCCCAACACAAACA
>JAODXP020000025.1:7390269-7395269 GCA_027497455.2 Sardinella longiceps
AAGACTACTTTCTACTGCTACTTTCAGCATTTTGTGTGGGATTCACCTGTAAAGCCAGCAGCGTGGACCGAAACATGACGGCAGATTTTAACGATTATTGGTAGAACACTACCCCACTTCCCGAACTGAATTGGACCCAGTTTGTCTTCCACTGAACCCCACTGAAACAGAACCCTTTGGACCCAATACAGTTTAATGGTCAAATGAGTTCCTGACATTTCTGACGACAGCAACATTGAACCAAACAGCTACTGTAATTATCACCCAGTGTCAAACTGCACCCATTGGCCCATAAAGCTGTTACTTATGTATGTATTTATTTATGTATTTATTTATTTATTTATTTATTACCTCCGCCAAGGAGGTTATGTTTTCGGTCGCGTTGGTTTGTCTGTCTGTCTGTCTGTCTGTCTGTTTGTTTGTCTGTCAGCAGGGTATAAGCAGCTCAGAGTGCCTATGGCTCTGTCATGGCCTAATCACACTGCTGTAGACCCCATGCAGCCAGCGGTCATCTGGGTTAGTGGCATACTGTACTGTAGGCATGCATGGAGCCCTGGCTGTGTCTCGTGCTTTACGTAATCACTAGGCCAGTTTACATGGACTCTTCTAATCTGATTATTTAACCCAATATTCCATTTCAGTTGGTGTTTATGAATGCATCACCTTGGATACTGTTCTATAGAATGCACCTTAGAATCTTTATAATCAGATTAGAAGTGTCCATGTAAACCTGCCTACTGTTATACATTGTTGCTCTGCCTCCACTGTTTGCCCTGCACTCGGACTGCTCTTGTCTGCTTGTGTGCTTGTGGTGTGTGTGTGTGTGTGTGTGTGTCTGTGTGTGTGTGTGTGTGTGTGTGTGTGTGTGTGTGTGTGTGTGTGTGTGTGTGTGTGTGTGTGTGTGTGTGTGTGTGTGTGACGCCTCATCTCTGGTTGGTTTGGGCAGCATGTGTGTGTTTACTGTTGAGATCTAAAACAAAAATATACAAAAAGGTCCACCAGACACTAACCACACACAAATGGCATTTACTGTCACAAATGAACACACACACACACACACACACACACACACACACATGTCATGGCCTAATCACACTACTGTAGACCCCAGCCAGCGGTCATCTGGGTTAGTGGCATACTGTACCGTAACTGTACGCTCAGACCGCAAGCGATAAATTGCCAAGAGTTGCCGAAGACTCCCAAGATACATCGCTTGAGCACAGCAACAAAAACAGCAAAGTTGCCCATGACGTTAGCATTTGAATGTTCAAGCCTGCCTCTCTACAGGAGCCACACTGGTAAATCGTCATTCTGATTGGTAGTCGCCAAACCGCATCATAGCTCATTGCATAAAGTTAACCAAAGTTTAACTTTATTTTCTTGCCCAAGTCGCCCACGTTTCATCGCCCACCACAACCTGCCGCTTTTGTCGCCGAAATTGCCCGTCTCCCTACAAAGAAAGTCCATTATTTCCATCACCCGTGTCGCCTGAATCACTCTCGGTCTGAACGCACAGTAAGTATGCATGGAGGCCTGGCTGTCTCGTGCTTTACGTAATCACTGTTATGCATTGTTGCTCTGCCCCTACTGTTTGTACTGTACTCTGACCGCTCTTGTCTGCTTGTGTGTTTGTGTGTGTGTGTGTGTGTGTGTGTGTGTGTGTGTGTGTGTGTGTGTGTGTGTGTGTGACGTCTCATCTCTGGTTGGTTTGGGCAGCATGTGTGTGTTTACTGTAGAGATCTAAAACAAAAACATACAAAAAGTCCACCAGACACTAACCACACACAAATGGCATTTACTGTCACAAACGAACACACACACACACACACACACACACACACACACACACACACACACACACACACACACACACACACAGCCATTTGGTCCCATTTTATCGTAAAGTCCAATACAGGCAGACTTCTTTTCACACACAGATCAGCTGCTGACCCAAACCCCCCCCCTTCCTACACACACACACACACACACACACACACACACACACACACACACACACACACACACACACACACACACACACACACACACACACACACACACACACACACATATTTCCCAAAGCCATGATTACAGAGCTAATTAGTAGCATTCCTCTGAGATCTCACAGGCCCCTGTTTGGAGTATGGCTGATGGAACAGAGGACTCATTATAATGCGTCCTCAGCCTGAACTATGCATATTCAAAACATATAACATCACAGAAAAACACCTAACATCACACAGAAACTTAAAGGAACAGTCGTCAATTTTGGCCCTAATTCAGGGAAATGTCCCTCTAATGGTCCTTTCTCTGTGTGTGTGTGTGTGTGTGTGTGTGTGTGTGTGTGTGTGTGTGTGTGTGTGTGTGTGTGTGTGTGTGTGTGTGTGTGTGTCTTTTTCTAGGATCATTCACTTTACCGCATCCGGAGCACATTAATGTAAAAAAAAAAGTTTACAAGGGTCCTTTTTGTCTGATGTTGAATTTCCTTCCTTATTCCTCTGCCATTTTATATTGTTGTTCTACAGTACACTACCTCTACAGGTCTGTAGGAAGTTAATGAAAAGCCTCATGGTCAGCCTTCATATGAAACATGTCCAAAGGCCAGTGTAAATTTAGCACTGCTGACTGGCTGCTTAACCAGGTAAGGAAACAAAACAAAATAAAACAGACTCAAACATAAGCACTAAGCACAGCTCTAGCCTATACTGTACTGTGTGTGGAACAGGGCAGACAGACCTCATAGGGGAAACCCACAATATTTCCCTGGCTGTAGCTAATGATTACTTGTGTTAATGACCACAGAAGGGGCGTAGGACTGTACAGCCTTTATAGAGTACTGTGGTGAAATACAGAATAAATCCAAAAACTCACATTTATCAACCTGCATTTATTGCATATGGTTAGGCTATATGCATGCAGCTGGTCCATATATACCATTTCTATTCTATCTATAAGAAAACATCACAAAACTCAATCTGAAAAATAAACATGTTAAAGTATGTACGTATTTTAAAATGACAGTTAAAGGCACAGTGGGCAGATAACCCGTACTCCATCTAGGCGTATGTATTTCCAAATGACAGGGCAGGGGGTGTGCGGTTTTGGCAGCTTTGCACCTTTAAAAGCCTTACAGTAATGGACAAATGACAGTGAGAGAGTGAGCCTTTAATCTCCAGCGTGAGAGACAAACACGCAGAGGCCTCCACTCATTTTTCCTTTTGTCGTTTTTCACAGGGCCAACCACTTCACAGGTAATTTACCTCAGGCATTGCCAGACTGGTAATTGCATGCACTGAATTAATGGATGCATCGACTCTTTTTTTTGTTTTGTTTTGTTTTGTTTGTTTTATTGTTGTTATTTTTTCACTG
Source organism: Sardinella longiceps (assembly GCA_027497455.2). Lineage (NCBI taxonomy): Eukaryota > Metazoa > Chordata > Actinopteri > Clupeiformes > Clupeidae > Sardinella > Sardinella longiceps. The sequence continues at coordinate 7,393,639 of JAODXP020000025.1, forward strand.
AAGTGACATAACAGGGAAATGAACAAGAGTTTACCGCCCACAGTCTGAACACTTTGGAGAAATATCAGAGTAATTAATGCTGGTTTGGTTTTGTTTTGTTTTTTCACTGAAGTGACACAATGAAATAAAAAAAAAGAAACAACAAACAGCGTGTGGAAAAATGAACACAAGAGTTTACCGCCCACACAGTCTGAATGAGCAGGTACTTTGGAGAAATAAGAGACTAATTACATTTAGGAACGCTGAATTATACAGACACTGGAGAAGGTTTAGGTGTGAGGGGAGGTCACGTTGTCCTTTCATGGATAAAAACAAAACAAAACAAAAACAAAAACAAAAAAGCAATTTGAAGTCAATAGCCCACCACTCTAACCTAAACACTTTTCAGTTTAACTTGGCACTGGTGTTTGTAAATGGCTCAAAAGTGTTCTAATTAGACCACATGAAGTGTTTTAAATTGTTTAAAATGTTCCACTCGATGCACTCTAATGCTTGTGTGCTGTTTTGCCAAATGTAATTTTGAACTGAAGAGCCATATGCTGCTAGAGGCAGCCCCAATGCAAACCAGTCATTTAGGGGCACTTGATCAGGCCTCTCAGCCTCACTGAGAGCCTTGCTGCTCTTTCCCAATGAGTGGCAGGCATAATATGGAGCTTTAGTTTGATGGGTCCCCAAGACAAAGGCTGTTCTAAGATCCAATCGACAGGCACTGATAAGGACAATCACTCTTAATGCGCTCTGCCTTTCACAAGTTTCCCATAACTTTTCCAAAGGGACCCGGCCTTTATCTGATCCTCACACTTGGAAAATCTGGAAAGACCATTCATCTGGGACCTTGGACTGGGAGGGAAGAGAGGTGTCTGTGTGTGTGTGTGTGTGTGTGTGTGTGTGTGTGTGTGTGTGTGTGTGTGTGTGTGTGAGTGTGTGTGTGTGTGTGTGTGTGTGTGTGTGAGAGAGAGAGAGAGTGTGAGAGTGTGTGTGTATGTGTGGGTGTGGGTGTCTGTGTGTGTGGTGAGTGTGAAGTGGTGTTCGGTGGGGCCGTTTCTCTCTCTCTCTCTTCATAAAAAGTAAGCATATGTGGATGGGGGCGGGGGTTCTGAGGCCGGGGATGATATGGATCTACTAGAGACTGGATCCAGCTGTGTGGGGCAGGGAGAGTGTGGGCCGGGACAGGCGCGGGTTTGGGCCGGGACAGGCCCGGGTTTGGGCCAGCAGACAAGGGCAGCTGCCTGTGTGGGATACTGTACTGTACTGGGGGAAATCCTCAGAGAGAGGGAGAGGGAGAAGAAGAGAGGGAGTGAATGAAATACATGGAGAGAAGGGTGATGAAGAGTAAATGAGAGAGTGAAAGAAATGGAGTGATAGAGGGGATAACTAGAGGAGAAACATAGGGACAAAGTAAGAAGGAATTAGATGAGGGAGGTAATAAAAGATGAGAATGAAAAACTGAGAAAGAAGAGAATAAAGTGAAAAATGAAATGACGAATTAAAAAGAGGGGATGACAGAACAAAGGACAGAAGGAAGGAGAAGAAAATGCAATAAAAGAGAAAATGAATCTATTGCAGAGAGAGATAAACATTTATAGCATGAGAGAGAGAGAGAGAGAGAGAGAGAGAGAGACTGAAAGGAC
>JAODXP020000025.1:7400269-7410269 GCA_027497455.2 Sardinella longiceps
GTCATTTCATGGAAGTTCAAATTAGGCCTTTGTACGGGAAGTACAAATAACAGGAAAAAACAAAAAACTTCCTATAGCCTATTAGAAAAATGAGTTAGCTGCATTGAATCACTCACAAACAAAAACACTACATGTATGGGGTTACAGGAATAAACCTGTCGAGAAATGCAGCCATTTTCCCCTCTGATTCCATCCTTTGTGCTTGTGACCAAGTCAAATATGTCACTGGGTGGGTATTGTCCCCCAAAAACACATTCTTCATCTTGACCCCTGGCAACCAGGATGCATAAATTTGATCTCGACTCAATGACACACAGCACCGGCCAAGGCAGGGCAGGGCGGAGCTGGCGGGGTCCCAAGGGGGACACCTGAAAAAGCGGACTTTATGGGTGCGGGGAGGAGAAGATGATTTGACAGCTGATGAATGAGTGTAATGAAGCAGCTCTTCATCCAATTTAGACTATTCTGCTGCTGCCACAAAGACAAGGTCCTTGGGTGCAGAGCAGTGCAGACAGGGAAAAAAAAATGTTCATAATTGTTAGCAACTGTTGAATGGCTTGATTTCACAGCCCTTTGGAAATTGATTTAAATGGATTCAATTATTTACTTTTTTTTTCCCTTCCCTTCCCAAACTTTGTCTTCATCAAGTAAAGCAAGCAATTGAAACTTAGGGACCAGACTTAAATATTTGTGATTACACAGACAAACTCTGAGCACAGGAGACTGAGTGAAAAAAAGAAGCTTTTAGAAAAGTGAATAGGGAGAGTTCTCTCTGTTGTGATAAACGTTAGTTGTCACTCTGGATGACTGAGCATGTTTTCCTTGGTGAGACTCCATGGGATCGCTGTTTGAGGTCCTGACAAGCTTCCAGTGTTTGTTGACAACATCCAGAAGGATCTACAAACAGCCACAGTGCCCAGTGACTCCTTCCTGGTGCGTTTATTTGCAGTTAACTGCAAGTTTTAAGTCTGTTCCCTGTTTAAAAGCAAATGCAACAGCATATAACACACAATTTTCTTGAAATACACTAACCAAACCAGGAAATGGCACCAAAATATTATTTCATGTTGTTGTGACGATTGCTATTCTGGTCGGGTCGCATGGATAGTCCAGGCCTGGGCGGCGTTGAGATCAGTTCCATTGAGTAATCTAAGCGCTGTGCTTGGATGACCGCGATTACAGCCCTCGGTGCTCTATATAAACATGTGAATCAAGAGGGAGGATCTCCTGACAGACGCGGATTAACCCCTGCATTGAGAGCAGTGGACCGGAGGGCACTGGCTCTCCCTCACGTGCCTCTGGTGTCCGGCCTACTCAAAGGGCCCTTTGAGAGAGAGAGAGACAGAGAGATCCCTCTATGGAGCCCTCATCTCCTGCATGAATTATTCTAAAAGCCCAACGTTTGGCAATGTGCCACTCTTTTGTGTATGTGTGTGTGTGTGTGTGTGTGTGTGTGAGAGAGAGAGAGAGAGAGAGGAGAGAGAGAGAGAGAGAGAGAGAGAGAGAGAGAGAGACAGAGTGTTTGTGCTGGTTGTGTGTGTGTGTGTGTGTGTGTGTGTGTGTGTGTGTGTGTGTGTGTGTGTGTGTGTGTGTGTGTGTGTGTGTGTGTGTGTGTGTGTGAAAGAGAGAGAGAGAGAGAGACTGTGCTGGTTTTGTGTGTGTGTGTGTGTGAGGAAATGGAGGTGGATGGCAGACAAGTTAGTTGCTCAAGTAACTCAAAGGGACACTCTCGCCTTGTTTTCTTTTTGCTCTGGTCTAGGCACTCGATTGTTCATGCATCACAATTCATCGCTATGGTTACGGAATAGGACCGGGATTCTCGCTAATGAGGAGTGTGTCGTGTCAAAGGGAGCCTGTCAACATTGTCAGACGCTCAAGTGTCTGGGATTAACTACATTGAGTCGTAAGTGTCTACGACAATGACCTGTGTTTCTACGTAAACAAGAAAAGCACTCAGAACACTAAAAATATTGTCCCAAAAAGCTCTGTGCCAAACATAAGTGCCATTCAGAGGATGGAAAAAAAGTATCCAAATAACAATAAAGTAAACAAACATAAAATAGAACTCCCAGGGCTTATATTAATGGTTTCTTTCCAACTATTCAAAACAATTGGAATAATAATTGTTTATAAATGATTTATAAACCTTTCCAAGTGGGTAGTTTTACCTTGGCACCAGTCGCAATGGACTCCCACTGCTCTGTTTTCCCTGTTGTTTGTGTACAGTACACACACTTTCCTTTGTAAACAACAGGAAAAACACAAGCATGGGAGCCGTCTGCGGAAACAACCTCCTCAGGCGAATGCTGCGACTGACCTGGCTTGTTTAATGGGGGTATTTTTCCGGATTTTCCGCCGTCAGGAAGCGGCGGCTGCCGGATCCCTACAGCTTCTCCCTGTTTGCCATCTCTCTCCCTTCACCACAACAAGGAGGCAGACGATGGGTAATTAGCTCCAATTAGCCCTCGCTCTGACTAACGAGTCGTTAAAAAGGGGTACAGTAGCCACACCTGGACCCCCATGGGGACGGCTGCGGTTGTTGTGCCTCCAGACTTGAGGGTGTTTCTGTTCTCTTCAGGGGCATCCAGACTTTGGCAGAGACTTAGGAGTTTTTGAAGACTCACTCAGAACTAAACTTCCTGGCTGCATGGAAATTAAGTTGGACAATGGCACTGTTAGCTCTTAACATATCTATCGCCATGGCACAGCTGCGTTCAAACACCTCTCTGGTCGCTCTGTGATTTTTTATTTACTTTTATCTCCTTGTATATGACACAAACAGCACCCAAGCAATGGGCTATAGTGTTTTGATAGTATTGTGTGCACACCTGAAACCTATCACTTATCTTTTGTACACAGACAGTCTTTCCCTACATTATTCACAATGAATCAAACTTAGGTATTCAAAGTATTGAGATTTCTTTTTCAGATACAAAGCATTTGGTGGCCATATGAGGGGCAATGATGATTGCTGACCTACATACAGACATAGAGACATACAGACATAGGCATGTGTAGAATCAAGACTCCGTTTGAAGAGTTTGAGATGCCGGAGATGAGAAGAGAAGAGAAGGGTTGAGTAAGTTCAAGCTACCCCTCGAAAGAATGAGATGTCAGATAAAGTCTCTCCACATTTACGAGCACCCGTCCCCTCTCCCTTGGCAATAAGTTCCCCAATGCCCCTGAGATGTTCAATCTGCTCTCCTCCAAAAATCTTAATTACAGGCTGATGCTCACTTATTGTTTTACTCAGGAATTCCATTATCAAACATTCCATAGAATCCACTGCCTCAGTCGCTCCAGGGAATACTCTGGTTCTATATTCCATGGCTCCAGTGTTCCCAGTACCCAGAGCGCACTGGGGCTGGATTTTAATGGTTTCTCTGCTGCTGGACGCATTAGGGGGGAGAAGAACCCCATTTACTGCTGGGCCTGTAAAGTCTTGGAATATAGAGAGAGAGTGAATGGAGGGGCTTTTAGCCTATGGATGGTTATTGAATGCTGAGCTGGATTCCTGTGGTGGTAAACTGTCTTTGTGTGTATCCATAACCCCTCTCAAGGAGCCCAGGGAATCAACTGTAAAACTGTAAACAAAACGTGTTTCATCATTGGCTGGTTTCCCCATGAAACAGTAGAGGTTAGAATATATGACCAATCAACTTGGCCAAAGGGTTTACGAACTTTTCTTACTATGTAAATTTACGATTTCTCTTATTTTGAAGACTTCTAAAAGTAAAACTTTTCACAGGACTTCATCTTAAAACACAATATATTGGAGAAAAGGGGCTGAATCCAGTCCTATGACTGATAACAGGCGGCCCAAAGACTGTGGTCACTGCACACATATTCATCTTTTTTTTTTCTTTATGTGTGTGTGTGTGTGTGTGTGTGTGTGTGTGTGTGTGTGTGTGTGTGTGTGTGTGTGTGTGTCTGTGTAACTGGGTGACAAATTTGGGGCTCCAAGTCCCATGCATCATCAGCTTCTCCCATCAGTAGCTGGCACAGCAGTGGGAATGTTTCAGAGTGTGTGTGTGTGTGTGTGTGTGTGTGTGTGTGTGTGTGTGTGTGTGTGTGTGTGTGTGTGTGTTTAGAGTCCAGTGTTTTAGGGCCAGTGCTGCTACTACCCTGATGGAGGAGGAGAAGCAGACGGACACATATGAATGCTACTGCTTAAAATTCACAAACTGTTGCTTTAGAAAAGGGGATCAAAAAAGAAAAAAAAAAGAGGGTGGGGGCGGGGCGGTGTGGGGGGCTGCTACATCAATTCTCCAGCCGGCCGGTCGGCCATGTCCCTGTGGTCATTCATCACTGGTATAATGAGTCAATGAAACGCCGTCTGAGACGTGAGGTGAATTGAGCGCTTTACCTCTCATACTCAATGCATCAGGATGGCAGCCTGCTGCTGCCCACTCGTCATAAAGAGCTCTTTTTAAACTGCACACTTTCCCCTTGAACCCCTGCCTGCCATGCCTGGCACAAACCTTTACAAGTTTCCCAGTCTTTACGGCACCATTACTTACGGCCCTTTTGGCTGGCCTCAGCTTTTCCTCTGCTCCCAGAAAAAAAATAAAAAAATAAAAAAATAATCACAGGATGCCTAATTACAATTAAACACTGTATCAAAGTGTGAGTGTTTTATTTTTATTCAATAAATGAAACAAAACCAAATCCTCACCTGCTGAGTCTGAGTGCCTTAGCTTATGGTTCAAGCACAACATTGAAATAAACATCATGACTGTTTCTTTTCAAACTAAAGCAGCAGTTGCACCAGTGCATTATGAGTAAAAGTCTATTGACACTAAAGGGCTCCACACACACCGGTTCCAACAGCATTGCGGAGCACTTTCAGATTCGACAATTTAACTTCCCCCACACACTGGCAGCACACTACTACCTATGGAATCAACAATGGGTGCACTGAATAGCTCAGACAAAATAGACTTCAATCGTGATCAACAGGTGGCGGCAATAGAGTTTGGCACTGGTGTGCGGGGTTGCATTAAAAAAAATACAGTAGAATGTCGGAAACGGAGAGCTCGGCACTTTGTTGGAGGCGGTGTGCAGACCTCTTTACATCCAATAAAAACGAGATAAGGTATAGGACCAGGAATGTGTTTGTTTACTATATGAGTCTTTTTACATTAATATCCGTTTAAGATGATATAGCCTAGTATCAGGTATGTGTTTATTCACTATATACAGTAACATTACGAGTTACAGCCTATATCCAATAAAAATGCAATAAGGTAGTGACCATGTATGTGCACATACATAGCAGAGTCTTTTGGCACTAATATCCATTAAAGATGAGATAGTACCAGGTATGTGCATGTTCATTCACCATATAATATTATGAGGTACAGTCTACATCCAATAAAAATGCAATAAGGTAGGACCAGGTATGTGCACATAGAACATTTTCACTATATAACATTTTCTTTACAGATCTTATGCATTCTCCTCATATCCGTATTCATAGTCTGACGTTCTCTCGTAACGTGGCACTGTGCTGGTCGTGGGCTCTGTGCGAGCGAGTGGCCTGCAGTGCAGTCTGGTCGAGCCCATCTGGTCAGACGGCACACATGCAGCAGCTTAACGCAGCACAGGGGCAGGATGGGAAAGGGATGGGAAAGGGATGGGAAAAGGCTGCCTAATCTGGGAACGCCTGGAATTTCCTCTCGTCTGGGCTCCATCAAAGCCATTCAGATAGGCAGAGACATCTCTCTCTCTCTCTCTCTCTCTCTCTCTCTCTCTATCTCTTTTTCATACACACACACACACACACACACATCTCTCTTTCTCTCTCGCTCTATCTCTCTTTCACACACACACACACACACACACACACACACACATGCGAACACACACAGAGAAATTCTCTCTCTCTCTCTCTCTCTCTCTATTTCACACACCAACACTCACACACACATAGATATAATCTGTATACAAAGTATACTGTACACACGAACACACACACACACACACACACACACACACACAATGCAGATGAAGAGGAGCGGGCACTGGTAGATGCACTGTCTGGAGGAGGATCAGGTTGAGTTTAGATTAAAATGAAGAATGACTGGGAGAACACAATGTGCACAACGTGATGGAAACCTTTGTTGGAAAACACAGGGACATAACACAGCAACAAGCTGATATAAGCAAAACCACGAGAGAGAGAGAGAGAGAGAGAGAGAGAGAGAGAGAGAGAGAGAGAGAGAGAGAGAAACACAAAGTGTAGACTATATTCAATACCCTAAGAACAACCTCTACATTGCCTCATTAATAGCCTCTTTATTACCATTTTATTAAGTGTCAACAGCATGTTATAACAATGTAATCCTGGTGCCACTTTATAAAGAGAGTAACCAGGTTTACGAACAACTTAATGGAATTATGTCATATAATTGTAATAATTTAAACCAGTAACTTCCAAATCAACTACTTATTTATGTTTATAAGCTATTTAATAACCATTTATAGGAGATGGTTCTTATAAAATGCTACTATAATCCTATCTTATCTGTTACCACTATTGCTGCTCATTGTGGACAGACTAGCCTCAGATGGTTGGCTGCTTTGCTTGTGGCTGGCCGGCTTTCCAAATGAAGTGAGAACTATTTGTTTTGAAGATGCCATGGAACAATGTTTGCATTGAGCAACCACGCAAGGAGGGACCTAACATCCATGACAAGCTATTATGAGCTTATTTAATTAACGTAAAAAAGATGCATCATGAAATTGAAATGTCACTGATTTTTCAAGAACACAAACAAACACATAAAAAAAACCATAAGAATTTGGCATTTATAGAGATTCTTTAGTAAAACTGTTCAAGGAACTTCTGGCTTGTTTGCTTATAGCTGCTGTGAAACATTGAAGGTCAAGAGAGTGTTTGATTCACCAGGTTGAAGACTAGATGGCAAACGCTGACGGCCGGAAATGACGTTGAAATCTCGCCGTTACGTTGGTTGCCTAGTAACAATGCCAAACAATGGCATGTATTTTTTACTGGAAGTAGTTGGAGGTTGAGTGGTTTACCAAAAATGATCTCCTCTGTCTTCACTGTGTTATGTGTTAATGAGATAATTATTGTCACACCAGTCAGTTAACCAGTCCACCTTGCTTAGTACAGAGTATGGTCATCAAAGGGTCACTAAAGTAGAGTCATCAGAGTATTTGAGAAGATATTGGTTTGGCACATTGGTGGTGCAGTCAGAGGTATACAAAGTGAACAACCTAGGGGAACTTATGCAACTTATCGTACATTGGTTGTAATGGGAGAAGACAGTGTTTTTACCATTCACCAGAGCAGCATAAACTACAATACCCATAATCCCCCCCGACAGATTAGAGGTGAGGTAAACACATAGGGTACATCTCAATACATAATTCCTCCGACCTCCTTTCCTCACTTCCAACCTTTCCTCCGACCTAGCCCCGCCTACCGTGAAGGAAACAAGGAAGGAACTATCAGAGGATGGAGGAGTCGAGGGCAGACAGATATAAGAATTGAGATGTCCTCCTGATTCATGCATCACTAGTATGAGACGTCCATTACAGATGACATCCCTGAAACAACTGACCAAAATTAATGCTATCTTCATCAAATATAGGCTATAACAACCATCAAACAATTGTATTCATCATAATGCAATGTAATTAAACCAAGACAATTAAACCACAATCTGTTTTGCATCAGTTTACTTTTGTCTTATAACCACGGACAATGCACATCATAATAAACTCGACTAAACAATCAACTTTCTTGCTAAAGTTGAAGATGTTTTTTTTTATTATTTCTAATATGCTTCTTTCTTGCTCCAAACAGTCATTTGAACTCCCTTTTCGCAAATAGCAAACTCGTTTTTTTTAATTGGATGTTGAGGTGACAGAATGGGAGGGCATTTAAACTTTTTAGACTCTCGATTCAAGCCAATGAACGCACGTTCCCGCCGTTCGCGCTTCCGCGTTTTCTCCGCAAAGGATACACCTGTGCTTCCTCGCTTATCGGACCTTTCTCCTCTCTCCTCCGTCCTCGTTCCTCTCTCCTTCTCGCAGCAATTAGAGAATTGAGACATCCTCGATGACGTCGAGCCTGGAACAATTTCCGGGGCACAAGTACGGAGGACAGAGGACGGAGCCCGAGGAAGCATATTGATATGTACCCATAGAAGACTCAAACATTCACAAACATTCCCACAACCCATGAGCAAAAACAGACACCACCATTTCCCCCGGCGTAGAACATCTTTTGACACCCCCATTGGAAAATCCTTCTTCAGTACATGATTTACAATTTTGTATCATTGTGTGATTTTCGTTCAGGCAAGGGACACCAGCAAGTTCAAACATATATTAGAAATCATATCTCCCTGTTTCTGTTTGACAGGAACATAAAAACCCAGGAATTCAAAATTTTATTTCAAATGGCCGACATCTCCTGCTGCCAGTTGCCCCAGACCAGATGGCCTCTCACAGTATTTCCAAACAAAAAAAATGTCTTGGCCTCATCCATAAACCATCCTGCTGGGAGATCTGCTTATAGGACCCCCCCCGCACCAACCCCACCCCCACCACCACCACCACCCCCAGGGCACTGGAGCAGGCCGTAAATATCCATGTATGTAAAAATGTATAGATGTGATGTAAATCTTCTCCTCTACCTCCTCTGACTGACCCGGGGTCACATCCTCCTGAACGTGCCCAGCATTCTCCTCACACCTGTTCCACACATAGGTTTGTGTGTGTGTGTGTGTGTGTGTGTGTGTGTGTGTGTGTGTGTGTGTGTGGGTGGGTGTGGGGGTGTAGGGGGGGGTCAGTAAAGAGGTGGAGTAAGAGGGAGGGGTCAGGCACTTAAAAAGAAAAAGAAACAGCAACATAGTTTCTGGTAAGGAGAGAGTAAACTCCTGGTCATGGAGGGGTGGGAGGGAGAGAGAGAGCAGCGTAAAGCATGGGGTGGATCGGGGTGGGGTGCACAGGGTGGAGTGGGGTGGGGTGCACGGGGTGGGTGGAATGGGGGTGGGGGTGGGGTCGGGTGCACGGGTTGGAGTGGGGTGGGAGGTAGTAAAAGTGGCAGAGACTTGTAGAGGATGACCTGGTTTAGGTGGCTAGAAGTGGGTCACGGGGGGAGAAAGACATACAGTGCAGTACAGTAGTTAAGATGTCAGGGATGAGGAGATAGATGGCTGCACACGAGTGGAAGGGGGGAAAGTGCAAACATGTGAGTGTGTACACTACACGTGCTCAAAGTACCCATTCACTACGGCTCTGCCATCCCTGACTCACTCACCTGGCCACTCACCTGGATCCATAAATTAATCAGTGGCCTAGTCTCAATGTCCGCCCCTTACACACACTTAAATGCATGTTTACGCTAAGTTCGTGAGTGTTTAGTGGGAGCTACAATACATTAATATTTTAATAATAAACCGAAATATTGAGGTTCACGTAAGCTTATTGAACCGTAGAGGGCGTATCATTCAGTTGGATAAAAAAAATGAAACCGCTGCATCCTTAGTAGTTACCATTCAAAAGAGCATTGATATAGAACGGTGACACACCCTTTCTGAGCCCTTTCTGTAAGTCTACATCGCATGCAGACACTGCTAAAGGGAATTACCCATTACCCACAATTCATAGCAGTGTGACATGACAAGCCTGAGGAGGGTGAAATTGCCCAAAAAGCACCTCTGATTCCCAACTGATTCCCAACTCAGAGCCATCAGTGGGGCAATACTCGAGTGATTCATCTGATTCCCAACTCGCCTGACTCAGAGCCATCAGTGGGGCAATACTCAAGTGATTCATTTGATTCCCAACTCACTGATTCCAACTCACTGATTCAGAGTCACACACCAGGATCAGTATAGTGAGAAACGACTGGTTACACATACAAAAAACATCAACATATGCACACACATGCATACATACACACACACACACACACACACTCACATTGACACACACTATAACAGACTGCACACGTGTGCATGCA
>JAODXP020000025.1:7415269-7425269 GCA_027497455.2 Sardinella longiceps
AAGTGTTTTTCCCCCTCAGATCTGGCCCCTGGCTATTAGGTCAGTTTCATAAATCATCACAGCCCACACTTGTAAATAGCTTTGAACCAACATGTTTTCAGCTGTTGGCTGCAGACATTATACAATTAGACATTTAGCTTTCCAACTTGCCTCCATCTGACTCTTTTCTCAACAGAAATCTATTGGCAGTGTGAGGTCACTAAAATTGACCTTTTGCAACAAGTAAACGGTTGCTTATGATGCAATAACTCTTCAACAGACATAGGAAAATATTTACTCCTCGAATTGATTATAAAGAGGAAAGAATATAGACCGCCTTGGGAGGAACTATCAACAAACGAGCTCAGAATGTTGCCTCACTATACTTGACCCTGGAAGAAGGAATTCAAATCTCAAGTCGCCACCACCACAAACACTTCAGCACTGAGGACGGCTGTGTGTGTGTGGTAATTGTGTGTGTGTGTGTGTGTGTGTGTGTGTGTGTGTGGGAATTGTGTGTGTGTGTGTGTGTGTGTGTGTGTGTGTGTGTGTGTGTGTGTGTGTGTGTATGTGTGTGTTAGGGGGTTGCAATGACATTCTAATAGTGTGTGTGTATGTGGTAATTGTGTGCACGTGTCTGAAATAAATGGCCAAAAATGTACCCCCACTTGGAGTAGGCTACTCATTAATAACCCCTCTCTCTCTCTCTGAGTCCACACGGACCCACCACAGCAAGAAGCCCCCAAAGCCTGACTGTACAGGACTGATAACACTTAAGGTAGCAGACTGCAGCACTTTACTGCAGCATTTTCCAGGCCCCTCAACAGCCAAGTGTGGACGTGTGGAGGCCAAACCAAGGGCTGAGGAGGGCTGTGTATGTGTCTGGTTGTGAGGAGCTGAGGAGTACTGGGGAGGAGGGCTAGTCAACATTGAGCGCTTTGTGCTCTTCAACCCCCCGGGCTCTCTGTGGAGGAGTAGGGCAACAGAGACGGGCTGAGGGGCAGTGTATGTGTGTGTGTGTGTGTGTGTGTGTGTGTGTGTGTGTGTGTGTGTGTGTGTGTGCGCGTGTGCATGTGCTTGTATGTGTGTTTGTGTTTGTGAGTGTGTATGTGTTTGTGTTTGTGAGTGTGAGTGTGTGTGTGTGTGTGTGTGTGTGTGTGTGTGTGTGTGTGTGTGTGTGTGTGTGTGTGTGTGTGTGTGTGTGTGTGTGTGTGTGTGTGTGTGAGGAGGTTGAGGGTGGCTGAGGGGCAGCACGGTGAGAAAGGTGTTGATCAGCAGCAGAGAAGGGAAATCTGTGTGTTACTGTACGTGCCAGTTAATGAATTGGCATCATGAGCCATACACTCCTCTTAGACTCTCTCTGCTTGTGTGTGTGTGTGTGTGTGTGTGTGTGTGTGTGTGTGTGTGTGTGTGTGTGTGTGTGTGTGCTCTACACTCTCTTTAGACACTCTGTGTGTGTCTGTATGTGTGCGTGTTGCTGCTCACTCTCCCTAGACACTGTGTGTGTGTGTGTGTGTGTGTGTGTGTGTGTGTGTGTGTGTGTGTGTGTGTGTGTGTGTGTCCTTGGTGCCTGGATGAGAGGCTTGGCACAACTTTGAGTGAACCTGCCTTTGAATAAATGTGGTCACACGGGTTGGGTATAGGAATGGAACGTGTGTGTGTGTGTGTGTGTGTATGTGTGTGTGTGGCACTCACTTCTGGCTGCCAGAACCGCAGCTGGGTGGATCAGCAGCAGTGAGATTAAAGAGCTCAGGCTTTGGGAGAGCCGAAGGGTTAAAAAGAGATGGAGATGGATGGCTGTGCATGTGTGTGTGTGTGTGTGTGTGTGTGTGTGTGTGTGTGTGTGTGTGTGGCTGCATGTGGACGAGCTGAAACCGAAAAGCGAGTCGTCCGTCATTCACTGGTCTCTGCTTGCTATGATTAACACATCACTGTCAAAGTGTATCATATCAGTGTTTTAGATTAGGGCATCAGTCCTCAGCGTGCAGCTCCAGCCTAGCCGGGCTCCACCCTACTGGTGACGCAACGCCTTCGGCTCAGCTACACACAGCAGGGCCATGACCTCGTTCAAGTACATTCCCTGATCCCGCTACAGCGGGATCTCCACCCACTTTTTCGGGAACCAATCAACTTTGAGCAGCTCCAACGGCTCTCAGTCCTGTTCAAGCAATTCCCTTCGCGTCACATACGCCAGAGGAAAGAGTGGTATGATTGGTTTGGCTTCGGCACAGCATTTTCTAACATCGACCAGTAGCAAACCGAGGCATTTCAGGGAGGTGGGTCAACCATGCGTTTTGAGAAACGTTGTTATATGGGCTCTTGGTCAGACCAAAGTCTCGTAGAGCTTTGAAAGTCGATGGCAATCAGGCTACTCCAGCCTCTTCAGAGCAGAAAAGACACACACCAGGTAGGGTCTGATGGACTGGGGAGATTTAGGCTTTTCTAATATTGCCCAGTCTAGTTAGCACAGAAATCTAGATGTACCCTAACGCAAGCAAATTGATTTGCATGGTGAGTAGGCCTATGTCTAGCCATCAGCCATAGGGAAGCTCTTTTTCTGCGATTTTACCACTTTAGTAGCTCTTGGTGTGAACGTACAGTAAGCCAAGGTTTGACCTTTGGTCATGATGCTCTTGTGCGTGGCAAGTGAAAGAAAAATGCACATTGTTCAATTCGTTCTAATCTACAAATTTCTGACACATCACCAAGAGTAGGACAATGGAATCCTCGGAACGGAACACTGAACACTCTGTTTTGGGAGAGATGGCCAGCCTCACAAAAGTCAAATTACGAGGAGCGCTCGGTCGGTCTGTTGATTACGAGTGTTCTGGGTAGTACTGGCAGGAAATGAAAGAGGCATTGCATCCAGAGAGACCTGCGTTACTAGTCTAGAAGGCCTTTCGTGCAAATGTGCTCTGGAGTCATAAGAAAACATTACAATGGAAACGCTTGCAGCAGCTCACAGCATCTGGGACTGAATACCCACCCGGCCACGCCACGCCGCACCACATGGAAATGGCCTAGAAGACTTGGGGAATTGGATCTGCTTTTGTTAAGCGACTCACTCGGCCACCACTTGCCAAGAAATCATGTTTGAAAATAGTTTTAGTCACTCATTAATCAGATTACGGATCTGTGTTTGCTCAGATCTACAGCCTCAGATTATTTAATCTTTTTGGGGGGGGAAATATCCGAAAAAGAAAGCCTATGGAAATCAGATTGTTATGTTTGAAAAAACAACGCAAATGAGGTTTATGGAAGGAAGAGACTGTTGACAGATTCAAGGCAGGGAAGATGGCAGCTGCCAGTTTCAACAGTAAAAGAACGCCACTGAAATGCAGGGCACCAGGTACTGTATGCTGTGCCACAGTCAACAGCGTGGCGAGGGTGAGGGAGTGCACCCGACAGATAGGCCATTCTACCAACTGCTTTCCCAGACATGAATACGGGACCTGTTATGGGCTTCACCCGGCAACGTCACCGCACGCCAAAGTATGCGCCGCCACCGCCGGAGGGAAGAGACACTCGGCTTTTTATTTGGTTCACTGACCTGGAAGATTCTAAACAGATGCCTCCTCCATAAACCTGATGACTTCCTACAGATTTTTGTTTTCCCAATTAAAAAATTAACATATTAGAGGCCCGAGACTGGTGACCCCATGTTAAACAATGGCCAAAAATATATTTGTTTTTTATGTTTGTTTTTTTGTCATGTTTGTATTCATATCAAGCAGCTATGAATTCTGTCGTGATCTTGCATGTTAAAAATCTATCTTTCTTGGCAGGGAATCAAGGGTGTTGACATCACTGTGACTGTAGTGCATTGCCACATAGCAGTGTCTGCATTTCTCTCTCTCTCTCTCTCTCTCTCTCTCTCTCTCTCTCTCTCTCTCTCTCTCTCTCTCTCTCTCTCTCTCTCTCTCTTTCTAAGTCTCTCTCTCTCTCTCTCTCTCTCTCTCTCTCTCTCTCTCTCTCTCTCTCTCTCTCTCTCTCTCTCTCTCTCTCACCCTGTCAACAGCTCTCAGTCTGCTTGATTGGCCCACATGCAAAATGACTTCAGCACTGGAAATCACAAGGTCACACAGTCCAATGGCAATATGTAACAAGCTGAATTTACAACCAGAACTAATATATTCCATACGTGACTTCAGTCTCCACTTCAAACGCATACCTGACTAAAGCCACAAATGTGTAGGAATGATTAACAAGCCTTGTTTACATTGAGCTCATATGATTCACAGATTAGCAGCTATAAGATCATATGTTACCAATAAAGATAAATAAAAGATTTATATTATTATTATTATTATTATTATTATTATTATTATTTTATTTCGATATGACTGACTGTTCCAAATAAATAATAAATAAAAGCTGACTGACTGTTCATCCCAAATAAATAACAAACAAAAGCATCTTGCATTTTTCCCCCTTGGAGCCCATAGTATTCAGTGATACTTCCAGCACTTGAGCAAGTTTGTGTTGGTTTTATATGAAAACCAAAGAAAACAAATTTATGAAGCTGGAGTCGGAGAGTGCTGGTGCTTACCCGTGTTTTCCTTTACACGTACACCGTTAGCCGTGGGCTGCCCTGGCGTAGCATCTATGGACTTTCCTTTGCCGTTTCGGCTTTTCCATTCACCTGTGGTTAGGTGACCTCATGGCATCGCCGCTAACAAAATAGCGCTAACAAAATATAGCCACCAAACAACAACACCAGCAAAACTTTGAAAGACAGCTTGATTGTAGGCAGGAACTTCTGCCAGTTGCTATGGGAAACCGTGGCATTAAAAGTGTGTTTTTTGGTCCAGAGTAAAGTTTACTGGTCAGTCTGATTTAATTTGTATGGCAGTGGTCATAAAATGGCCGTTTGTAAATTAGTTTTGCAGAATCATGGCTTTCCTCCATAGATGTTGCAAGAACCAATTGAACTGAGAAAATATGCAATGCAAAGTAGATAACAGCAAAGCCCCAGAGCAGAGGAAAACTTCTAGCACTTCAAAAATGCTTTGCTACGCAGAAAGAAAACATTAGATGCATTTCATTGTATTTTCATTGTGCTTGGGTTGCCAGCCAAGGAAGTGATCATTGTTTCCTTATCACTGGTTAGCAGGACGTCAATGTTATGGACAAGCACCCAAAGGATGAACCATGCATACAAATCACATGCACACTTGCCCGACACACACACACGCACACACACACACACACACACACACACACACACACACACACACACACACACACACACACACACACACACACACACACACACATGCCTGACACTCTCACACACACACACACACACATGCCTGACACTCTCACACACACACACACACACACACACACACACACACACACACACACACGCACAGGCTGCTGTGGTTCGACTCCATCCCAACATAAACCCCTATAGTTTGTGCCACCACAGGTCCTGTGTCCAGCTGAGTGGAGCCTCTCTAAAATAGCTCAGTAGCCAAACCCCAGCCAGTGGCCAACAGCTGTGTGTGTGCGTGTGCACGCATGTGTGTGTGTGTGTAGTGTGTGTGTGTGTCGGGCAAGTGTGTGTGTGTTGGGCAAGTGTGTGTATGTGTGGTGTGTGTGTGTGTGTGTGTTGGGCAAGTGTGTGTATGTGTGGTGTATGTGTGTGTGTGTGCTGGGCTGGGATATGTGTGTGTGTGTCGGGCTAGTGTGTGTGCTGGGCTGGGTGTGTGTGTGTGTGTGTGTGTGTGTGTGTGTGGTGGGGTGCAGTGGCGTGTGCCCGGTGCCTGGTGGTGCACGTGCGGTTAACCAAGCCCAGCTCGGGCCGCTGCTTTTCCGTTTTTTCGTCCTCTCTCTCTCTCTCTCTCTCTCTCTCTCTCTCTCTCTCTCTCTCTCTCTCTCTCTCTCTCCCAGAATAAGGCGCTGGATCCCAAACGTGCTGTGGGACTATTTTTCCTACCACTGCTGTATAGTCACCGCACCGCAAGGCTTCCTGCTGGCAGGGACAATGTAAAGTTCATGGGCTTTTTCACTCGGAGAGAGAGAAGGGACAAATCCATACGCCATACAGCTGCTGGTGTGTGGTAAGGGCCGGCACGTACTTAAACATGTCTGCATAAATAACTCTGGATTTAAATCAAGGCTAATGCTGAAATCATATACAGCATATAAATTTATATAACAAATTACACTGCAATTACCTCAGCATGTTCTTACAACACCCAAAGCCTCCATGCCTGCCTCCTACACTATTTACCTGGCTTACGTTTAGCACCCTGATGTCTCAGAGGGCTTTAGCCCACTTCAAACGGATGGACTGGATGAAAGACAGACTCGTGGAAGAGCGGATAAGCGAGAGACTCTTACGAGCGGCGTGATAGAATCATGGGAGTACACCGAGAGACTCACAGCTGTGTTTTGAGGTGATCAAGGCGATCTTAAGATCCACTACTAGCGCTCTGAACAGGCCGGCTGGAGGGACCAACCATATGACCAGGAATCCCGTTTACTAAAGGACGACCATCATCACAAGATGTGGGGCCGCTCAAAGGAAGAGGAGGGTATCGGCCGGGACGGCTGACGAATTAACAGTGGCGTAAACCTGCTCGGCGTGGCGACATCAAAGAGCGCACTATTATACGCCTGCTCCTTATGGTGCTGCTGGAATGCATAGCCAGGAACAGAGGCTTTGCCGGGCCAAATTGAAAACATCATGTCGGGGGTGTGTGTGTGGGGGGGGGGGGGGGTGGAAGAGCAGCTTCCTGGAGCCGCAGGCAGTGATTCTCACGTCTTTGTGTTTGTTTTCAGAAGAGGGGAAAGGGAATGTTGTCATATTAAAAGTGCGGCGGTATAATAGGCTCTTGGCTGAGCCAGGCTTCCGAACGCCAGCATCAGAGAGGTTTTCTCCACACACGTGAGAGAGAGAGAGAGAGAGAGAGAGAGAGAGAGAGAGAGAGAGAGAGAGAGAGAGAGAGAGAGGAGTGGATGTCCTAGGAGTGCATGGGCCCTGGGGCACAGAAAATGAACCTGGACATTCCAGGCTAAATACTGTTGTGCAGGATAACTATAAGAGGAGGGTCTTCACGAAGACCTTTAATGTTGTTTACTAAGCTATCCTCCTCCAAATGGCCTGTTGACACGGCGTGGAAAACCCACAATCATCACTCTCTACCTCACTCACTCACTCACTCACTCACTCTCATAGATCAATTTCTACTTTTCGCAGGTCAAAGGTCGCTAGGTGTCAGAGTTGGGGTCGCCATCCCAGAGACCATTATTCAGCCAATCAGAGACTGACTGTGGAGCTCTCCCAGGCTGGCTGGCGTTCGCTGGCGCTAACGGCTCTGTCGGCCCCGCTCCGTCCGTCCACGAGACACGAGCCCCGGCCTGTACGCCGCCACTTAAACTAATGAGGCTTCCGCAGGTGAGTGTGTGTGTGTGTGTGTGTGTGTGTGTGTGTGTGTGTGTGTGTGTGTGTGTGTCGGTGTGTGTGTGTATGTGTGTGAGTGTGTGCCGGGCTAGTGTGAGTGTGTGTGTGTGTGTGTGTGTGTGTGTGTGTGTGTGTGTGTGTGTGTGTGTGTGTGTGTGTGTAGTGTGGTGTGTGCGTCGGGCAAGTGTATGTGTTGTGTGTGAGTGTGTGCCGGGCTAGTGTGAGTGTGTGTGTGTGTGTGTGTGTGTGTGTGTGTGTGTGCTGGGCTGGGCTGGGCTGGTGTGAGGCTTTCGCAGGTGACAGCCAGCATTGAAAGAACAGCTCATTTGGATCCCAGAGCCATCCGTCACCCAGAGGTTAAAGGTCAACTCCTTCTTCTCTGGCAAACCCCAGAGACAGAGCGTGTGTGTGTGTGTGAATTTTGGAAGGGGGCATCTGTCTCAAGCTTTGTGTGTGTCTGTGTGTGTGTGTGTGAGTGTGTGTGTATGTGTGTGTGTGTGTGTGTGTGTGTGTGTGTGTGTGTGTGTGTGTGTGTGTGTGTATTTTGCTTCACACTTGTGCCAACCTGTATTTGTGGTCCTTTACAAAGTCACAGTGGCTCTAGTGAAAAGACCAAGTGAGGATGATGAGGATGATGAAGATATTTTTTTCTGGGACATGGGTGACCAGACTAGAAAAATAATCAAATAAAATACAGGAATGAACGGGACTTAAAAAAAAAAAAACATGGAAGCTCCTACTGTGTGGAGGAAGCCAGTCAGGAATGTGTTATTACCTCAGCCTGGGCACACACACACACACACACACACACACACACACACACATACACACACTTCCTCTGGGCATTAACAGTGCCCCGCTATGACTGCACGTGCGACAGAAGAAAACACTGCCATCCCTGATCAAAAAAAAAGAAAAAAGAAAAACTAAAAAAACGCTTCCAGGCAAAGTCCACTTCCCCTCTGTAGCCGTCCGTCAGGTGGAAAATATGAAGAGCACATTACTCCAGTGGGGGAAAATCTCTTTTAAACATAAACTATGTGCAACACAATGTGCTAATTTAAAGGTCCAACAGGGATGATTTGCGGGCAAAAAAAGGTTAAATTTGACAGACAAACAGACAGACAGACAGACAGACAGACTGATTGACAGGCAGTGAGACGGTGATAGCTGGGGTCAGAGGGGGTGGTGGTGGGGAATGATAAATTCAAAAAGGTCTCTTTGCTACGGAGCACCCGGGCCGCGGGCGATCAGACCCAGCCAGCTGTGTTTATTGAGCTGGAGTAGAGGGGCTGTCAGTGGGCCCTGAGGCGTGACGTGAGGTCAGGACTCTCTTCTAATTCACCTTTAAAGATCTTATTCGCCGAGCGAGCGGCCATCTTACTGTACGGCTAGCGCCTGGGCAACGGTCCAAGGAACCGTACAGCAGCCGGAATGACAACCTGAGTCTCTCTTCAAAAACGTATAGGCCTATACAGCCCCTACGTATAAACAGATTGGTCTGTGTGTGTGTGTGTGTGTGTGTGTGTGTGTGTGTGTGTGTGTGTGTGTGTGTGTGTGTGTCATGGATTTGGGGTCCATCAGGTTGAAAGGAGATGGGGGTAAAGGTTTAAAGGTCAACAATTGAAATGCGGCCTGCACGTCTCCTATGTCCACTCCTGGGGATGGAAAACTTGGGGGTGGAAGTTTGGGGTTGGGGGGGGTGGCTTGTGAACAGCTGGGCTAGTCCATTTCATGTATGTTTTTAATTAAGACTTTAACTGGCATGAACTACCTCTGAGAAGAAAGGCAAGCCCAGAAGAAGGGGAGGAAAGAGCAGGATCGCTTTTAACGAGCGCTCATGAATTTAAGGCCTTAGACATGGACGTACTGTAGGCTCACAGAGGATGAAGTTGATTTATTAAGAGCATGAGCGGACCGATTTTAAGGATTTGGTCCAAGACACACTTTCACTTGAGGTTGTCAGCTAGGCTGGATAATACTGGTATAACCCAATGGGTTAAGATGATAAGAATAGACTAATTGGTTTAAAATGATTTCTATAGCCTTTATTTCACCATGTTTTGCTCAAGATTGAAAAGCAACAACAGTTTCCTTGTGATATCAAGGATTACAGGATGACATACAAGTGTGAGGTAACGCTTTGTATGATTTTTATTCTGCACAAGTCAGATAAAATCTCTTTCAGATAAAGTCTGCTTTCTGTGAGCTTCACGCATGAACCCAAAGAACCCAAAGAATTGAAAACAAAAAACAAAAACAAAAAACTCCTCCGGAATGAGGTCAGTGTTCTGTTTTGTGTTGCCCCGGTGACTTGCCCTGACTCCTGCCCCAATGCTCCTGCCTCTCGGGCTGTCTGGGAACTTGTCTCTAGGCAACACCATCCCATTCAGGGTCACACCCTCCAGTCTGTGTGCTGAAAAATCAGACCGGGGTGTCAGTCAGGTCACCAGCATTAACTGACTCCTGTGTCACACACACACACACACACACACACACACACACACACACACACACACACACACACACACACACACACACCACCACTCTCTCTACCTCCTTATGGTTCTGTGTGTCTCTCTGCTCCTGTGCAACCCTCCCACCCCCCCC
>JAODXP020000025.1:7430346-7587846 GCA_027497455.2 Sardinella longiceps
ACACTATATGGTTATAATTCACCATACCTAGTTATTGATATGTTTCCTTATCCTGCTTCTGCACACTGCTGGTAGGTTTGTTCTTCTATGCAATCCACATTGTGTTATTGTTACTGCAACGCTGTCCCTTTAAGGAAGGATTCTATATTTGTTTATTATGGGATACGCAGCGTTGTTATGGTATGTTCAGCGCCATGTTTGAATTAACGGTTAAATGGATGAATAAATAAACGACACGCCGTTGCGTGTTCAAAAGTAGAAATTGTCTCTTGTCTCTTCGCACTGCAATTTCCACACTGGTGACCCCGACGTTTGTTCTTGGACGGATTCCAGAGACAGAACGAACATTACGACAACAATGGCCACGAACGCCGTTTCGCTAAAACTTCCAGAATTTTGGGAGTCGTCCGCTTCTGCCTGGTTCGCTCAGACTGAGGCTCAGTTCGCGTTGCGTGAGATAACGGCAGATACTACAAAATACTACTATGTGGTTTCAGCGCTGGGCAGTTCAACAGCAACTCGTGTGGTTAGTCTCTTGAAAACCCCCCCTGCTGAAGATAAGTATGGTACCCTAAAGGCTCATCTGTTGAAAACTTTTGAACTTTCGGATGCAGAGAGGGCCAGCCGCCTTTTCTCCCTCCAGGGTCTGGGTGACAGCAAGCCCTCTGAGCTAATGGACAGAATGTTGGATCTTTTGGGAGAGCACAAGCCTGATTTTTTGTTCATCCAGCTTTTCCTGCGACAGCTCCCCTCTCAGGTCCGAGCAGCTTTAGCCAACACCACCATCACTGACTGCCGTGCTCTGGCTGATGAGGCTGATAGATTTTTTTTGGCTGGTCAGCATCATGGTATGGCTGCAGCAGCATTCATGCCCCTCAGCCCTGTTTCTCCTGTGCTGGCCCATGCCCCTGGTACTCCGAATGGTGACACAGGCTTCACAGCAGTGGCAACTGCTGCACCCCGGCGGCGCCCGAGTCCAGCCTGTGCTTTTACCATGCAAAATTTGGAGCCAGAGCCAAGCGCTGCCGTTCGCCTTGCAGTTTCGGGGGACGGGAAACGTCAGGGCCGGCGCTCAATAGTGGCCATGAGCGTCGGCCGCACCGGCAGGCTGCTGTTCATCCAGGACACCATCTCTGGACGCCGTTTTCTGTGTGACACCGGTGCACAGAGGAGCATTTTGCCTGCGTCACGATTGGACATTCTGGCTGACGGTTTTGGCCCACCCCTGGAGGCTGCCAATGGTAGCCCCATACGCACTTATGGCACTCGACATGTTGAACTGTGTTTCAGTGGTCAGCGGTTTCAATGGGACTTTATTACGGCTAAAGTGGCAGTTCCGCTGCTTGGCGCAGATTTTTTATGTGCTTATGGGCTGCTGGTGGATGTCAAGAACTGTCGCTTGGTTGACGCCACCACATTTTGTTCATACACTTGCACTCTCAGTGGTTTAGACTCGGCCAGACTTTCCAGCGTGCTCTCCCCGACGGATGACTTCCTTCGGCTGCTATCAGAGTTTCCGGCGCTCACACAGCCCACTTTCTCCTCTACAGCTGCCAAACACGGAGTGGAGCATCACATCGCTACCACAGGCCCACCTGTCTATGCCAGAGCGAGACGTCTAGATCCAGCCAAGCTGGCTATTGCACGGGCCGAGTTCGACAATATGGAACGACTGGGTATTGTCCGCCGCTCCAGCAGTCCATGGGCTTCACCCCTTCACATGGTCCCAAAGCCCGACGGAGGCTGGCGTCCCTGCGGTGATTACAGACGGCTCAATGATGCTACAACACCAGACCGCTACCCGGTGCCTCACATCCAGGATTTTTCTGCTCACCTGGCGGGTAAGGTGATTTTTTCAAAAGTGGACCTTGTCCGCGGATACCACCAGGTGCCTGTCCACCCCCTGGATGTTCCCAAAACAGCTGTGATAACACCTTTCGGCCTGTTTGAGTTCTTGAGGATGCCGTTTGGCCTTAAGAACGCTGCCCAGTCCTTTCAACGCCTCATGGACTCAGTGCTGCGTGACCTGCCTTTCCTTTTTGTGTTCCTCGATGACATCTTGGTGGCCAGCGCATCTAGAACTGAGCATGTGTCCCATCTGCGAGTGCTTTTTGAACGTCTCAGCTTGCATGGCCTCATCATAAATCCTGCAAAGTGCCAGTTTGGGTTGCACACCATTGACTTTCTAGGGCATCGAGTCTGCAAAGAGGGGGCATCGCCACTCCCATCTAAGGTGGATGCAGTTTTGAATTTCCCACGGCCAACCACTGTGAGGTCCCTGCAAGAGTTTCTGGGTATGGTAAACTTTTACCACCGGTTCATTCCCCAAGCTGCTGCGGTTATGCGCCCCCTGCACGAAGCCCTGAAAGGGGGAAAACACCTAAACGCCTGGTGGACTGGTCCACGGAGAGAGAGACTGCTTTTGCAAACACTAAAGCTGCTTTGGCAAATGCAACGCTTCTGGCACACCCGTCTCCCGAGGCCACTATTTCCATCACCACAGACGCCTCGGATTACGCTGTCGGCGCGGTGCACGAGCAGTGGGTGGACGGCGCGTGGCAACCTCTAGCCTTTTTCAGCCGGCAGTTGCGCCCCAGTGAACGTAAGTACAGCACTTTTGATCGAGAACTGCTAGCTCTTTACCTGGGTGTTCGACACTTCCGTTCACTGCTGGAGGGCCGACAGTTTACAGCATTCGTCGACCACAAACCACTGACTTTTGCCATGGCTAAGGTGTCAGAGCCGTGGTCCGCTCGTCAACAGCGACAGCTCTCTTACATCTCGGAGTTCACCACGGACTTACAGCATGTGGCCGGTAAGAGCAACGTGGTTGCGGATTGCCTCTCGCGTGCTGTCGCCGGTGCCGTCCATCTGGGGCTTGACTATGCTCGCATGGCTGCCGACCAGGCCACTGACCCCGATGTCCAGGCATTACGAACTGCCTCTTCAGGACTGAAGCTGTCGGAGGTCCCTTTTGGCGAGGGCAGCATTGCACTCCTCTGCGACATCTCCACAGGAGAGCCACGGCCTCTGGTTCCCACGTCATGGAGGCGTCCTGTTTTTGACGCTGTCCACGGCCTCTCCCACCCAGGTAGGAAACCGTCCCAACGACTGGTGGCAGCCAAATTTGTATGGCGGGGACTGAAGAAAGACGTCCGTGATTGGGCGGATTCCTGTGTGGACTGTCAACGCGCTAAAATCCACCGCCACACTAAAGCGCCTCTGGCACACTTCCCTGTGCCAGAACGGAGGTTCGACCATGTTAATGTGGACTTTGTAGGCCCCCTGCCCTCCTCCCACGGTTTCACCTACCTCCTCACCATGGTGGACAGGACTACGCGGTGGCCCGAGGCTGTTCCCCTGACATCATCAGCTACCCCGGAGATGGCCAGAGCGTTCATTGGAACTTGGATTGCCCGTTTTGGCACTCCGTCTGACCTGTCTTCCGACCGTGGTTCGCAGTTCACCTCAGAGCTGTGGAACGCCATCGCAGACAGCCTGGGCGTGAAGCTGCACCGCACCACCGCGTACCATCCTCAGGCTAACGGAATTTGTGAACGATTCCATCGTTCTATGAAGGCTTCTCTCCGTGCTAGTCTCAAGGACAGTGGCTGGGTTGACAGGCTTCCGTGGGTCATGCTGGGCCTCAGGACTGCCCCCAAAGATGACCTCCAGTGCTCATCGGCGGAGATGGTGTATGGCCAGCCGCTACGGGTTCCAGGGGATTTTGTTCCGGATGCCTCTTCTCCCTGGTCTGCTGCTCACCAGCGGGCCATTTTTCATGAGAAGGCTAAGCTTTTTGCCCCAATCCCCACTTCACAGCACTGCCTCCCTCATTCTTACACTCCCCCACACCTGCCGTCTGCAGAGTATGTGTTCATTCGACACGACGCACACCGTGGGCCATTACAGCCTCCCTACGATGGCCCGTTCCGTGTCCTGGAGGCGGGTGACAAGCATTTCGTCATAGACATTGGGGGTAAGGCGGAGCGTGTTTCAGTGGACCGCCTCAAACCGGCCCACCTTGATGTGGATCGTCCTGTCCAACTTGCCCGCCCTCCGCCACGAGGTCGGCCACCTTCGGTGCCCAAGGTTTCTTGTGAGGCGCTAAAGGCCTCACTGCCCACCTCTCGCCCTCGCGACAGGGCCTCTGATGCAGGCCCCTCTTCTCACGGTCCAGTCATACAGAGCCGTTGCGGCAGGCCAATTCGACCCCCTCGTCGATAATCCTGAGAGTTGTTTTGTTCTTTGACTGTTATGGTGAATTCTGGGAGGACGTATGTAGCGGACACTATATGGTTATAATTCACCATACCTAGTTATTGATATGTTTCCTTATCCTGCTTCTGCACACTGCTGGTAGGTTTGTTCTTCTATGCAATCCACATTGTGTTATTGTTACTGCAACGCTGTCCCTTTAAGGAAGGATTCTATATTTGTTTATTATGGGATACGCAGCGTTGTTATGGTATGTTCAGCGCCATGTTTGAATTAACGGTTAAATGGATGAATAAATAAACGACACGCCGTTGCGTGTTCAAAAGTAGAAATTGTCTCTTGTCTCTTCGCACTGCAATTTCCACAACACATTGGTTTGAATATGGGATATGCGACTAATTTGGCACATACTGTATCTTGGCTAAGAGTGGTTGAGATGCCCAAGTCATGCTCTAAATACCTACAGTATGTAGCAAGCATTCTATAAAATGGGGCTAAATTAATTATTCAAAGGTTGAAACTATTCAATGATAACGTTAACTGACCTTCTTACAAACTATAGGCTATCAGGTCACAGAACTTCAGTTCAGAGGAATACAGAACAAAAAACTACATTCTCAGACTGACCAGGAGGAACGAACAGCGAACCCCTTATTTTGCCACCTTCCAGTGGAAATTTCTGCACACCATCTGCCATAAATCTCCTCTCAAGTGTCTGATTTGCAAGGAGCTGTCCGCGGCACATCACTTCAATGTCAACTGAAAGTGGCGTTGACACATCCCTAATGGTCAGCTTACTGTGGGGCACCAATGGTTTCATTGACGAAAATAAACCCATTGCCTCAATTCCCAGAAAACTACCACCCTGTGAAGGACACACATCCAAATCGATCTGTCCATTTTCACAAGACTGATAGACAGCAGACGCTTCGAAAGTAATGCCTTTGCTGTCGGTAAGCTTGGACCGCAGCTCCACAGGCTGGGCAGGAGGGAGTCCAGAGACTTTCATGTGAACTGGCTCGTCAAAATAACTGCACGACCCAGGCGAAAGTTGTAAGGCCACCATTGAGTAGGCCACCATAGAGTTTACGCTCAGATTTGCACATATAGGCCGACATTTCCGCATCGTTACCTTAAAACTTCTCAAAAACGCCATTTCGCATTAGTTACGCAGTTGTTTCTGAACTTCTCTTCTTCAGGGTTATGTGGTGAATTAAACAACATGGAGATGTGTTACCGCCACCTACAGGATGATTAACTCCGCTAGACTAGACTGGACTAGACAAGTGGTCTCCAAACTTTCCTCCAAAAGCGACTTTGACATGCTAGGATTTTATTTTATTGGTGTGCGGCTAGATCGTCGTGCGCACAGTCAGAGCCCTAATTAAAGTTTATTGGGCACAGTACGTACCACACCGATTAGGCACACTTTTTTTGCCCTAGTTGGCTCGATGCGCGTCAGGGCACTTTGCCCAATCACAGCAACATAGTTCAGTTACTGAACCATCAACCATGATTAACAAGGTATTTCTATTCACAGTATTGCTGATAATATGTGTTCAGACTTAAGCATTGGTTGGTCAAAACATGAGGCTTAAATTGAATGTTTACTTACCATTTATTAGCAATTAGAGTAGTCCAATTAGAAAACAAGATCAAGTGCAGAAAAAGAGTTCATACAAATATACATTCACTCAGTTTTTAACAGCATTAGAAAGAATATACAGCCTACTGCAAAATATGTTGAGTGGCCTATGTCCCTACAATAAAAATGCAGGCAGTAGCTATTGTTTTTAGATAGTCAAAGAATATTCAGCATACAGTAGCCTACATATCCAAACAGATCCCTCAAAAAAGCCACTAAGTTAACTTCACAGAAGCTGTTCTACTTCTTGGGACAAACAATTTCATTTTGTTGGTATTTGATATGAAGCCTTCTCCCCAATTAATTGCTAATAGGCTGCCAACAGACAAATTTCATGTTGCAGAGAGAATTCTTACACACCAGTACAGTAACTATTATACGTGAATGAACGTGACAAATTAAGCTCAAAGTGACAAAAAGTTACTGGAAATAATAATTAACTAGAAGCACTCAGAGAGTGCAAACCTCTGCCAAGGCCATCGTGATCCGGATCAAAATCCGTTCATAACTTTTTGACTTATCCTGCTGACAAACAGACAAACAAACAGACAAACCAACGTGACCGAAAAACATAACCTCCTCGGCGGAGGTAATAAATAATAATCCATGGATAAATGAGTGATAAAAGAACATATATTGAATAATAATAAATATAGGGTAATGTACACATACAGCATCATCATAGCTTATCTTAATGAATCCAGCAGGAAGTGCATTCTCTATAGATGTTTGTGCTGTGATTTTGATGTTTTACTTGGAAAAAATGGTTTAACTTCTATATTGTATCTTGGGACAGATGCACACAGCTGAACAAAACAAAGACTAACATCTAGAAAGATTCAGATTTAGAAGAATCCTGCTTGTTTGTCAAACTGAACAGCACTAACCTTTGGGTGAGACAGTAAAAATGTCACATACAGCATCATCATAGCTTATCTTAATGAATCCAGCAGGAAGTGCATTCTCTATAGATGTTTCCTGAAAAAGTTCTGAACTCTGTTCCACAGATCCAGCTGGGCCTCAGCATGATCCTTGGTCTCCCCTCCCAGAACCACTACGGTACCGACAGCAGGGTGGAAACTACTGGGGCAGTGGGGCATGTAGGGAACATCCAGAAAGTGCCCAGCCCTCGGGTACCGTACCAGCTCAAAGTTGTCTTTTCCGTGGTCCCGGAGTCGCTGTGCGGCCTGTTCACTGAATAACACACTGTTCCAGTTCCTGTCATCTTCAGCAGCCGCAAACAGGAACTGGCAGCTGGCACGCTCAATGGGAATCATAGAGACCCGGTTCTCTTCCTGCGTTGGATCTAGAAGACCATCCCTGATATCAAGCAGACCATCCTTTCTGAAGACTATTTTGTCTGAATCAACGCCAAGGGTAGGGAACACTCTGTCTTTATAATGAATAGGAAACACTGTAGCACTGTTGCACCCATTGATGGAGACAGTTGCAGTGATGCCAGGAAGGAATGATGACACTGCAAGTGCTAAATCCCCAGCCTTGGATATGGAGATGATCCCTATGCCAGGTCCTTTAACCTGAGGGGAAAAAGCACAAGCCTTAATATAAGTGGTGCATGTGCTACTGAAGCAGGCAAGTATAATCCACAAGTGAAAGATCAAAATCACAGCACACTGATATTTAAGCTTTATTATTTTGAAGTGAACAACATATTTTGCCAAGCACTTCCTCAGATTCGCTCTGTCCTGTATAAAATGGTAGTAAACCAGTCTGAAATCAGAACCATGAAAAGTGCCTTTATAATTATCTAATTAAGCAATTCTGGTTTCAGAGTGGTTTACTACCATTTTATATGTGTCAAAATATTATTATTGAAAATTTTGAAATATGGACTCATATGGTTCTTCGTTGCAAGGCCTCATTTATTTATGGGGGATGCCGTAGAGTGAACCTAAGGAAGCTCTTGGTGAAGCATCTTGTTTGCTCCCAATAAAGCTTAAATATAAGTGATCAGTGTGCAGTGATTTTGATCTTTTACTTGGGAAAAAGGGTTTAATTTCGTTAATGTATCTTGGGACTGACACACACAGCTGAACAAGACACCCACAGACTAACATCTAAAAGGATTCATATTCAGAAGAGTACTGTTTGTTTGTCAAACTGAGCAACACTAACCTTGGGGTGAGCCAGTAAAAATGCCACAGCTTCCTCAAAGTACTCCAGGTTGATATTTTCCAAGACTTTTGGCAAATCCTGATAACCTTGATATGCCAATGCCATGACCACATAACCTTTGTTTGCCAAGAGACTTGCTCGTATTTCTGTCAAGCCAGCACCCAAGTGAGGCACGTCCAGGATAGCAGGAAATGGACCAGGTCCTGTCAAAAACAATGCAATTCTGTAATTAGCTTTTCACCTCAACTGATCGTAAAATAGGACAGGCCTAGTTTAAGAATAGGTTTTTCTAAAGTGTTCCCTCTTTAAGTCTGATTTAAGCTTCTGCTTATACTGTATAGGCAATAACTGACTCACATTTAGGCCAGAGAGGGTTGTATTCCATGATCTTTGTCTAAGCTAAAGGTGGTTGTATCATTTTCATTCATGACTAGCTAAAGCCATTCTGTTCTAAAGACTTAGCAAGCTATGAACAAAAGAAATGAAAATAAAAAATGGGGCTAAATGAACTATTCAAGGGCATGATGTAATGTACTAGGCTACAGTATCAGGTCACACACAACTTCAGTTCAGAGGAATACAGAAGAATAAACAGAAGTCTCTCAGACTGACCAGGTGGAACAAAAAGCGAACCCCTTATTTTGCCACCTTCCAGTGGAAATTTCTGCACACCATCTGCCATAAATCTCCTCTCAAGTGTCTGATTGGCAAGGAGCTGTCCGCGGCACTTCACTTCAATGTCAACTGACAGTGGCATTGACACATCCTTAATGGTTAGCTTTCTGTGGGGCACCAGTGGTTTCATTAACGAAAATAAACCCATTGCCTCAATTCCCACGAAACTACCACCCCCCGAATGACATACATCCAAATCGATTTGTCCATTTTCACAAGAATGATAGACAGCAGACGCTTCGAATGTAATGCCTTTGCTGTCTGTAAGCTTGGACCGCAGCTCCACAGGCTGGTCAGGAGGGAGTCCAGAGACTTTCATGTGAACTGGCTCGTCAAAATAACTGCACGACCCAGGCGAAAGTTGTAAGGCCACCTTTGAGTAGGACACAATGGAGTCTATAGTAAGATTTGCACATAACGTTACAGGCCTACACTTCCAAGTCGCTGTGCTAAAACTCCTCAGAAACGCCATTTCCCTTGTTAATTTCAGCAATTTCAGCGTGCCTAAGAGTTTTGAATGTTAAATAACTTTCTCTTCCTCTTCGTTGTTTTATGGCGAATTATACAACATTGAAATGAATTACCGCCACCTACAGGATTAACCACGCTAGAGCAGTCAACCTTTTCCCTCGAAAAGCAACTTTTTGACATGCTAGAATTGTTTTTTATTGGTGTGAGCAGAGTTGTATAAAGTACTGGAGTAGAGGAGTGGAGTAGAAGTAAAAGTAGGCTACTATATCAAAAAAATTACTTGAGTGGAAGTAGAAGTGGTCTCTAAACATCATACTTAAGTGGAAGTACTAAAGTATTCAAAATGTTTTGTACTTAAGTATTGCAAGTAAAAGTATTTAAAAAATTGCTACTCAAGTACTGAAAGTAAAAGTAGAAGTACTGTGTATACTAAAGAAAGCAGTCAAAAGTTTGAATTTCATATTGTTTTACATTTATTTGGCTGAAATAGTCTGTTTAGCCATGGACTCTAAGTAGGGCCAGGGATGGTCACCACCATTCCCCTTACTAAAATCATTTGAAGTTAATGAACTTGGTGTAGGATACTCCTATCTCGAAATGGAGCAGTAGACTGACCCTTACTAATCGTTCCCAATTGACTGCATTCAGTACTCCGAAATGTCGAAGAGGAGCATGAGGTCTCGTATACTGCTTGAATCGTCCAATAATGATTATGAAAACCCGGTGATGCTCTCGTCTGCATTGATAGACTATCATTGGATGTGGTAACATATTTTATAAAAGTAACGAGTAACTAATCAGCGCATCAAAAATGTAACGAAGTGGAAGTATTAAATTAATCAAAAAAATGTAGTGAAGTAAAAGTGGAAGTAGGAGAAAAAAAGAATACTTCAGTAAAGTACAGATACTGCATTTTAGTACTTAAGTAGGCTACTTAAGTAGTTCTACTTAGTTACTATACATCTCTGGGTGTGAGATTATCCTCGTGACCAATGTTAATCATTTTACACACTTACAGCGCAGTGCAAATACTCTTCTTATGAGTTGTCAATTTGTGGGGAGAAAAATACTGTCTGAAGCTTATAAAGTGCCTTTACTTATGGAGAGATTTGAGTCTCATAGCCTTATCATTCCATTTCCACAGTAACGCATTGCATGAAATTAATTTAGTTTATATATTTTTTAGAGCCTTTAACTACTCTAAGCAGGTTACGAGCTACAGGTAGCATATTAATTAAATGTTATTTCATGTTGACAAAAGCAAAAATATACATGCCAAAACCATCAAATTTCCCATTAAAGTCTCTCCTTTTAAAAGATTAATTCAGAGATTAGACATGACATTCACTGACAGTTTTGTTCAATCTGCATTAGCTGTAGCAAATGGTACCTAGCCTACAAGTGTAATTTTGTCAGTGAAAGCATAGGCACTCAAGTAAATCATGAGCCTATATCTTTAAGGCACATAATGAAACAGGAAAAGATGACTGAAAACAACCTACTACAGTAGCCTACAAACACAAGCTTTATATTATTTTATTATATTATTAGCAGACACTCACACACATGTACACTCATGCATGTGCAGCCATACAGTCATGTGCATACAATCTTCAACCAAATCTTAAAGGACCTACTGTACAACCTTTCTGTGAAGTTAGAAATATTGCTAGAGACAATATGTAAAAAGGGGAAACTACAGAGTGACATACAGTAGAGGTTGGAATTTTTTTTTTTTTACAATCTATTTGTCTTTTCTGTCTTTCCTTTGTTTGTTAATTGTGCTAATGTTGTAACAATAAACATCACCCACATTGTTGTATTATTACCCACATTGTAAATCTGATCTATTCTTATGTACAGTACCTACAGTATTCTAATGATCGCCTCTAGCCATATATTTTCATTATGCACAGAAAGTTTTTTTTCCCCAAGGCACACAGAACATGTTCAGTAACTACAGTATGGATTAGTTCTTCAACTTAATGAAATGGGCACTGAGGTCCTTTAGGCTACTACAAGTGATCACACTTTCTCTACGGAAATACATGAAGCCTAGATAGACCGTGGAGTGTGACAGTCACCTCAAAGAAAGAATTGCACAAAAGAGGTGTAAAGTATTTGAGAGCACATTGTGAAGAGTGGAGTAAAATTGAAACAGTATAAAACTCTTTACAGTTAATGAAAGAAAATTACAATATCCATAAAAAAAAGGTCCATACCCTACACTACATATTTCAGGTTCAAGTAAAAATAAATGAAAGTAACAGCAGTATCAGCATGATATTAAGAAAGAAAATTACAACATCCATAAAAAAAGGTCCATACCTTACTACATATTTCAGTATTTGCGTAGGTATTTGCACGAAAGAGGTGTACACTATTTGAGAGCACAGTGTGAAGAGTGGAGTAAAATTGAAACAGTACAAAACTCTAAAATTACAACATCCATAAAAAAAGATCCATACCCTACGTTACGTATTTCAGGTTCAAGTAAAAATAAAACTAAGTAACAGCAGTATCAGCATGATATTAAAACAAGTTGTTGGCTGCATAGATAATTGAATTGTGTTAAATAGGCCTACTCTTTGAGATGTAACTTGTGTTATTTGCACCCACACTGGGTGTTAGCATCTAAAGGACTTTCCAAACACTTCTTATGCATTATACATATTATGACCCGTTTGTTGATAACAGAAATCGAACTAGAAAAGCGCTGTGACCACATTAACAATTGCCACCAAAATTGAATCAGTTTTTACTTGTCCCTTGGGACATGTTGTCCCAAAATTTCATCCAAATCCATGCTGTACTTTTAAGGGTTATGTTGTACACAGACAGACAGACACACAAATACATGCCGGAGTGATTAACTCCTTGGCGGAGGTAATCATGATGCTGATCATCCTCAGCTATCCATTAATCACTGTTCATCTCTGTTCTGCAAGGGCCGCTGCTAGAGACCTCCTTGCACATGGATGTTGATAATGGAGTGCCATTTTGGAGAGCTTGTAGACTTGTAACAGTAGTGATTATATTAATTACATAAGAGTACTTATATAATTAAAGTGCATTTAGTCTGTAAACGTGTTAATGGTTTTATAGGGACCTTAAACAGAATTTTCATTTTACGCTTATAAAGTCATTGTTTTAGTTGACTGACCTGTTGTGGTAAAAATAGTAACTTTCCCTGCCACTCCTTAGCCTGACATAGCCCGCCCATACAACGAATGTTCATCCGTATCCATGGTCTGGGGACGGTCTTCATGGGCTGGTTTACATCGGTAGAGAGTCTACCGGCCCATCAGCAAAGCTGATTAGACAAGCTTTCCAATCGTTTCAAACCATAAGTAAATGCCCTTCCCCCTGCCCTATAATCACGTCAGGTTAAAGAACCTCCAGACCATGAATACGGATGAACAGCAGTATTATGGTCGGGCTATGTCAGGCTAGGCACTGAGAGTTTGGTATTTTAGACATTAACTTATGTCATAACATTGTATTCCTTATTATTTCCTGAGCTAAGTTAATTTGGTTAGGTTGTGTATATTGCAGGCCAGACAGGTAAATTGATTAGAGCCATTTGCTTAACAGGTAGACACCCCCTGTCCTCCTCCCCTAACGTCTCTCAGGTGATAATTAAGTCTCTGTTGCCACATTGTTTGTAGTGACCATTTGGTCCCGCCAGAAACTATTTGCATGACAGACATGTTTGTGTATTCCAGTATAGCTTAAAAATCAGAACAAACTGTATGAATGTCAGTTGCACGGTGAACGTCTGAGCGAGCGACACTATCGTGACTCCCTTGTTTGGCCATACATTGTAAAGCCGAATAAACCTGCATTTTGGTGAATCCTGAGCTGACGGAGTTTTGCGTAGCCGATCTGATTGTAAGACCTAAAAATTACCATCACACCTAGCATTCCCTTTTGAAAAACCAGCCTTGCAATATTTGGAAAAAAAATACATATATATAAATTCTAGTTCTTGGATAATGCAACAACAGAGCTAAGAGAAAACCATGGTTGCTGAGCGCTTCTTTAAGGCACTATAGACCCATATTTCAGATTTCAGAAACTGTAGAGGTGTATAAACGCTATTTAAAAGTGCTTCAAATCAATATTGCGGGCGACCTCAACAGTATTAACATGTATTGGGCTTCCCTTGCAGCCCTGTAAATACACTACAGCATGGAATTTAAACGGGAATGATTATTATTTAAATGTTTCATGAAGAAGTTCTGAACTCTGTTCCACAGATCAATCTGGGCCTCAGCGTGATCCTTGGTCTCTCCTCCCAGAACCACCACGGAACCGACAGCAGGGTGGAAACTACTGGGGCAGTGGGGCATGTAAGGAACATCCAGAAAGTGCCCAGCCCTCGGGTACCGTACCAGCTCAAAGTTGTCTTTCCCGTGGTCCCGGAGTCGCTGTGCGGCCTGTTCGCTGAATAACACACTGTTCCAGTTCCTGTCGTCTTCAGCAGCGGCAAACAGGAACTGGCAGCTGGCACGCTCAATGGGAATCACAGAAGCCCAGTTCTCCACCCGCATGGAATCTAGAACCACATCTCTTATATCCAGTAACCCATCACCTGTTACTGTAACTTTCTTTCGGTCCATACCAGTGGGAGGGATGACCATATCTTTGTAATGGAGTGGATACTGGGTGTTGGCGTTGCAGGCGTTGATGCAGACAGTTGCAGAGACTCCAGAGAGGGCTGCTGACATGGACAGTGCCAAATCCCCACTCTTTGAGATGGAGAGGATGCCTATGCCTGGTCCCTTTACCTGACAAATACATACAACTGCATTATTAGGAGGAAAATATAACAGAAACTATATATTTATAATGAATAATACATTTATGATTTGTAATCAAGTTACTGGATTGAATATACTGCATTCTGTTAAAAGGGAACGCAAGTTCTGTCCAAAAAAAATATTTAGGCCTACCACCATGACCCAGGGGGGCTAAGAATGAAGGGACCCAGAGTATATTTTCCAAACAAAATCGTAAAGCGCAACAACAAATTTATCTGATTTGCCACAGAATGCACATAATATTCGAACTTCGTCATCAGGTCAATGCAATACACCTAGCAAGAATACTGCTGTCTGTCATATCATTTTTCCAATACTAACCTTAGGATGAGCCCGTAAGAATGTCACAGCTTCCTCAAAGTACTCCAGGTCAATTTTTTTCAAGACTTTAGGCAAACCCTGATAACCTTGATATGCCAATGCCATGACCACATAACCTTTGTTTGCCAAGAGACTTGCTCGTATTTCTGTCAAGCCAGCACCCAAGTGAGGCAGGTCCAGGATAGCAGGAAATGGACCAGGTCCTGTCAAAGCATAATGTATGGATCATTCAGACATTCATAGTCAGGATTTAGGTCAGTAAATTTACAGTTGAAAGAAACCACACTGCCTTTGCTCACTTTGACAACGCCAACTCCGCCACCCAGTGAGTGAGTGAGTGACTTACCAGGGGGCAGAAACACTGAACCTCTTATACTCCCACTTTCAGGCAGGGATACTTTTTTCACACCATCTGCAATGAATTTTCTCTGAATGGTGTCTTTTGCGAGCACCAGTCCATTGCATTCCACCTCAATGTCAACTGTGAGTGGCGTCGATACATCTTTTGTGATTAGCTTGCTGTGTTGAACCAGTGGTCGCATCGATGTTAGCAATCCCATCGCGTCAATTCCACTGTAGCTGCCGCCTAGTGATGGACATCGCCCTAAATCTATGTTTCCATTTTTGTCTGAAGAATAAATAGCTGAGGCTTTGAATATGACGCCTTTGCAATCTGTGAGTTTGGATCGCAAAACCACGGACTGCTCAGGTAAAAGTCCGATAACTTTTATATTAACTAGCTCGTCAAAATAAGTGCATCGTCCAGGTGAAATGTGAAAAGTCACACTTGAGTCCATAGTCATATTTGTATATATTCAATACAAAAGAATTTTTTTAAAAAGATCACACTAGGCTAAAGTAAAAAGTACAGCACTTCAGCACTCCACAACAACCGCCATTACTGTTTATATCTACTGTACATGTCTTCTTCTTCCTTCAGTACCCCACCCCAATTAGGAATTACTGCCTACTACTGGCGAGGTTTAGATACTTCAACGCCTTGGGTCCAACCAGAGATCCTTATGGACTTTGGTCCAACTACTCCAACTTCTTTGGTTTTAGAGTGCCTGTCTTGGCCAGGGCTCATTTGGAAAAGAGACAACTGTCTCAAAGAGTTTCCCTTGTACTTCAACTTAACTTCCAAACTCATGCTAGTTATACCCTTTCAATCACTCTGGCACTCACTACCAGACTCCACTCTATAGGCCTACGATTATGGTCTGTTGCCTTCCAAAAATATTTCACAATGCACTTTTACAAAATACATGTAGTGCAGCATTTCATTTAAAATTGTGTAATAATGTCAGTATAACTGTGTAATTAACAGTTATGCCAATTGTAATGATGACGTCAGTTGTTTCCCCCATGCGGTCTGTCTGTATTCTTTTTACATTGCATGGCGTGGATGGTTGGTTTTTGTTTAGTACTACTTTTTACTAACCACTGACTCTCTGCTGTCCGTTTTACAGTGTCCTTCAATACTACAATGAACTATGGACAGTGCTTTTTCTTTTAGGCCTATTCGTGTCATGTTATCTGTCAATCTCCTAAACTAATGTGAGGATCCAGTCACTAGTACACTCTAGGCTACATGTCTTTAAATCCAGAATGAACCTTATTTAAAAGTGTTAGCCTATAAAAAGTTCTAGCACCCTCTTCCATAGATCAACTTTACCTGATGAGATTGTTGAAACACAAATGAGCCTATGCCTCAATAACATAACATGTAGTGTTCAAAAGCAAACACTAGATGGAGACACTTTACTTTTGTTGATGTTCTTTTCTCCATTAACTGAACATGTTTTGTGTGTTCCATCCTGTTTTCAACCTGTACATCACCCATTGCCATCAGCTGATGTTTTAGTATGTATATTGTATAGTTATGTATACTTAGTAGTTTATAATTACCTTGGGATATGTCAGTAACAATGTCAGAGCCTTTCCAAAGTATTCAAGATTACTTTGGGCAAAGGGTTAGATAAAGGGTTTGATAATGTCATCAAACCCTTTATTTGCTCAAAGTTCATTCAAGCCACCACCAAAAATATACATGCAGAACACTAGTGCCATCAAACCCTTTATTTGCTCAAAGTTTATTCAAGCCACCACCAAAAATACACATGCAGAACACTGGTGAAAGCAAATTGTTATCCTACACTTAACTATTTATTAGTCCTGTTCTAGAAGTATTGGAGCTATTTTGTAGCCCAATTCTCTAGTTCTTGAACCATTATAGGCCTAGTGGTGTACGCTATATGCAATTGATTGAATGGTTGATTAATTAATTGATTAATTGATCAAGAGACTGACCTGGTGGCAGGAACAATGTACCAACTATCCCGTTAAGATTGTCCAGAGGAACCTTTTGTACTCCCTCTGCGATGAAGCACCTTTCCAAAGTTTGTTTAGCGAGGACCTGTCCATTGCCCTTCAGCTCAATATGGACCAACACAGGCGTTGATGCATCCTTCTTGAATAGTTTATGATGTGGCACAACAGATCTTAATGATGTAAACAGTCCCATTGCCTGAGTGCCACTATAGCTTCCACCCATTGATGGATGTTTATCCAAGTCTATCTCACCATTTACATCTGAGCAATAGGTGGCCGAGGCCCGAAAGGTGATACCTTTGTCATCTGTCAGGTTGGAGTGCAACTCCACTGTCTGTCTCGCTGTAAGACCAGTCACTTTTAAATGAACAGCTTGGTCATATAAACTGCGAACACCAGGTAGAACATGTAAGACCATGCGTGGATCCATATCGATAGATGTTTTAGAAAAATAGCCTATAGGTGACTGCACAGGAAACTTAACAGGTCATAAAGATCCGTACGTACCATCCGTAAAAATCATTGGGCACTGACCGCTTTTAAACTCTCTGCTCAAACTATCACATGTAGTGTCCTTGGTCAACAAAATAAATACTTGGTATCACTCACTATACAAGATATCAGTGTTCACCTTGGCCTACAGAAAACCACAGACACGTTTTGTACCAATTCCTGAATAACTTTTTAGCCTATCAAGTGCCTAAATGTTGTGTGTGTGTGTGTGTGTGTGTGTGTGTGTGTGTGTGTGTGTGTGTGTGAGAGAGAGAGAGAGAGAGAGAGAGAGAGAGAGAGAGAGAGAATTTACTGAAGTGTTGCTGACTTTCAATGCCTTTTTTCAGGGGATCCAAATGATGAAAGCAAATACAGTTTGAGAATTTAATAAGCCCAGCTCTGTTTTCTAGCCCAATGGTTCAAGCATTTAATCTTCTCTGTGGGCATGTAGTCTAAATTCATTTATTTTAGGACATGCATGATCCTTTAGGCAACTTGGTAGGCTTACATTATTTTTTGTTATTGCTTATTGTGTGATGTGTGATAAAGCATACCCGAGCAAGCCCCTCCTACTCCCCATCCCCAACCTCACCCTCGCGCAGTGCTCTCTGCACTCACCTACCATAGTTCCCATGGAAACGATATCAGAGCGAGGCAGCTGGTGGAGTTCCCTGTAGCCAGTCCCTCATCAACATTGCCTTGCTAACAAGCTCAGCAAATAATCCTGCAGGAGCAAGGGGTAGGGTAAAGGACGCAAGACACCTCAAGGAACTAGCATCAAGACCTCGTTACGATTTCAGGATTTTAAATCTGTTCTCTAATTACACCCTTGGACAACTGGCTACATGTTCCACAAGTGAAAGAAGGGTGTTGGGCTTCTACCTAGCCTTTAAACTGGTATGTATCGAGCTTGGAGCTGATTTAGCCAAAGCTAATAGGCTAACGCATTTGTTGTTGCCCTTTCCTTGATTTTTGCTAGCTCAAGTTTACGCTGGACACAGCTGACAAATTAACCCAGTGTTACCCGTTGTCATTCGTCTCAAAACATGATATTTTATGCTCAGTATAGGGTAAACGTTAACAGAAAATGCAAGCCATGAGTTAAGTTACGTTGTAAGTTACAATTGAGAATTGTTAACGTTACGCGTCGAGGTCCAACGTTATTTTTGGCTCGTCTGTCTACGTTAGCCATGGAGAAGTAACGTTAACGTTGACAGGGATCATCCATTTATTGAGGTTCGGCTTCAACAAAATATTGTATTGATTCAACAGAATGGTAACATTTTATTCATATTTTTCCGAAATATCTTGTGGAAATAGGTATTCTGCGTTGTGGGAGAATAAAGGTGCTATCTAACGTTAATTTTGTGAGCTGTCTCGTCTTACCTTTACGTTAGGTCGGATAGCTAGCGTTAAGTTGATTTGTTTTGACATTTTTAAACAAAGGTCATATCTTATATCTATACTATTTGTCACTGAATGATGACAACACGTCTTTGCCGAGGTAATATCACAATGGTTGGACGTAAACAAAGACGTATGCCATATCCTGTAACGTTAGCACAAACAGTAACGTTATGCAGTATTGTTCTTCCTCAATGTTATTCCATTTCGTCCTTAACGTTAGTTAATTTTTCTAAGATGACAGTGTTGAAAACTACTATCACAACATCATGAAAAGACCGTTTGCTGATGACAACTGTTACGCCTGAGTTGCTTTTGTGATACATGCGTTTCTTTTCTGCGTTAAAGTTTGCAGCCATTCAAAACATTTTCCATTTCGTGATCTTTCCTTTTCTGATCGCTCGAAAATCAGCTGTAAAATATAAAGGTTATGTTTATGCCAATGACAGCTAAGCATTTGAAAACCTAATCACTAAAATGATATAAATATTAAGGCCGTGGTGATTTGTGACAGGATGTGTTGGATGATCAGCACAAGCCGTTCTCTTTGTTTTGTAGCTTCGCCCCTCAGTACATTTCGCACGTGTCGGAGCGTGTGACTGCTCAGAATGGGGAGATGCCACGGAGGATTTTCCTCGCTCTCACGTTAGTTACTGCTGTAACGTTATCTCTCTTATATCCTCCTCTATTCTCAGTGGGAATGTGCGTTATACGGTATATTCCATCGGTTGTTACAAACGAGCAGCTCTCAAAAGCCTGCTGTTATCTGGGAGAAGTCCATTGTTAAGAAAGTTTTCCTTCTCAAAAGTTTAGTGTAAAGAGATCAAGATCAAAATCAGCATGTCACAAAATCACAGTGGCTGCAATTGTTTCACATGCACGTTTTTGTTAGAGTTATTTTGACTCGCTGTGAAAACATTGTCCAATGTCTAAGTTATATGTTCAAATCCATATGACAGTGTCCTATGTCAAAACTGTATTCATCTCTGGTCTTCCCTCCATGCACATCCGCTGTGCTTGTACAGTAGCCTTTATTTGCTCCAAATAAATTGTAAGTGGAGGTGGTGGGATCATCATCACGGGGCTCAGTTAAGGTGTTCTTTGACAAAGCCTCTTTCTTTGGAATAATGCAAAATATCTGTCTAATGGCTTAATGAGACTGAAAGCATTCCTCAAGGTGCTTTTATAGATGTCTCTTTCTCTCTCTACAGAAGATAGGGGTAGTCATCCGCACACTGCATTATCCCAAAGAAGCTTATTTTATTGAGTTAAAAGCATAACGCAACGCGTCCGTCAGGGTCTTCATCAGGCTTGGGTATGGTGTATTGCTTACACAATATAACCTAAGGTGTGCTGACATCTCTCTCTCTCTACAGTACATTGGCTGGAGTGATCCACTCAAGCGCTTTTGAGTCTGTCTCTCTTCTCCGCTACAGCCTGCTTATTTGCCTAGAACACTTCCCTTTTAGGGAGTCATTGGCTGCAGGCAGATGCCATTGCAAACGTTTCGCCTAACTTCAGTGCCTTTAGAAGTGAAAGTCTCCCTTGTCTTTTTCACTTTAAAACGGATGGAAAACAAACACACCCAGGGGTTATGTGGGATTGTGGATTTGGGGCACAGTCTCTTGGAAAAGGACACACTAGTCTCCACCATTTTGATGCCACGTCTCGTGTGTGTGTGTGTGTGTGTGTGTGTGTGTGTGTGTGTGTAGGGCCTGTGGTTTTGTTTTGGCCAGAGTTGGTTCTCTCCACTGAAAGACTGTGTGGTTAAGACACAGCTTTGTGAAAGTCAAATCTGTGTGCAACGTTCAAGCTCAGATGCCCCATGTACTGTACCTTAGACAGCCTGATGGAAGGAATGACTGTTAATTATTATACTCAACTAATCATGTAAGACTTTGTTACTATCATGTATTAATCAGTGTAGTAATCAAACATTTACTATATTACATTGTAATAAACCCCTTCAGCATTGCTAGCCTTCTTCTAGCATTAGATGAACTTGGCTCGGGATGCCTGTATACTGAACGGGCCAGCCAAATGAGTCAGCATGCTCTCAAACCTTGCCTGTGGGCCATTGCGTATTTTGAACCTTGATAGTAGGCTTATCTACCTTTTGCTCCATTGAATAACAGCTGCTTAAATGTTACTCCAACAGTGAAATGTGCACATTCAGATTTGGGCCAGGCTGTTGGGCCTGGCTATTAGAAATTCTTCTTCGCTACCATTGCAAAGCCAGTGTGCTGTGTTATTGGTGTCTGTCCAAGAAAGTATGTTTA
Organism: Sardinella longiceps; assembly: GCA_027497455.2. Classification (NCBI taxonomy): domain Eukaryota; kingdom Metazoa; phylum Chordata; class Actinopteri; order Clupeiformes; family Clupeidae; genus Sardinella; species Sardinella longiceps. The sequence goes on from JAODXP020000025.1 coordinate 7,451,142, forward strand.
AGTGGTACTGTAGCAAACAACTTCTATTGTCAAATAGCATTCTTAATGGACGTCTGAAGATAAAAACAACTCCTCCACTCCTTGTATCTGACAGGAATAGTTTGTGAGGATAGGCTAAAGCAGTGGCATTACTTCCTGGTAGCCAGAAATAGCATGCATCTTCTGATGGCTTTCTCTGGAAAGGCTTGCAGCGAGATTATCCACAGCAATGTCTTCATTCAGTAGAGTGATATGGGCCAATCTGCTGGCAACAGTCACATGTGAATGGTAGGAATGTCACAGCATACATAGGCCTGAACATCAAGAATCCTGAATAGCTTGTCTTGTGGAAGTCTTCGTAGGGAGGGGAATACTGCTTTGAACTTCACTGTGCACAGGCATTGCTTTCTCTTTCTGTTTAGGCCTATAGGCCTATTGTTTATAGCAAACGCTAGGCCTACATGAATGGTTTATACATTACAAAAAAAACGTGTGAGTTTGATGACTAGACTTCTAGCACAGTCAGTTGAGGGCAGAAGTATTGCACACGGCTACATTGCTGTTAAGGGGCAGAAAGCCAGTACTCAAGCAAGGGAGGTACACAAGCCTAACAAGAGGCTAATATCCCTGCAATAACCAATGGGCATAAATCAAAGCTTCCATCAGAGGTTATAGTAGAGGGCAGGCACCTTTGTAGTCACTGCTAATTGCACCATGTTTGAACAGTAGACTCAGTGTGGAGCTGGCTTTGTTTTTGTTTTTTGTTTTTTTTCCTTTTCGAGTGACTCTAGTTCAGGACATTATTATTCAGTAGTCCCTGATGAGGTGAGTGCACTGGGCATAACTGGCTTTGCCTTTTTCAACAGGAAGCCTGTCAGCTTATACAAGCTTCCTGTAAAACAGCACACACACACACACACACACACACACACACACACACACAAACCGATTTTGGCAGCCTGAACGGCATCTCGCCCTGCTGCTCCGTGAGGGAAAGGTGTTACAAACACCACCATGTTAGTGTAGCGCCACCAGAAACAGAGACCAGGCTACTGTACGTGTTCTCCATTGGCAATATTAAAGCCCTAGCTACAATGGATGGATATTGTTTGGATTTTATCGATCTCGATACCGGTACTGCTTATTGATGCCGGTTCTTATTGATAACTCTTAACAATACTTCACTCCATAGTAAAGAATGAGAATGCGATCGATGTAGTCCTGCCTCTAGGTCTATTGGTTGTTACCGATGAGGCACGAGCCGGTATCAACTTATAATACCGGTCTTCGATATCCATCCTTAGCTATGATATACTGTAGGCTGTTGGTACCCAAATCCTATGTGACTGAAACCAGAGGGGATGCTCATTTGCCCACATTATGAGTGCTTTGGTCAAAATCCTTTGGCCATCTCGCTGCTTATAGTCAAAAATGTTCTGCTGTGGCTGGGAATGTAGGCCTAGACTATACCTCAGCCAGCCTAACTTACCTATTAGGCTATGTCTCCCCTTCTCTCTCTATCTCCGTTTGCAGCTGATCACCATTTCTTTCATGCCTCCTGGTTTGAAATGGTCTCATTTGTAAAATGCCCTGTGGATAGAGGGTCAAAATTGATTATGCTCATTGTCCCTAGGCTTTACAGTAAAAGACTAGGCTACGTTTTACTGACTAAAACCTGATTATGATGCTGTTTGAGAAAGATGTTGAGTAAAGCTAGGCCATGGTTTAAATTCATGCAATGCTTTAAAACTTGCCAGTGGGTGGGCACCAAGGCTCAGCAGGCTAGAGCGTCATACCACGAACCCGGGGACCCAGGGCCCGGGGTTGTTTCCCGATCCTTGTCCAATGCCCTTCTTTCTCTCCCATTCATTTCCTGTCCATCTCTATACAGTCTTATCCGATTAAAGGCAAAAATCCCTAAAAAAATATCTCTTAAAGAATAAACAAAAATAAAAAAAAACTTACCAATGGTTGAAACCTTTATGACATCGGGTTAGCAAAGGGATGATTGTTGTATTCCTGTCATGCTTATAGTGTGTTCAGTAACTGCATTAGCCATTTTCGATAAATGATGCTATGAGCCGTAGAATCAACTCTGTAATGCTTTCCTCCTGTTTGTTTGGAGTCCTTTCTGTGTATATATCCATACAAAGTGGTTCTAAAGCTGTAATAATGCTGGAGCTAGGCATATTCACTTTCTGTAGACAAAAAAAGTTTTGGTGACTAGAATGATTTAGAAAAAAAGGGAAAACTGCTTGACTTTAATGCTAATTAGCTACAGTACCTATGACTTGTTTCGGTCATGAAGGATGGGCAATGGTCTTGTCACCAGCAAATTGAACAACATTGGCAAACACAGTGATGCTGTGATGCTTTCTCTGCGTCTAATGATCTTGGAGCTTTAGGAGCTGAGAATATGAATGTAGCCTACTACTAATAGAGAAGCAGAAACAGCTCTGACAGCTGCTGTGTGTGGATTAAAGAGCTTCTGCTCGTTGGCCTGTCAGACCCCCTCACCTGTAGATCATTGGCAAAATAGTACCATTTTGGTTATTTTATCATATTTTAATTTTTGCCTCAATGAAAGAAATAGCCTCATTGAAGCTCATCTGTGACTGTTTCTTTATGTAGCCTATGCATTTTAGTCAAATGTTTGTAAGAGGACACTACTTTGGATTTCTAATAGGCCTCTCCCTGTTTTTTTCTCTTTTTCTCTCTCTCTCTCTCTCTCTCTCTCTCTCTTCTTTCTTTCTTTCTTTCTTTCTTTCTTTCTTTCTTTCTTTCTTTCTCTCTCTCTCTCTCTCTCTCTCTCTCTCTCTCTCTCTCTCTCTCTCTCTCTCTGTATAGTTAGCCTATTTAAAGAGGTCTCTCTCATCATAAATCTGGCCATGTCTGAGTGTCCTATCCCCTGTCCTAGGCCCTGCTGATCTTGGCAAAAGTACATTTCATTTCCCACTTGAGCAGTTTTCCCCTTGAGTCATCCTGTGCGGAGTTAACCTCAGCCAGAAGCGGCATTACATCTGGAATCCCACAACTCTAGGCTATATTAAAGCTCTTAGCTAATTTCACTGGAATTAACTGTTCCTGTTATGCGTGGGTAACTGGGTCTATCATTCGACCATGGATCAACAACAACAACAAAAAAAAAACACCAGCCAATTGCTGGCCAGTTATTTTGAATTTGGGTTGTAGATTTCAGACCAAAAACGCTGATTTACCATTGAATGGCTGGCAAATTTCGCCATGTTTTGTGCCAGTGGCTGGTAGATATTCACATTAATTTTGACCCCTGCCTTTGACATTTCTTACTGGGTGGTCCTCCTGCGGTCAGAAATTCGATATACAGCCTACATAAGTGTTATAGTTCAAGAAGATCTTTATTAACGATGCCGGGGGCATGTTACAAGCAGATCTTTGAAGCATAGCAATACATGGACACTTCCTTAGGTTCATCAGGGTCGAATCGCATACTATAGCTTGCATAGTGCACCCCATGTTAGAAGACAATAACCACACATAACACACAGTTCAACATTAAATATATATTATTATTATTATTATTATTAATGTTCATAATTTTCCCGACACTCCCTTTCCCACTCCCCCTCCCCCTCTCACACCCCCCCCCCAGGTTGAGCCAGAGCCTGAGCTGACCCCCAGCTCCACTGCTTGGCAGGCGTGTGGAAGATGAGTGGCGGCGGCAGCATGGTGGCAGTAGCAGCGGTGCCCGGGTCACTAGCCCTGCGCTCCCCCTCAGCCAGGCTGGCACTGCCCCTCCTCCTGCTGGTGGTGATGGCCACGCTCACCAGGACCCACGCATCAGGTAAGAGTTGCTGCCGCCGCGTCCAAGGCTTCTAAGCATTGCACACACTCACACTCGCACGCACACACACACACACACACACACACACACACTTACACTCACACACTCGCACACACACACACACACACACACAATCACTCACACTCACACAATCACTCGCACGCATGCACACTCGCTTACTCACTCACTCTCTCACACACACACACACACACACAGCATGTTCTGTATTCACAGAGAAATAAATACGTGAGTAACACCTACTCCTACGCTGCTCTCTCTCACACACGTGTGCGATTCCTCGTCTCGTTTGCCATGGTGACTCCTACATTATTCATACACAAGAGAGAAGAAAGCATTGTAGCCTCTCATAGGATTGTGTATCTGTGTGGAGATATTGGATCACACAAATGCATGCATTGGTACGGTTTGACTGTGTCTGTCATTGTCTGACTGTGTCTGACAGTGTGTCTGTCTGCGTCTGTCTGTTGTCCGTAATTGTAGCCACGCTGCTGAGACTTTTGACTATAGTTCAGGGTCTGTGTGTCTGTCTTTGTCTGTCTGCGTTTGTCTGTGTCTGTCTGTCTGTATTTGTCTGTGTCTGGCTGTGTCTGACTGTTGTCCATAATTGTAGCCATGCTGTCGAGTCTGTGAGGAGAACCAGACTTTTGACTCAGGTTCAGGGTGCTTGTGGATTCTGTGAGCTGAGTGGTGAGGGGGTGTTTGCTCTGCTTCTGGGAATTGAGTGAGCACGGAGTGTTTATGGGTGTGTGTGTGTGTGTGTGTGTGTGTGTGTATGTGTGTGTGCGTGAGCGATAAAGACATGAAATGGGGCTCATTGCTGTTTACACTGTTTGATGGTGAAATATGGCTGCAGGGAGGCGGCAGAGGAGCCTTCTCAGGAGAAGTGTGTGTGTGTGTGTGTGTGTGTGTGTGTGTGTGTGTGTGTGTGTGTGTGTGTGTGTGTGTGTGTGTGTGTGTGTGAACGCAGTCCTGTTCCCTGCAACCCACCCCTCCCCCATCTCTCCTCTCTCTCTCTCTGTGGTGTGTGTGTGTGTGTGTGTGTGTGTGTGTACCCTCTTTGAGCGGTGGCAAATGTCCTTGCCAGGACACCGGTGTGATGCACTCCCTGGGTGTGGCAATATGTTCTGTGCTAATCTGAGACCTGGATGAGACCTGTGTTTTAAAGGCTCTGATGATGAATTCCATTGTTATTTCAAGACTTGTCTTACCTTTTCATCTATTTTTAAATGCACTGTTGTTTGCCTCTGCTGCCCAAAGATAGATTCAAGCCGTTCTCTTTGTGTGTGTGTGTGTGTGTGTGTGTGTGTGTGTGTGTGTGTGTGTGTGTGTGTGCGCGCGCTCTCTGAGCATCTCTGAACAAGAGAGAATAAAACATAACAAAACCTACACATGCAGCCTTGATGTTGGAAGCGTGCTCTGCACAGCACATCACGGCACGGCACAGCACTGCACGTCCAAACGCTCCCTCGCCTCTCTGTCCTTGTTTGCACTGATGCACCAAGAGCTGGCGAGAGAGAGTCACTCATAGCCTTACGCAATGCAGCCTGCTGCACGAGACTCGCACACACACGCGCAGGCGCACTAGAGAGCCACACACACACACAGACGGGTGGACGGATAGATGGATGGATGGATGGATGGATGGACAGATTGAGTGTGCGTGGCAGAGAGAGAGGGAGAGAAATGGATAGAGAGGAAAGTGATGCATCCTCTAGAGACTTGCATTCAGAGTATTGCTGTGTCTGTGGCTTTGTTGCTGCTGAAAGGTGACATGTGAACTCTCACGGCTTGCCTTGCCAGGAGCTAGGACTGAAAGCTCGGAGTGAAAACGTTTAAAAATTTGTGCCCCATCCCCCACCTCTCCTGCTCTCTCTCTCACTTAGACACACACACACACACACACACACACACACACACACACACACACACACACATATATATAATATACATAGGCCTATAACACCATGCATTCAAATAAAAGGCCAGACAGAAAGAATCCCATTCAGAAATGGTCATTAGTGGATGGTCAGGTCAGCATGTCTGATCTCTTCTCTTCTCCTCTCATAGCTCATTGTGTGCAGCGGCTCAGTGTGGCTCAGAGCTAAGCTAAGCTAAGCTTCTGTCTTCTCCTCTCCTCTCTCTCTCCTTCTCCTCTCCCTCTCCTTTCTCTCTCCTCTCCTCTCTCTCTCTCTCTCTCCTCTCTCTCTCTCTCTCTCTCTCCCTCTCTCTCTCTCTCCTCTCTACTCCAGTCCTCTCCTCTCCTCTCCTCTCTCTCTATCTTCTCCTCTCCTCTCCCTCTCTCTCTCTCTCTCTCTCTCTCTCTCTCTCTCTCTCTCTCTCTCTCTCTCTCTCTCTCTCTCTCTCTCTCTCTCTCTCTCTCTCTCTCCTGCATAATTTACTGTAGTAGATACAGTAGTGTAATCCCCTGGCACGTCCCTGCTCTTCTCCAGATTTCTCTGAATATGAAATGTACAAATTCCATTTCACGACTACCAGCTTATGCACAAAGCTCCCTAAATATACAAATTAAGCTGCATTTTTTAGAAAGGTGTAGAGAGAGAAAAAAGCCTACTTGAGTCAACCAAACAATAATGTTTTGAAAATGAAAAGAGCTAGCAACACTAGAGCATTACGAGTTTAACTGAGTACATAGAGAACAGTAGCTTCCCCTTCAGAAAAAGCCACATTTAGGCAGTTTGAGAACTTCTTCATGTCCCTTTTTGTTTTAAATCCGATCAAGCAGCAGCACTTTCAGGATGTTTGATTTGTTCTCGTTTAGGCCTAGATTGGTTTGATTTGTTCCCCCGTAAACCATTATGACCTGGTGCAAATTACATCTATTCCCAGTCATTGTGGTGATGTGGTGGCAATGTAAAGGAGGAACTGAGATTGGACTAACATGCTCATATTCATACAGACACCAGACTTGATGTCTCTAATGCACTTTTATAATATAAGGAAGTAGCTGAAATAAGCGGAATAGGCAGCAGGTTGCCTCTAATTAAATGCTGCAGCTAAGAGCAAGAAGAGAGCAGGCTGAGGCCAGAGCTCTTTTTTTATGGCTTTGGCTTGTTCTCTTGTTGTGGCAAACAGTGCACAAACAGACACAAAGTGGTGGAAAAATGTAATGGAAAGGATGCATAGTTCTGGGTGACTGTGGATCCTTTTTGCAATGAATGAATGAACTTTGCAGACTTGGTTTCAGCATGAGGCCACCATAGGTTATTTAGTTTTGATTCTAAGAAGACAGACTCCAGCTGTGAAGTGAAGGCTTGAATTGTGAGCAGTATGGACACCAGGATGCTCATATTGTGAGACTTATGTGTGCCGCTGTGTGTGTGTGTGTGTGTGTGTGTGTGTGTGTGTGTGTGTGTGTGTGTGTGTGTGTGTGTGTGTGTGTCTTGCGTTGTTAAGAACAGGAAATAGCTTCCCACTGAGCCACAGACTCAGAATTGAAGTCAGTGTTTTTCAGATCCGTGGCCCCTCGCTGGAGTTCACTACTTTCCCATCAACCCCACGACCCACCCCTACAGCCCCATAGCCCCAGACTTCACTGGGCTCATACACACCCACCCACAAAACCTCATAGCCCTACACTTCACCAGGCCCTTACACCCTGACCCTCCCCCCAAAAGCCCCATAGCACCACACTGGGTTCAAGGGCTGCTCGATTATGGAAAAAGTCATGATTAATCACGATTAATTCGGTAAGTACTTGGTAGAACTTTTTCTGCACATGTTGTCAAACATTCGGGGCTGTCAAATAATCGTTCCAATTCAATGATTTGAGTTTGGATATCATTTGACTCAAAAATCGCAATCACGATTTAAATGCGATATATTACACAGCCCTACTGGGTCCATACTGCCTGGTTGTGGTGAGGCAAGACACAAACTCAGGGACTGCTTTGATTCTGCATTGAAGGATGCAGGCATTGCAAATCCTATACACTGACTGAATGGGTCTCGGGCAGACTGGAAGAGGAAGAGGAAGACTTGACGTTATGGCCAGCTATCTTCCTCTTTGTGTGGAAACTGATTAGTGGATGGCCACAGTGCAATGCCCTCTGTATGCAAGACGTCACTGCCTTTGCTGACACCAGAGTGGCATTGAGTGCTGTTACATGGACATGAATATTTTGATTGTAGAGATTCCAAGGTGCATTCTATAGAACAGTGTCCAAGGAATATTTGGTTAAATTATCAGGTAACTGCGGCTAATGGGCTATTTGGTTAGCCTAGCCTACAGGATCTAAAATTAGCCATTAGTCAGCTTTTAGGACTGGTGCCAAACACAAATCTGTCTGAAGGTCTAAAGTGTAGGCCCATTAGTCAGATTGCTAAATATGCTTTCAATTTTATTTTACCTTTTTCATCTAAGCCTAGTGTTCAATAAGCACCACATCACACATGGGTTGTTATGTGACGCTTGGGGCCAACTCTGTTAGCGCTTCTGGAATGACTTCAGTGAAAGGTTAGCCATCATACTGTAAATAATGTACAGCGTGCTAATTAAGCTACAGCCTGCCTTTGATTACGCTAACTTTAGCACACTGTGGGCCACTGTGGTGGGTCTGGCTGGCCTTCTGTGCAGTTGCACTGTGTGTTTTGATGCAAACCATTTCAAAAGGAAATCATATAGGCCTAGTCGAGCTCCAGATGTGCTCTAGCCTCTTGCAGGTTCTGCACTGCACTTTGTTCCTGCTCGGCACGTTAGCGGCTCGATCAGATCAGACGCCACTCACAAACACACTCACGTCAACTGCTGCAGGAAACCACATGCTTATTTAGCAGATTCACACACACACACACATCACGTGTGGGTGTGTTGGTGTTTTTGTGTGTGTGTGTGTGTGAGTGAGTGAGAGTGTGACGTGGATGGATCTGTTTCGATTGCTAAAAGCACAGCACAGTGCAGCAGTTCCCATTTCTGTTGCCCGCATTGACGTCTCAGGCTATTTACAAGTTCATGAGATTCAAGTGTGTGTGTGTGTGTGTGTGTGTGTGTGTGTGTGTGTGTGTGTGTGTTTTTGTTTTATTTGTTTTGCCTGACACTCTCTTGTTACATTTCCTTTGTGTGCATAGAGGTCTATGGCTATGTCCCTGTGTGTGTGTGATTGATGTTTGTAATATTGGGTTTAGCTGGTATGGATTTATTTGTTTCTTTGCGCCACCCTGTGAGTACACTAGCAGGGCAGGCACTGGCTGTGTGCTCTGGATTTGTTTTCTGTGTGTGTGTGTGTGTGTGTGTGCGTGCGTGCGTGCCTGCGTGCGTGCGTGCGTGTGTGTGTGTGTGTGTGTGTGTGTGTGTGTGTGTGTGCTCTAGGAGTGCCCTGGTGTCCAGGGCCTTTCCAGATTGCTGTGAGAGTGGTGCAGTGAATGGGCTCCTCTCTGGCGCTGGGCAGCGGTCCGGATGATGAAGCGCCTCCATTCAACCAATCTGCATCTCTGCCAGCCATCACACACACACACACACACACACACACACACACACACACACACACACACACACACACACACACACACTCCACTTCCAAACCCAGCCAGCCCTCAACTCAGCAGAGAGCCAGAGAGCCAGGCATCCAGCCGGCCCGTGGCTCAGGGGCCTCTGCACTCGCTCTGCCCCCACAGCTGCTCACCGTGCTCCAGGCTTATCACGCTGGAGAGCCTGGCAGGCCTGTCTGGGCCTGGAGCAGGCCACTTAGTCATCCACACACACACACACACACACACACACACACACATACCATGCCAGCGTCTAGCCTACTCTATTCACTCTTACTTTAAAAAAAAGAAAAAAAGAGGAGAGCTAAAAAGGCATGCCGACATGTAGAGTAATGTCTTGCCGATCTGGGTTGAAGAGCTGATATAGCTTTAGTGGAAAAGAATTGGCCAGGTGGCAGGGAGTTGTTTGCGGTGGCAGCCTGGTGGGTCTGAACTAAGCTTGACTGAAGCCTGCCAAGTGGTTCTGGAACCGACTGCCTTCCCCGGCGTTGGAGACGGTACCAGCGGGCTCATACCACTATGTTTTATTTGAAGCCCTCCAGCGTCATCACTAGGTGGGTTTGCATGGACACTTCTAATCTGATTAGAAACATTCCATGTGCATTCTATAGAACAGTATCCAAGGAGGTGCATTGATAAACGCCATCTGAAATGGAATATTGGGTTAAATAATCAGATTAGATTTGTCCTTGTAAACCCGCCTACTGTTTATCTGCCTCACTGGCCCAGTGGAACAGAGAGGGTTAAGGCGGAGTATTCCATGATCTTTGAGTGGAAACTTCCCGAATTTATGTCAGCTCTCCCGTCCATTGCATTCCTACACAATTCAGCTTGATTCTCTCATCTTCCTTCAGTACTGTGCCTCGGATTGCGGCCATTGGTCTTGCTCGCTCACGATGCATCCCATCCTGGCCAGTCAGTGAGATTTGAGAGTGCAGCGTAAGAATACGATAGGCTATCAGTCAAGGCTTGATTTGACCAGGCTACGAGTCAACATTATGGCCCAAAAGTACTGCGATACAGCCAGTGTAATGGAAATGAACTGGAAAGCATTTCATAGGTGGGATGTCAGGGCATTTGGGTCTGATTCACGTTTTTATTTTTTATCTCTGAAAGCAGAATGCATCTGTCACTTTCCTGCTTGTTCTGCCTCCCTGGATTTGATGGGTGGAAAATAATGTGTTAGTCCCCGGAGAGGAGAGCCAGGGCCGGATCACGTCAGGTCAGATTGGGAATTGAAGAGGGTAATGAATTGTTTTGGTCGGCCATCAGCAGAGTGTCGTCTCGCTTCTGAGAAGTATTGAGGCTTGATTGAAAGCGCTCCTACTAATGAGTTTTCTAAATTTAGCCTTCCGAGTCCCGGTCCCATGTCTGTCTGCTTGTCTGTTATTGCCCCGCTCTGGGGAGGGAGGGAGGGAGGGAGGGAATGAGAGAGAGAGAGAGAGAGAGAGAGAGAGAGAGAGAGAGAGAGAGAGAGAGAGAGAGAGAGAGAGAGAGAGAGAGAGAGAGAGAGAGAGAGAAAGAGAGAGAGAGAAAAAGAGAGAGAGAGAAATCACCGAATCACCACTAACTGACCCAAGGCAAAGGCTCCTTTAAAACTAAGCCCTGCTGTTATTGAGTTCCCAAAGCCCAATATTGTACTTTATTCTGAATATAAAAAATGCATTACAAGCAGCAGGAAGACTAAAACTGGAGAAGGCTTCCAACTGTTGCTAAAGAACACAGACTCCAAAGAATCCACCACGCAAACACACTTTTAAAGGAGAGTACCGGAGTGAATTCAAGCATACCGGTAGCCCCGCCGAAAGAGCTTGCTAAATGCGCTAGTTAGCGAGTGGAACAAGATAATTTGGTACAGCACAGACCGAACGCGAACGCTTTCGGTATATTGCTTTAAGGTCTGCAAGTCCAAAAATCATGCCACACACCACAGTGGTGTCAGTGCTGTAAACAAACCCGACAGTGACACTGATGGATCACAAACATGAAAGGCTGCAGTCAGATGCATAACTGTCTATAGATGCCTAAAATAACACTGATATGTAAAACCAAAAAGAAAAAAAAAATCCATCCGTGCTCTGGCTTGAATAGCCGGTCTGTCATGTCAGCGTGCCCTAGAGCAGCTGGGTTGGGCTAAAGTAGGCTGCTGTGCTGTGCTGTCTGTCAGTAATTGCTGCAGAGATGGTACATTTCGTTCTGTTCTGTTCTGTTCAGAGCCGGAGCCTGAGTCGGAGTCTGGTGGCGGTGGTATAGAAGCCTGAAAGCCCACAGGTGTTGCTCTGCTCTCCCTGCTGGTCCTTGACAGTGATCCTTTTGTCTTGCCTGCCTTGCTTTTTTTTCTCTCCCTCTCTCTCTCTCTCTCTCTCTCTCTCTCTCTCTCTCAATCTCTTTCTTTCTTGACTTGATTTCTTACCTTCACCTGCCTTTTTCCCAGCCTTTCCTTTTTTTCATTTTGTCATACTTCTTTCTTTCTGTCTTTCTGTCTTTCATTCTCCCTTTCTCTCTCTTTTGACTCTTGATTTCTTACCTTCACCCGCCTTTTTTCAGCTTTTCCTATTTTTTTCATTTTGTCATACTTTTTTCTTTCTTTCTTTCTTTCTTTCTTTCTTTCTTTCTGTCTGTCTTTCTTTCTGTCTCTCTCTCTCTCTCTCTCTCTCTCTCTCTCTCTCTCTCTCTCTCTCTCTCTCTCTCTCTCTCTCTCTCTCTCTCTCTCTCTTCCATCTTCCCAGTAGTGTGCTGTGCTTAATGCCCAGCTTGTGTTTGCAAGGCGCTCCCTCCTCCTCCAGTGTTCCTGGTCTGGGTTATTCCGAGGCCGGCTCGGCGGGAACGCCACATGCCCGTGCTAGAGGAAGCACTCCAGAGTTCGTCTGGGAATGTTTATGCTCTAGAACTCTGAGTCTGTGTGAAACATCAGCCCAGGAGGAAGGACCGCTCAACAGGCGCCTTTGAGTCCTTCGAGTCGGCATTGTGAAACGTCTGTGGGCCCGGTGACTCACTGTACGATGGGGAAGGAGAGGAATAGTCACAATCAAAAACATCACCGATAAACATGGGGAAAATCCAGACATTAGGACATCATGGCCAAGCATCCCCCTTTGTCAGACTGTTGTCTTTCTCAGTCACAGTTTCCACAGTCCTAATGGGCCACAATAGCTTCCTGGACACAGTTGTTTTTGTGTGGAAATATCAGTGATATGTTTTTAAATGTAAGGGCTTAGCTTTACTCGCTGTTTTCTCAGAGTTTCTTTAGTTATTGCAAACGTTGAAACATTCCTTTAGAAGCAGTGCAGTGTACTTTCAGACTATCATGATGCTCATCCACTTCACCGGTAAGCCTGTTCGTAGCTAATCAGCTAACTACCCATATATACCCAAAAGGAATGCAAGTGAACTAAGTCCGTGCTCCGATCATAATGTAACATATTTTAAGACATTATCACATCGGATTTCTCCTTTCATGCATGAGGAACTAGAAAAGCACTCGGGAGAGTGCAGACCTCCGCCAAGGCAATGTGGTCATACCGTATAAATTACACATGGTGTTCCGAATCACAAATCGCCAACAAGATTTAATGGGTCCTTCCTTGGGCAGACACACCTCTGGTAAAAAGAAAATCATAAGAATTTGTCATTTACTTTTGCTGTAAAGTTGCTAACATTCAAACAGACAGAGGGAGGTAATAAATGATGTCATCACTTCTGGTGATCTGTTGGTGGTATGTATAATAGCATTGCTGTTATGGTCAAGTCAGTGGAGAGAGATTACGTGTGTGTGTGTGTGTGTGTGTGTGTGTGTGTGTGTGTGTGTGTGTGTGTGTGTGTGTGTGTGTGTGTGTGTGTACAGAAACGTGACTGTAGAGAGATTCATAGCTGGCAGGTCCCCACTGACAGCAGATGGACAGTCGGAGTGAGCGGAGCATCACACATTTAGATTCCCAGCTAATAAAACGGGCAGAATTCCAGCCTTGGGGGGAACATGGGTATCAGCTAAATAGGCTTGTGCTCTGCTTTACACACACACACACACACACACACACACACACACACACACGCTGTTTGATGACTCACTCGATAAACACACACTTCAAAGTGTGTGTTCTACTAAGCACTGGTCAAATGCAGCTCCGTAGACCAGTACTTCTTTGACCAACGGTTTTATGAAATGAGACAGTCTAGCTCTCAAAGCATTCCAGAGTACGTCAGGATTTAACAAACTGTGAAGCCCTTTGACGCTTTGCTTGCAATGTTACGTTTAACATTGCAGTAGCGTTGAGATTCATCATGAGAAACTCCCATTTAATGACAGAAGTCATTACAGGTGTATAAAGTTTATGACCGATTCATGACAACGTCATGTCATAGTTAATGACAGTTGCATGTCAGTCTTATGACAGTACCTTCAAATAAAGTGTAGCCTAACCGTTTGGGTTATTCGTCACCAGTGCACAATGGATCTTGGTATAGGTAGTCCATGAAGGATCCACCTGTTGGAACCTTCACTGAAGAAGGATGGGTTTGTCGGCCAAATAGAAGTAGGCCTATCCTCTGAAATGGGACAACTACTAGTCGCACAACTATGATGCAACTGGTCTGGCCTTTCGAAGCAGTCGGCCCCTGAATTAGTCAGCCCATTTACAGTACACACAGGCTGTTTGATAACTCAACCCCATAAACGCTCACATGGGACTACTAGAGGACTACCCTAACCCCCCACTGTGGCCATACGTCACACATGGAGCGGGCAGGATTAAACTTAACTTATAAACACACACCACCAGCCTTATATCTCCCATGCTAGCCAATCCTTATCCTGTGTGCCTCATGCTTGAGCAGGTCACAAGTGTGTGTGTGTGTGTGTGTGTGTGTGTGTGTGTGTGTGTGTGTGTGTGTGCGCACCCTGGCTGGCTGGCTGGAGGGCAGAAGCAAACATGTCTGTTTCTGCAGAGCTGCGGGGAGATGTTGTGTTGGTAATGAAAGAGATTAGCACTCCTGAGAGATGCTGAGCCAAGTGAGGGCCAAACCCCCCCTGGGCACTCGCCACATCTGTGCTCGTGCTGCTGCTCCCCGCGGAGCTCAATGCCGTTAACGCAACGACACGCTACAACTACGATACTCAGCTCAACTCAACACAACACAACGCCCCTCTGTTCTGCAGCTCACATTAACCCCCAGCTCCAGTGTGACTCCAATTCTGAAAGGCTTTGATGTGCTTATGACCGCTGGGTTTCTGTGTGTGTGTGTGTGTGTGTGTGTGTGTGTGTGTGTGTGTGTGTGTGTGTGTGTGTGTGTGTGTGTGTGTTGAAAGGGGCCTCCCAACATTACAATACATGTGTTTTTCCTTGCTGGTCACAAGATGCCTCAGCTTCATTACCAGGTTGCCCCCCCCCCCCCACACACACACACACACACACACACACACACACACACACACACACACACACACACCACCAGGTCTGGTCTCCCCTATATTGGCTATCTGACATGGACAGTCCAGTGTGGCTAAACAGTGTGTATCAGTCTGTCCGAGCTCCAAGCTCAAGCTGAATATAGTGATGGCTGATGTCACCACCCCCAATAGATATCGTCAAGCCATAAAAATCCCCCTGGGGGGCTGATGGGGTAGGATGGGGGGTGGGAGTGAGAAGGGGGGTGGGGGTTGGATAGCCACACTCAGCACACCACTGCCACGTGTCGTCACTATCTCAATATAGAATCCAGCTAACACCCGTATCGGGGAGGGAGGGTTGGAGGGCGCGACCTCTCTTTCTCCCGCTTCTAGACGACCTTAAACTCCCAAACTCCATGAACCCTGACCTCTAACCTCTAACCTGGACTACATTGTCCCCCACTGAGGTCAAATGCTGCGGAGACTGGATGGGGTCGCCTGCTGGGAGCAAAGGACTGTGTGTGTGTGTGTGTGTGTGTGTGTGTGTGTGTCTGAGCCAAACAGACACATGTGTTGTGATTCCTGCCCCCACCCCCCTCCTCCAAGACCCCCCCTCACGCCCCTGCCTTTTGTCTGGGGCAGCTAGAAAGCTGGGGAGGTATTTATGCCCCACAGCTGTCTTAGTGTATTAAGTACCTCCATCTGCTGCCCCGGGGGGGGGGACTTTAACCAACACACACACTCTCTCTCTCTCTCTCTCTCTCTCTCTCTCTCTCTCTCTCACACACACACACACACACACACACACACACACGTGCACATTCAACTCTCTTTCTCTCTTCCCCTCTCACAGAAACACACACACACTCTTTCTCTCAAAGACTACCACATGCGCGCACACACACACTCGGACTTAGTGCTTACACGACACATGTCACACACTCTCTCTCTCTCTCTCTCTCTCTCTCTCTCTCTCTCTCTCTCTCTCTCTCTCTCTCTCTCTCTCTCTCTCACACACACACACACTCACACACACACACACACACACACAGACCCCAACAGCAGGCCTGTATGTTGTCCTGCAGGTGCAGAGGCGGGGTGATGGTTTTGTTGTGTGGAGGAGAGGCAGGGAGGGCAACAAGCACACACACACACACACACACACACACACACACACACACACACACACACATGGGGTGACGGTTTTGTTGTGTGGAGGAGAGGCAGGGAGGGCAACAAGCTGTTGAAATCTTTTCAGGATTTGACTGTGCTGAAAGGACACAAAGAGCAGCACGTGGACGGGGCCTCAACCCCCAGAACCCCCATTTTTGCTTTGTTTTGCTTTGGTTGTTTAGAGGGGTAGGGAGGTAGGGAGTGTGTCTTTCTCATTTTTGCTTTGTTTGGTTTCGTTTTCATTGTTAAAAGGGGTAGGGAGTGTGTCTTTCCCGAAGCACAGGGATATCCTGCAAACGTGCCTGTGTGAGTGTGAGTGTGTGAGTGTGTGTGTGTGTGTGTGTGTGTGTATGTGCGTGTGTGTGTTAGCCTAATGTGTGTTTGTGTGCTATGTTGTGTTGGTGTGATTATTTAGAGCCAAAACCACTAGTTTTAAAATAGTAGAATCTTTCCGTTTCGTATTATTTTAATATTATTATTCAGCGTTCAGTATTATTTTAGTATCTGCCATAAGTGACTTCATTCTTTCTCTCGTGCCAAGACGTTTTGAAGGCTTTACTAAAATAAACACCAGAGGGGAAAAGACAGGAGGAGGGGGAGGAGAAGCGTCGGGAGTTTGGCTTTTAAAACATCAGAAGCCAAATTGCTGCTTTGCGGCTTGGACCCGATCGCTGTTGAGGAGAAGAACCAGCAGCAGGCAGAATTCACAAGGCCCGCTCCGCTCCAACTGCTGAGCTCTGCGCTCTAGTCAGCAGCCTGGCAGCAAAACAGGAGCCTGTGTGTCTCTGTGTGTGTGTGTGTGTGTCTGTGTGTGTCTCTGTGTGCGTGTCTGTGTGTGTGTCTGTGTGTGTGTGTCAGTGTGCACTATTAAAGTTGGCTGCGCTGTGCCAAGCCTGCCTGACTGCCTGCCTGCCTGTCTTTGGGGTGGGTGAAGTACTCTGCTGCTCGTGTGGCTAAAGGCACTGTTAGCATGCGCTAACCTGCTGCTAGCCCCCCCAACAGTGCACTCCCCAGCCCTCAACATTCCAGCCACACACGTCAGTCTCTACAAAGAAATGCCCCTCTCTTCTTTGCAGCTGCTGTACTGAACTGTGTGTGTGTGTGTGTGTGTGTGTGTGTGTGTGTGTGTGTGTGTGTGTGTGTGTGTGTGTGTCACAGTGCGTGTGCATGCATGTATGTTTGTCTTGAGACTTGCGCACATATTCTGTATAGTGTAGGCTACATAGCCAGCACATTCTTACTCACAACTGCACGTGTATTCTGAAGGACATGTGCCTGTACTCATGCTTACACATACACACACACACACACACACACACACACACACACACACACACACACACACACACACACACACCCTCACACACACACACACACACTCACACACTCACACACACACACACACACACACACACACACACACACACACAGCCACAGTAACTTTAGATGAGTCAGGCCCTGCGTGCGGTGTGTGTGTGTGTGTGTGTGTGTCTGATGTGCCGCGAGCTCTGTAATAGGAACCTCAAGTAGAGGCTGCTCCCCCCTCTCATCCCCGCTCAGCCTCGACTCGTCTTACAGCCCTGGGAAACAGAGACGGCCATTAGCCCTTTTTCTCTCTCTCACTCACACACACACACACACACACACACACACACACACACACACACACACAACACACACACACACACACGTGTTGGCGTGTTGAGTTAAGAGGCAAGGGGGTTCCGCTCCCATGTGGTTGGGATGGTCAGGCATCTGCTTCTACAAAAGCAAAATTACTGCCAAACAGTTTAGTAATTTAGTTAGTTGGCAATGAGTAATTGCATTTCAACCAACATAGTTACTAACTAACTAACTAACTAACTAGCTATGCTTTTGGGGAATGGACGCCATTGTTTTTGACCCTAGATCTATAGGTAATCATCGCACAGTGAACATTAACAGGGGAGGCAGTGGAGGTAATTTATTCATGTGTATTTATTATTAGCCTGCTCTAGTTTCAGCAGAGGGTATTTATTAGTCTAAATGTCCATATCCATGTCTCTCTTTGTGTGCTTTTTGTCTGTCTTAAGTTTTTCGTTTCATGCATGTGTTTGTTTTGAGCTGTGCTGTTGGTTCTTGGCGCCTACAGTCCAGTCCAGTCCAGCTGGTGTCCAGTGTGCCTTGGTGCTGGATGTCCTGTCCCCTAAGGCAGGGCAGTCCCCAGTCCTCAGTCCCGTAACGTATGTTTTGAGGATTTAGACCCTTTTCAGTTCATTTAAACCCTTAAGCTTTGAGGACAAATCCAATGTTATGGAAGATGAGGATCTGCTGGCCAAAGCTCCCCACACCCCCCCTATTACACATCTTCCTATTACACATCTTCCCATTACACATGCTTTCCACTTCTCCATGATAAAAACAAGGAACCCCCCATCCCACATAAGCACACACACACACACACACACACCGTGGAACACAATCACTTACAGACGCAAACACACACACACACACACACACACACACACACACACACACACACACACACACACACACAACAGACTATACATACTCATGGCAGTGTTAGTGACAGCTTGGTGGACAAAGCCATCAGATTAACAAAGAGAAATAACAAAAACAACAAACAATGAACGCAACAAAGGAGGATAAAACAACAGCAGCCACTGGGAATCCCGAACCAAAACATATTTTCCACGAGGGACCACTGAGTGGGGGTGAGGGGGTGTGGGGGGTTCTGGAATTACCGTCACTTTTGTCCCAGTTAAGAGTTGTAATCCCGGCCAGGCCCTGGCATGGTGCTGTTGTGAATACGGCAAACAAAGACCAAAGCCATGCCACCTCACGGCTATCAGTCGTCACACTTCCGACGCACAGCTGTAGCAGCCTGTAATGAGGGATAACTATTATTTCAATTTAAGTCCGAATCCCCAATCCCCATCCCTGGGATTGGAATGCGGCCGGTCAGATGGAGGAGGATTGGCTTTGGGGGAGTTTTTCATGTTTCTTTGCCTGTCTTGCTGTGATTTGTTTGTTTACCATAAACCATCCCATCCCATCTCTCTGAATGTCCCCAGTGGAACTATGGAACACTTAAAATTGGTTCCATGGTTGTGGAGAGGTTTACCGGAATGTTGAGCTTGAACAGGAAGTGACTCCGGGTCAAATCAGAATTCGCAAGATCTCAGCAAATACAACGTAATCATCTGTTTCTTTTTCTTTCTTTCTTTCTTTTTTTTGAGACTCCATGCTCTGACGTTCAGCAGGCTGTGTCCCTCTGCCCTTCCCTTCCATGGAATCCTGCCGCTGTGTTCCCATCCTGCATTGTTTTATCTTGAAACTCCCTGCGGGGGAAAGACAAAAAAAAAAAAAAAAAAAAAAATCAGATGACTTCACTTGCCAAGACCTGTTCCAGCAGTCCTAGTGGCCTGTATTAATACTTCCCCCTTTGTTCTCCTCTCCTGTTGTCTCTCTCTCTCTATCTCTTTATACGCTCCCTTGGCAAGCCTGCACGCTAACATGAGTCATGAGTTCCACAGAAAGTTGAATCGTTTGGTTTGAGCTGGGAAAACTGCAATCCATCCAATTCAATTTCTTTTTGTTTAGCGAGTGATGAATGATTGTTATGTAGCCTAGCGAGCCGTAGTGATTAAAAACTGTTTCCATTTACATAAGTCAAAGCTGAGGTCACAAGGGTGAGGTGATGGGTGGGTTGGAAAGCAACAGACTGTTTACGCAACAATATCAACAACCACAAGAGAATCTGAAGAGTGTGTCTGGACCAAGAAGGCGTCTGTTTCCCCAAAAGCATACTTGCTAACCAGTTAGCAACTTAGTTAGATGGCAGTGGGAAATTGCATTGAAACAGACTCCTGCATAAGTTTGTTGCACAGTTTGTCATTAGCCCAAAGAGCATAGAATGTGGGGCGGACGCCTCAGAGAAAAGCCTTTTTGAGTGGTGAAACTGGTCTCCTCTTCAAGGGGCTTAGCAGAAACACTTCCTCTTCCTCTCCGCTCTCTGTTACCGTTTTTGTCCCTGGAAAAGAAAGGGGGAGGGAGGTGTGGATGGGAGGGGTGTTGGGGGGGGGGGGGGGTTGACACTGAAACAAACCAACTATTGTTTTACTGCGGCAGTCCTCCCACCCTCATCATCAGCTTTCCACAGGCCCCTCTCTCTCTCTCTCTCTCTCTCTCTCTCTCTCTCTCTCTCTCTCTCTCTCTCTCTCTCTCTCTCTCTCTCTCTCTCTCTCTCTCTCTCTCTCAGTGCTCCAGTCATTTGGCCTTGGTGTAAGGCTAGTGTTTGAGACCAACGGGTGTGCCAAACGTATCTTGTGTTCAGGCCCTTCCCTCCCTCCCACCCTCCCTCTCTCTCTCCTCTGTGCAGAAAGCCCTTGGGTGCAGTGGTGCTTGTGTTGGTGGTGGTGGTGGGGGTTGGCACGAGTTGTTGTAAAAAAAAAAAAAAGGGTGTTGGTTGCGCCAGCAGCACCAAGGCTACTGTGCTGCTGTGCTGTGCCCATCTTAATGGCCTGATCTTTGAGCTTAAGGAGTGGCTGGTGAGAGAGCAGATTAGGCTAGATTGCGTCCCGAGCTCCTCCTGCAGCGCTGACGCCTGTTTTTGTTTTTGTGTTTGTGTTGGGCTGTTTGTGTCACCTCATTGACAAAAGCCTCGTCCGCCACTGCGCTCAGGGAGAGTGATTAGAGTTCTGCCTCAGAGGCAGATGGAGGACAAAGAGCGTGTGTGTGTGTGTGTGTGTGTGTGTGTGTGTGTGTGTGTGTGTGCGTATGCTCGCGCCCTTGTGCTTTTGTGTGTGTCGTGAACACCCTCTGTCTGCCTGACATGGTTCTGTGCAGAGGACCAGATGATGACAGTGAGCGAGTGTGGTGTTGTATTGTTGGGCGATGACAAAAGCATGCGTGTGTGTATGTTTTTTTTTTTCCTATCGATTTTGATTGGGTGCCCAAGCCGGAAATTTGCTTCCTCATTGCTTTTCCCCTACGTCACGCTTACAACAGCATCTATCTGACTAGAAAGCCATGGAGGTTATGTCACTACAAGTCTTTAGATTACAAAACTTTTTTTTTTGTTGTTGTTGTTTTTTTTTAATCCATCACGTTGTCTATGTAATCCTTAGCCTCAGGCTTCCCTGCGTTAAAAAAGTTTGTCTTTGTGTCGGGTGGTTTGGAAATATTCCATTTCACTGCCTCTCCTTTTTCTCTATTGTGGTGTTCGCTCTAGCCCACATCTAAATTTGATTTGAGCCGATCAATCTTATAAAAAGACATGAGCACAGCTCACTGAAAAAGTTGAGACTGTTCATACCACAACATTGTTGTCTAGCCTTGTTGTCTAGCATAGTCTCTAGCCTGTTTGAAAACCCAGTTTGGTGCACCAGGCAATGTGGGACCCAAATGTCCTTGTAATTTAGGGCTTCCAGACCATATCCCACTGCTCTCAGACATGCAGTCTGGTAAAGCCTGGATATGTTTCCACCCTTCCACTGAGACCATGCCCCACCCTCAGAGTTTGAAACAACCTCATCTTGGCAAAGCCATTGATGTCATTTGGAAGCCAATGAATGCTGCAAGGGTGGATAGACTAGTGACGGGTGAGAGCTGCTCTCCCCAGCCCCAAACTGCCTCTCCCCCCCCAACTGAAGAGTGAAGTGCTAGCCACTAACGCCATCCCTATTGAAGTGTGCTAGTGCTAACCGCTACTGTACCCCTGCTTCAACCCTACTGTAGAGTGCCAATGCTAACCGCTAACAAATGACATCATTGACACCGCCTATTGAAGAGTGCTAGTGCTAACCGCTAACGCCATCCCCTACTGAAGCGTGTCAGTGCTAACCGCTAACGCCACTCCCTACTGAAGAGTGCTAATGCTAACCGCTAACGCCCTCCTTCTCCTGCTCCCCTGCAGGATGCCCTCGGCCCTCTGGCGTGCCGCATGGCTGGGTGAACCTGACCGAGACCAATCGAGGCTCAGTGCCCGTGGGCACGCTGCTGCAGTACGGCTGCGACCCGGGCTACATGCTGGACGGGCCCAACAGCATCACGTGCACGCCCTCCGGGCACTGGTCCGACGAGCTGCCCCTCTGCATACGCACCGACGGTGAGCCAGCACCCTTCCCTTCCCTTCCCACCAGCCATTGGCATCCTCTCTGTCCTGGTGTGATGTTTTTAGACAAGCATCTTCATGCCCATTCAGACCACTACAGTAGCTTTGTACACGCTGTAGCTTTCAGTAACAATCTGTAGTTAGCATTTAGCCATTTAGCTAATCCTTTGTGTCAAAATGGGTACATAGCTACCCACCCATAGCCGTAGCATAAGGGGAGGCCCTGTAAATTGGGTTCATGTTTATTTTACTTCCCCCCCCTCCTCGTCTGTAGCTTGCCGACCACCCAGCGAACCAGAGAACGGGGGCTACACGTGTCACCCTTCGCCCTGCCATCGCTTTACCCAGGGCACGGCTATCGAGTACTACTGCGACGAGGGCTACACCCTGAGGGGCGAGTATAAGTACCGCACCTGCCAGAGCGGCGAGTGGAACCCCAGCCTGCCGATCAGCTGTCATCTGATCCAAGACAACCTGGTGCAGGGTCAGTCCTCCCCTCCCCTCCCCTCCCCTTTCCCTCCCTCCTCATTGCCTCTCTCAAAATCGCTCAGAGAAAGGGGAGATCGATGGATGTTGTATTTATGACCAGGGCTGGGCCCCAGTTTGCCTGCCTCCTTGCCAGCCTCCTTGCCTGCCTCCTGCCAAAGCGCAGAGGAGACAAAGATGCTCTTTGTGCTGAGTTGGTGCCGTAAAGAGATTCTCTCCCCTGGGATAATTCAAATATTGACCTTGAGTGGTTCTAATGTGGAAGTAATCTGAGCGAATTTGAAACTGTGTTTCTCTTTTTTCGTTTGTTTAGCCACTTCTTGGCTGATGCAATGAAATCATACCACCATCATTCAGTATCTTGAGTGCTGGTGTGTCACGTCATTACTGACATTGCTTCAAAGTATAACAATGTTGCAAAATGATCCCAGTTCCACAGTATAAACTGCTTTGTGGTGATGCAGCACAAACGTTAGCCCTTAGCATTAGCTCTCACCCATGAGTTTGTTGTGAGTTGTGATGGGGAGCTAACAGGCTAGCATGCTAACACAGCTCTCCTCTCCTCTCCTTTCCTGCCCTCCTGCAGGATGTCCGAGACCCTCTGTCGTGCAGCACGGCTGGGTGAACCTCACTGAGACCAATCGTGGCTCGATCCCCGTGGGCACGGTGTTGCATTTTAGCTGCGACCCGGGCTACATGCTGGACCGGCCCAGTATCGTCACGTGCACAGCCTCGGGGCACTGGTCCGACGAGGCGCCCCTCTGCATACGCACCGACGGTGAGCATGTCAGCATGACCCGTTACCCTGCTGCAAAGCTGCATGTTTCCTCTCCTGACTCCTCTCTTTGCTAAAAGGTTAAAGGGTTTCTTTGTGAAATGGCACTTGGCCACAAGCATTGTTTTAAAGGTGCACTCAGTGATTCTGTGTGTCTAGACCTTACTGTGACTTGATATTGTTAACAAGTCTTGGCAAGAATGTGCAAATGTGTTCTTTGTTTTTGTTTGTTTTGAATCTTTGTATCATAAAATGACCAGATTTTTTGTCATAGAAACCAGGAGTGTGAAGAGCCAGCGGATCATGATATATATATGTTATAAAACGTTTTGTGTCTTTGTAAACCGTGAAAAGTATTGACTACACCTTTAAATAATCTAGTTCCTGTACTCTTGTCTTCTTCCTCATCCATGTGTAGAATTTATTCCAGTTGTAGCTAAAGCCATGAGTAGCTGAATCCATGCTAATCAGGTTGTACTGTAGGCTCTCCAGGTAGTCTAAACAGGCAGTCTGCCGGTCCCCCACTGTGCAAATCAACTTGTATTGTGACAGAAAGCACCAGCAAGACTGCTATTTAAAACTGACAATTCGAATGGAGCAGGTTGGACCGTACACTACCATATGCAGTACTGTAGGTTATTTGATTTCCAGCAGGTAGTTTCATATCCTGTCCCATGCTGTGTGTGTATGGAGGAGAAACAGACTGTGTGTGTGTTTGTGTGTGTGCGTGTGTGTGTCTTTGTGTGTGTGTGAGAGAGAGAGAATCTGGCTCGTCTGTCCCCAACTGTCCTGAGCTGAGCTCCCTGCTGCCACTGCCTCTCCCCACACACAGCTTTGGAGTTACACAGGATGCCATTTTAATTAACTTAACCCAAACCGTGCCATCCTTCCTTCCCCAGATTGCCAGCCGCCCAGCGAGCCTGAGAACGGCGGCTACAACTGCCACCCGTCCCCTTGCCGCCGGCTGACGGAGGGCACCGTGATCGAGTACTTCTGCGACGAAGGCTACGCCCTGAAAGGGGAGTACAATTACCGCACATGCCAGAACGGGGAGTGGAACTCCGCCATGCAGGTCAGCTGCCACCTAAGCCAAGGTAAGGACCCCAACTACCATCCCTTACCCAACATTAACCCAAAATCTGGGAGCACATACAGTATACAGAGTGATAGAGATTTGGTTGTGGCACCAAAGGTTCAAATTGCTTAAATTCTTTTTGCAAGTGGTTATTCAGCTTCACATTGCCCTAAAAACACACTTATGTTGGTCAGTTGTTTGCTATTTGCTGTTGTAGTCATGAGCAGGGCCTCTGGTATTCCCAACATTCCCACAGAATTGGAATTGGAATTTGGAATTTTCCAGAATTATAATTTCCCAGCAGCCACATTGGTTTGGGGAGAATGTTAGAAGAGGTGCAAAACATTTGTGGTAAATTTGGACCAAGTGGAAAAACTATTTGCAAACATTTGCTCATTTGTTCACTTTCTTTTATATAAATTAACGTCTCAGCTGTGCTTCGCATGAGCTCCAGTTCATTTCAGCCATGTGGGTTTGCATTGTCCCAGCTGTTTCCTCTCCTCAGCTCACGTGTGTGTGTGTGTGTGTGTGTGTGTGTGTGTGTGTGTGTGTGTGTGTGTGTGTGTGTGTGTGTGTGTGTGTCCCTAACAGGGAAGGACGAGCACTCTCCGCTAGCCATGCCGGCCCTGTCTATAGTGGCCTCCACGGCCAGCTCCGTGGCCTTCATCCTCCTGCTGGTGGTTCTGTTTGTGCTGCTGCAGCCCAAACTCAAGTCCCTGCACCACAGCCGGTGAGTCCAACCAGTCCCACCAGTCCCACCATCCCACCCCACCTGCTACAGTACACAGTACACAGTCTCAGTCACAGCCTCAGTGGCCCTCAGTGTGGAATTGGAGCGTCTTGGAGCTGTCAGGTGTTCTAGAACAGGCTCAACATTGGCACCAGCCACCAGTTACTAACCCCTGCTTCCACGCCTAGTTATTCACATTTTCGGAGCGTCTAAAGCACTTCAGTCACCCTGAAAGAATGAATTTTGACTATTTACGTTCATGAAACATTTATCAGTCGGATTGGATATGTTTTTTGTTGTTGCTGATTTTTTTCTTACTGTATGTCAAGAGGTTACAATACCTTCATTTTAATTTTTCCAGTGACTACGAAGACCAGGCTATGCATCACACATGAGAACTTTCACAGTCTAGTAGACTGAATGTCATTACACGCCATTTGGGTAGTGCGCTAATTTTAGAGCTCCATGTCACTACTCCACTTAATCATTTCTCAGTTAATTGATTGCTGTTGAATCAGTAACAGACAGCAGCGTGGTAGAGCTGTTGATAGCGCGGCAGTGAAAAACCACACAGAGAGGAAGTGACAAGAGATAGCGGAGTAATTGAGCATATTATTGTTATATTCTTAGGAGCCAGAATTATTTTCATACCGTCTTGTTCAAGCCACTGTTCAAGCCCTGATCGGAATTCTCATGGCTGGCTTATCATGCAGGTGTTCTGCTCCAATAGAACTCCAGTAGGAAATATAGACTGATGATGTAATGCAGTGAAATATTCTGAATTGGTATCTAACCCTTTAAAACCCCCTGTTGGTAGTTTATTGCCTTTAGTTTCCACAGCCACACTGGTGCATTCCACTGCACTGCACTTTTCTGTCTTCCCTCTCTGGAAATGCTTAGATTTGGCCTGATATTGGTTGGGTGCATAGATAAGGAGTTTCATACTTACAAACATAACTAAATCATTCTTTTTTTTTTTTTTTTTTTAAGATATTTTTTGGGCTTTTTGCCTTTGATCAGATAGGATAGTGTAGAGATGACAGGAATCAAGTGGGAGAGGAAGATGGGGTGGGATCAGGAAATGACCTCAGGTTGGAATCGAACCCGGGTCCCCGGAGTAATGGTCTAACGCTCTAGCCACTGAGCCACGGCGCCCCCATAACTAAATAATTCTTGGGGACATAATTTTGTTAACCTTCTTCACGTGACGTCAGATGATTCGTTACGCTGCACACACATCCATCTGAAGCTGATAACGTAGGGAGGGATTTCAGGGCAGTCGTGAGACAAATGTCCTTGCTATTCCTATCAAAGCTATTTCTCATACAGTATAAACGTACGAAACACAACTATATAACAGTCTTTTATGAAAGAGATGTCTATTTTGTGCAAGTTAAAAAAGATTATGCCACAGATAGTAACAAAGTGGAAATGGCGTTGCATCATGAGACGCAGTGTCATGGGCTGGTTTTGATGTGAGGGGTTGAAGTAGCACATTAATAAAGATGACAGACAGATTGGTTTATCCAATTACATGCAAGGACTTTAGATGGCTTCCAGTCTTGTGAAGCAACTCTCCTATGGAAAGGCTTCAGAAGGATGCGTGCAGTGTAACGCATTATCTGATCTGATGTCCGTGAGGTTCTAATTTAGTGTACTAGTCTAAGTCCAGTTGGCAGAGCAGGGTGGGGGTGGTGTGTGTGTGTGT
This sequence comes from Sardinella longiceps, assembly GCA_027497455.2. Taxonomy (NCBI): domain Eukaryota; kingdom Metazoa; phylum Chordata; class Actinopteri; order Clupeiformes; family Clupeidae; genus Sardinella; species Sardinella longiceps. The sequence goes on from JAODXP020000025.1 coordinate 7,477,918, forward strand.
GTGTGTGTGTGTGTGTTTGTGGGGGCTGGACTTTAACTCTCCCCTCTGGGCTTGACTGGGCGCTGGATCTAATCCCCTGTTGCGTAATCGCCACGCCGCTGAGCCCTGCTATTACTGACCAGTCAGGGAAATGCATGCAGCAACATTCACTCACAGATAGTGTGTGTGTGTGTGTGTGTGTGTGTGTGTGTGCATGTGTGCATGTGTCATGTTGTCCAGATGCCTGCCTGTATTTTTCCACACCAGTTACCTTGTACTGTCTTCTGTGTACCCTAGATTGATAGTGCATTGAGGGGGGGGGGGAAAGTTTTATTCGCCATCCCGAATAAGTATGTGCATTGCCAGACTTTGTAGCTAGTTCACTAGGAACTGCATAGTGTTCCTTTAAACATGCATTTAAAAACACATTGCTCACCTTCTCTGTCCCTTGATTGATAGTGCATTGAGATGAGGCTGTTCTGGTGAGATAATGCCCATGTGAATTGAACTAGACATTAAACATGCATTTAAATACATATTGCTGACCTTCTCTCTCTCTCTCTCTCTGCTTCCTCCTCCTGCAGGCGTGAGCAGGGTGTGTCGGGCCAGCCGTCCTCCATCGTGGTGGAGGGTGTGCAGGTCTCTCTGCCTTCCTACGAGGAGGCTGTGTACGGCAGCAGCGGTGTGTGTGCATCCGCATCCTCTTCTACTGCTGCTGCAGCTGGGCCGCCGGACTCCCGTGTCCAGATCGTTCTTTCCGAGGGACCGCAGTCCGACAGCAGCGGCTCACAGTCCGACTGCCGCCTCCTACCCTGCACCTCTTCTTCATCCTCTTCATCCTCTTCCTCCTGCGCCGCCGGATCTTCGCGCTCACGGCGCCACCATGCCGAGACTGTGCTGGTGCACCCAGCACCCTCCTGCTCGTCTTCGTCGTCCCCTTCGCCCTACTCACCCCCGTCCCCCCACTCCTCGCCGTACTCGCCCCCCTCCCCCCACTCCTGGGCCACCGAGCAGCCTGGCGCTGCCGCCGCCGCCGCACCCCTGCCCCACGACTCGGACAGCAGCGACCAGCACAGTCTGCTGTCCCTCACCTCCTCCGAGGACTTTGCTGACGGTACGTCACTTATACGCCACATACATTTTGTGTACAAATCATGCCCTATGCACATTCATATAGAGCTTAGGAACATGATGTCAGTTAACCTAGCATGCTCGCTAAAATCTTCTGTGGCCGTGCTGACCGCTCTCCTTTGAAATCCCATAAAAAATCCATAAAGTCACGGTATTACTTACCGGGTTCCACATACGCCACATACGTAATTTCTTTGGATCAGTATTGTAGAGGGGAAAAGGCTTATGACAATATCTCAATTTTCCAACGTTAATTTGGTCTGTGTTATGAGAGTGAGGCAGAGGACAAACCACCGTTTTCAATGCATTCAATATTAAGGGTGTAAAGTGGCCTGTAGTTATGGTGGCCAATTAATCAGAAGACACGCCTACTTACCAAGCTCTATATATGTCCTGGCTACCTTCATTTAAATGCTTTTTAAACAATAAAATGATGTACACTCCTATTATGAGTAATTTTTCTAAAATTGTGCAACCCCCTCTTCTTCTTTCCCCTTGCTCTTTCAGATATTCCTTTGTTGAAGGAAGCCTGAGACCTGTTTGCAAACAGCACTTCCCCCAGCCAGCCCACCCCTGCTGATGCCAACGAGAACTATAATGGCTATACTCTAGCCTTTCTCCTACTTCTTCTTCTTCTTCTTCTCCGAGACGCCCCTGATCCGAGCGCCTGGCACCAGGCCTGCAGGGGGCGCTCTGCTCTCTGTGTCTCTCCCAGCTGTGCACCACACTTCACTTCACGTCACTTCACCTCTGCCCCTCACCTGCAGTGGCTTCACCTCCCCTGGACAATTAAAGAACAAAAAACGCTCGTCTGTGCAAACTGGTGAGGCTCAGCTGCACAGCTGTATGTTATGGTAGTCTCTCACTTGGTCAGCCATTGCTGCCACAGAAAAGAAAAGAAATCAGGTGTCCACTCACGTCACGAGTGAGCACCGGCAACTGCATAGGAACTAAACACCTTAAAAGCGATTTGTACAAAGGCATACATAAGAAAATGTCCCCCAAGGTTTTTTTTGTTTGTTTGTTTGTTTGTTTGTTTTCGTATCTGTACTCTCATATTTTCCTTCCTCAGATTATTTTTGGGCCTTTTTCCTCGTCCCTTAAATGCCACACCGCAGCTTTTCGCCAGTGATCTCTGTTGTAAACGGCTTTCATCAGGCTGCATGACATGAAACATGAAACAAAATAAATCAAACCTTCTGTATTGAGTGATGGCTTATGAAAAGTAAACAACAAAACGCTCGATCGATGCGGCGGTGGTGATGTTCTGAAGAGGAACATGGAAAACGACGGACTGTCTGCAACCAATCAGAAGCCTGGGTTGCGTTGCTTTTCTCTGACTGCTGCATGAAGCTGCCCATCCGTCCGTCTATCTCACAGGAGAGCTTCATCCCTGGGGATATTGGGATAGGATAGGAAAAGATGAGCATGAACTTGGCACTACATTTCCCAAGATGCACCACTGGCTACTGTACGTCTGCTTTAGTCACATGGGATCCTTGTGTCAAGTGTTGCACCCTGCAAAGAATGATTCTCACTCACAGCACCAAAAGAAATGCTGGCCTTTAGATTTTGGTTTGGACACACACACACTCTCACACTCACACAAATACACACACAGAGTTTTGTGCTGTGCTACTTTTTTGGCATGTGAGTATGGTTTTGTTTTATAGTGTTTATTTTGGTGTGTTTTCCAGTTGAAAGCTGTTGGTATGCTTCAGAATGCAAGTTTTTCTCTTCACATTTTCACGGTTCAGGAAGGCAGTCTTGTTTTAAGGGTTGCGCGCGTGTGTGTGTGTGTGTGTGTGTGTGTGTGTGCATGCGAGCACGTGTTTTTCTCATTCTGGCTGTGATTATCGATCTGAAGTTGTGTCTGTGTATGGGATTAGACTGCAATATTTATGATCCCATCCCAGAAATTGGATCACTGTCCTGTCATCAGCACGACTGGATAATTCCCACATAACCCCTCCTCCCCCTCCTCCCCAGTTATGGCGAGGTTCCTCTTCTCCTCTGTTATTGAATTTTTAATACTTAAGCATTATTCCAGCCACTGTTAGTTGCCAATGAAATCAGCGGAAAGCTCCGCCCCCCCCCCCCCTCACTCGCCCCGTTCCTTCAATCAACACCGGATATGAAATAATAAAATATAAAACCCTATTGTGATGTGCTTACCTACTAATAGTTTGAAAATGAATCAGCTTTACTCTTGGACTTACGATGGCTTTACTTTTAAGCAACCAGGAAGCTGTTAAGAGAGTGCCGGTGAAACAAAACAAAACAAGATGTTGAGTGATCGTCATGATTCATGACTTTGGTAGCTTTGTTACTTTTGGACTTTTGGACTCCTGGTTCCCTCAGATGCACCTAGGCCAAAATAGTTCTGTTTTTTTTTGTTCTAATTCTAAGTTCTAATTTTTTGCTTGTAGGTGGTGTCAGTGGGTTCCATGAAGCATCTTCTCAAAGGGACTCTGTGATTGGAGGGAGGGGGGTTGTGGGGGTGGGAAGAAAAGTGAGTGAAGCAGGACTAGACTGCTTTGGAATGGTGCTCAGTATGTGCACTACATTAAATTGTGGTCAACACAGAACAGACCAGTTCCTCGGGCACAGACAGAACTTTGACACTACTGCTACACACTGCAGTAAAGAGCGGTCTCTATCAGTGTGATACCTATTCGGAGGTGTGTGTTTGTGTGTGTGTGTGCGTACACGTACACGTGTATGTCAAGGGTAAACTGGGGGGGAGGGACTGTCATTTCCAAATTAATGGCACCGCCTCGTGATAAATTAAGTTGTTGATCAACCACCCCAAGAAAATATTTTTTGGCGATGACATTTTTGGCAGAGGAACAACCATAGCAAACTTGTTAAACCCAACATTTTAATCCTTTCACTTTTCTCTTGTCTATGCCTGTCACTGGGTAAATGAAGGCAGGATTACTGATGTTGCCTTAAGAACAACATTTCCTAAGTTTAAAAGAAAACGCTCTCTGGCGATTTTATTTTATTTTTTTATTTTATTTTATTTTTTGGTCTGGTTTTGCTTTATGATCTTTAAAAACTGTCATTGTCTCCCAAATGGCCTTACGTTAATTTTCTATGCATAAATACTGTCTTGTGAGTATTTCTGTTTTTGTTTGTTTGTTGGTTTGTTTCTTTTGAGTAAGGGTTGTTTCATTCTGTTTTCCAGGGACACGACTTAAGAATGTCCACATATCCACATTCATTGTCCACTCCAAACACTTTTTCAGAGACTGTGATTTGAAAAAGAAACAAAATGTCAGTGCACCTACTTATATTCCCCCTTTCCTTTGTTACATTTCAGAGGTGGAAGAGATTTCCTTTATAGACCCAAGCCACTGTTGTACGGTGCTTGTCCTCTTATGGAATGGAGCAACACTATTTTCTCTCCCAATCTTATCCCATTTCACTGCTTTTTTTTTTTTTTGCTTTTTTTCTTTTCTTCTGTACATTGCGATGGGTGTGAAGATAGTATTTTAATATTTGTATAAAGTTTAATTTAATTCTACAATGTGCGTGTGTATATAACTATTTCTAATAAAAGCTTTCTTTGGAAATCTGTTGGATGGCTTTTACATTTTTAAATCATTTTAGCAATTTAACACAAACCATATGTGTTTATTGTCGGCTTGTATTGTACTAATCATATAAAAAGGCATACTGCAGAAGTCGCAACTGAAGACCATCTCAATTTTGAAGCATCTGGCAATAATTCGCGCATTCGAAAGTCACCAGGCGCCATCTAGTGGTTGAATCACATACAGCAATTTCTCATACCCACATGCACCCGAAATGAAAGAAACATTCACGCTAATTGATAAGTTGTATAACACAATCGATCGTATGCACGACTTGACTTCAGAGCCTACTGAATTTACATGGGGCCTAATGTAGCCTAACTGCGCATCCTATGTCACTGTTTGTACTTGTGTTTGCGTGTGTATAGTGTGTGTGTGGGTGGGTGTGCGTGTGTGGAGGGGGTGAGGAGGTTTGTTGGGCGAATCCATTCACTGGGGTTCACATTGTTACAGAATTTTCTATTATAGTTTAGAACACTGATACCAAACATGCTATTTATTTCTTAGGTCCAACATCTACTTTGAGAAAAACAGTAATGGTAACGCTCCTTGGTATCTTCAAATTTCCGTAATATGACCGAGGCATCTTATGGAATGCTCATTACACTGTCCCTGGACCAGTGGTAGAATCGAATGCCCTTGCACTGCATCCTAATATAACAGTGGAGGACCGTGCGAGACGAGGAAAAACAGACTCCATTTTGTATTTCGGGCTCTAAAGAGGATTGTCTGTTTAAGTGGGTATGTTTGTCATGTGTATTTTTCTCTCGAATTTTACACCAACGTTGTCAGGAATGAGTTACCGATAGGCGTGTGCAACGTCAGTCGATATGCGGTTGCATTTTTATCTACCATCCGGTTTCTAACGTTATCTGCCTAGCATTATCCTTTCCCAGTTCGCTAGCAAGGAATACACGACAGAGAACCACGCATCTTGTTGAAATTACTAATTTAGCGCGTAAACTGAAATGCCTGTTTGATTAATGAACTATTCGTGGTTATACTGATGTACAAGAATCATTAGTCTTTACAATGTAGGTGATGCACAGTTCGAAAATAGGTCAAATCACCTCACATCTGCAAGTCAACACAATGCTAACTTAGCTAGCCAGCTAACCTGATAGTAATTGCTGTAATCAATGTTGTCTTAACGTTACGTTTGCGTTGATAACGTTATTGCAATATGGTTGGGGTTATTAGTACCTTGACATGCTTGGCAGATCATATGAAACAGAAAAATAACATTACTGCGATGCTTTTGTCGTGCTACACCTCCAGGGTATAATACCAAGGATTGTGTGGAGAAAATGAACGGGTGTCGCATCTTCATTGGTCGGCTGAATCCCTCAGCCAGGGAGAAAGATGTCGAGCGCTTCTTCAAAGGATACGGCAGAATCCGCGACATCGATCTCAAACGAGGCTTTGGTTTTGTGGTAAGTTAGATTGTGATGGACAGTAGTTCATGTTTTCCTTGTATAATAGTGAAGGTAGCATTTCATAAATTTGAGGTATGTAGGCGTCATTGGGTGTGATATCTGCATCCCTCTGTTGTAGGCCTCCAATATGGGTCACTAGCTAGTTGGCCTCCTACCATCTCCCTGTTCCATATATAATATTAATATTAATCTCACTGTACGTTGTACAGCATTATTAGGCTGCCCTAATATATTGAGATGATTCTGTTTCACAGGAGTTTGATGATCCAAGAGATGCTGAGGATGCTGTGTATGAGCTTGACGGTAAAGAACTCTGTAATGAAAGGTGAGCGCCTCTACCAACTAGACTTAAAGCAGTCCTTCTCATTGCCTGTTTGAATTAGATCATGTAAAGAGACACATTATTTATAGAATTTCCACAGTTAGGTCTGCCTCGAGTTCAAGATGACAAAACGCTTCAACACGTTTTATCCGTCACCCATAGGGATGAATGGAAACCATAGAAAAACGTTTCAAAATGATGGAGCCACTGAATGTGGCCCTGGTCAAACATGTATCTTATCCCTAAAAAAGGATTCCATTCCATGTCGTAATAACCGGGAATATGCCCATTGCCTCTTTAATGCTAGTAAGCATTCCACATATTCCAAAAAGGCCCATTCATACTCAACGTGTGTGCTTACGTTTGAAATTCTGTCTCTTCATACCTCCGTACTATTTTTATGTTTGCAAGTGCTAAACCCCGCACCCACTCCATTATTCCCAATAAGATACAGAAAACCACATTTTGGTTAGCTCCAGGATCTAAGGTGTTCTAGCATCATTGTTTGTTAATGAAATTACAGTAAACGTTATCCAGAGTTTGACTCATTGTGACACGTGTATCACAGAGTTTTGTGTTTTCTTTTAGGGTGACTATTGAGCATGCTCGTGTGCGTCTGCGAGGGGGGCGTGGTAGAGGCGCCGGTGGCGGCCGCTTCCCAGCCCGCTACGGCCGAGGCTCCCAGGACAGTCGTAGGTAAGGTCAAACGTACATCAGTTCAATCCACACATCCAGAACTTGCAAACTATATCTGCAGAGGCATGACACACTTGAATGCATTGCAATGTTGAATTCTGGGGGTGCCGTGGCTCAGTGGGCTAGAGCGTCATACCATTACTCTGGGGACCCGGGTTCGAGTCTGACCCGAGGTCATATCCCGATCCCACCCCATCTCTATCTTCCACTTACTTCCTGTCCATCTCTACACTGTCCTATCTGATTAAAGGCAAGAAAAGACTAAAAAATATCTTAAAAGTAAAAAAACAAAAAAAGCAATGATGTATTCTCATGTTTGATACAGACACATAATGGAAACTGTAAATTTTTCTAAGAGCTTTTCTCATTTGATCTTTCCTAGCCGGAACCCCCCTCCTATGCGCACAGAGAATCGGCTTATTGTGGAGAACCTGTCTTCCCGAGTCAGCTGGCAGGTAAACACCCCAATTAGCCACTTCAAATATGAATACTGTGGTCAATCTGTGTTGATACGACAGAATAAAATGGTACAAAGTTTGAAATGAGAGACCACTATGTCATCAGCATAAAGGCTAAAAAGAATCAAATATGAAGTGATCTTCTAAAGAAAGTAGACGCTCAGATAGCCAATCTTGGGCGAGTAGTTCTAGGGGATCATATACATAGACTGGTGACTGTTAAACAGCATTCGCTCTGTCATAACTGGCATTATGTTGATTAGCATTTAGTCCAGTGTTATTAGATTGAAATTGGAGTAAAAAACAAAAAACAACAAAAAAAATCAACTTAGTTACTTTTTGTCTCTGTTTTAACCAATTGTTCACCCCTTTATTTGCCAGCTTGACTGTTGTGTCGTATGGAAGAGCTCGCTTATGGTGGAGTAAGCCCCTTCAGGGTCCCTCAGTGTGGGTTGGGCCAGTCGTGCCAGCCAGGCAAAGAGTCGAGTCCCACTCCTAGTTGCCTCCTGCTGGTCATGTGGTTGGTCGCTCGCTTTGGGGGAGCCCCGCGCTCTCGCTGCCACGTCCAGTGTGCCATCCCATCCCCTCGCCCGCCCGCCCGATCGCCCCCTCCACCGCCTCCCAGCGGCGAGAGAGAGAGAGTGAGAGAGAAAAGAGAGAGCGCGAGCAAGGGAGAGCGAGAGGGGCGGGGGTGCCTTGCTGGCGCTGCCGTGCTGAGCTGTGCTGATCCAAGCCAAGCCGCCCCAGAGCAGAGCGAGCGAGCGAACGAGTGACAAAGCAGAAGGGGGCAAACAGAGAGAGAGGGGAGAGTGCAAACTGAACGGGTCGCTCACTCGCTGCCGTGTTGATCGAGGCGTGTCGGTAATTTGAGAGGCTTCGATCGATATCTCCTACCTACCTTCCCACCAACCAGCTCCCTCAACCCCCAACCCTCCCACCCTTTCCAAACCTACCTCCCCTACCTTCCCTTCATCATTTCCAAGTCAACACCTTCCACCCTAACCCCCAACAATCCCACCCCACCACCACCTCCACCACCTTTCCTCTTACCCCACCCCCACCCCCACTCCCACTCCCATCCCTCCGCTGGTGGTACCGCAAACACCATGAGTGAGTCCCCTCCAGGTGGCCGCCGGGCGGGCGCTAGCCTCTACGGTGTGGTGGTGATGATGGTGATGATGATGATGATGATGTATTGGTCTAGGAGAGAGCCAGAGGCCCTGTCCGAAGGGCCCCCAGGTATTAGTCTCATCTCTTCCACCCCTGTTCACTCTGCACTGACGGGGGGGCAACGAGGGCGGGGTGGGGCGGCGCCCCCGAAAGGCGCCCTCTGCCCTCCTGTCCAATCAAATGCAGGGGCTCTGTACAGTACAGCAAGCTGCTCCAATCAGATCTTCTGCTGGTCTCTAAAGTGTTCACTGAGGGATGAGAGGAGGTCCAAAAATGTCAGAATTTTTGAAGTGCCAGATATTTTCGTCCAGCCTATTTTTTTATAAGACAATCATTCAGCTCCATTCTATTTCTAACCTTTTATTGACATTAATATACTGTAGCAATTTATTCCATTGAATATTTCATTAGAATGTTACAGAACTAGATTTTACTGCAGGCTATTAGAGGCATCCTGTTAATTTATTTTAATTTTTAATATTTTTCTTAAATTCACCAGTGTGGAGCCAAAAGCAACGATATGCAAGATAAAATTACATCAAATCAATCATTTTGTAGGGGTTTTTTTTTTTTTTTTCCGTCTGGTGTGGCTGGGTACTGGCTTTTGATTTGCTATCAAAGTATTTTTGGATCCTCCCTCTCCCATCCGTGGTAGTCTGTCTCTGTAGCAGTACTTTTGCTCCTAACCAAATCTTTCTCTCCTTTTGTTAATATACTTGCTCATGACATGGAGTAGCTAGTGTGGCTCTGCTCCCAGCTGACTAAAGCTTTCGTATCTGTGTAGGACCTGAAGGACTTCATGAGGCAAGCCGGAGAAGTGACTTTTGCTGACGCCCACCGGCCAAAGCTCAATGAAGGGTAACTTACTCAGCATTCAATCACGCCACTCTGTTTTAGTAATACACAAATAGGCTGGCACCAGACATAATTTCATTGCATTTTTCACACCAGTAGTCACATACATGTGATGAATAAACTTCCTTCAATCCTTGAGATGTCTTACTAAGTGGTAATGTCGACGTACTAGCATATATTTACTTTATAGATCTTCAAAGATGGTTAATAACATTCTTATTACTAGCCAACTAAAAGCTGGAAAGTCATATGTAATTAGTTTGTTTGTTTTGTGTCTTCTTAACACTGTATGTGTTGAGGTATGTGTTTTAGCATTGTTTTAACATTATGTGGGGTTTTTTTCGGCAGTGTTGTTGAGTTTGCATCTTCCAGTGATCTGAAGAATGCCCTGGACAAGTTGTCTGGGAAAGAGATCAATGGGAGAAAAATCCGTCTCATTGAGGCGAACAAAAAGAGGTAGGTTCATCCATGCATCATGTTGCCATCTGTAAGTCAGCAGTAGTGATTGAGTACAGTGTGGTTGAATACTTCTGAGAAGATTTGCAAAATGATGCTTTTTGGTCTGTGCTGGATCTTAGTTCTAAATTTCTGTTTCTTTTTTTTTGTCCCTCTACCCCTCCTGTAGGTCCAGGTCTCGTTCTCGTTCTGAGAGCTCTTCGCGCTCTCGTTCCCGCGGGCGTTCCCCAACCCGTTCTCGTTCCCGTTCCCGCAGCAGGAAGTCTTACCGCTCCCGCTCCAGAAGTCGTTCCCGCTCGGCGAGCCCCTCACCGGCCCGGCCCAAGGAGTCCAAGCGTCCGCTCCGGGCCGAGTCCGGTTCCCCCCCAAGCCCCCCTGTGCAGCGTGCACCCCCCTCCCCCGCCCGCTCCCCTTCTCGCTCTCGCTCCCGCTCACGTTCACACTCACGCTCCCTCTCCCCATCCTCCGACAGCCGTCACTGAGCACTACACACACACACACACAGGCCCACACGCACACACTCTCGCTTCCCCTCCTCATCCTCCGACAGCCACCACACACACACACACACACACACACAGTGTCTCTTTCGCTTGTGCGTATATACACACACACACACCCCCCACACACAGACACACACTTGATATCAGCCAAACTGGTCCCACCCGGTGGTTCGTTCCTCATGATCATCCATCGGCATCCCCCCCCCCCCCCCCCATCCTCCACCATATCTCAATCACTTTGCCACAGGGCAGATGGAACCATGTTTGGATGTGTGTGAGTGTGTGTATTTCCTTTATCTGCAAAAAAAAACAACCACTCAGAGACAGGTCATGTGTTTCTTTTTCTTTTTTTTCCCCCTTTGTTTTTTTTTTTTTCTTTTTTGAAGTGCACACCGCAGGGATATCATTTTTACTCTTAAGAGCGACCTGAATCAGTTGTTGACTGACTGTGAGATGACTTTGGAAGCTCACTCATTCATTGGCGAACTTGACTGCCATTGGTGGAATAGGGTTCTTCGTCCCTAGTCCCATGGACGCCTCGTCCGGTAGGTGTTGGCACAAAAGTGAACTGCGATGAAAGGTTTATTTGTTAAGACTGGGCTCTAACTTGGTGAGTATGGTACTCTTTTTTTTGCCCTTGTTTTGCTTTTCTTTGTTATATTGGTCTTTTTTAGATAATGTTTGGATGATAAAAATTGAAAATAGCAATGTTAAAATGTTGTGTATGGAAAAACGAAAACATTTTTGTTTGGTTTTTATATGTCTGTGTCAAACACTTCAAGTCTGGAATAATTTGCCCTATTTTTGTCCTCTTGAAAGCGTTCAGTATAGTAGTAGCTACCTTGGTTTCTAAATTTGCTTGAATTAATTAGCTTATTTGCTGATTAAAAAATATTAAAAAATGAAAACAATGGTTTGCTGGTGTTCATTCCCAAAAGATAGAAACAGGATAGATGGCGGCTCATGTAGTCTTTGGGAAATGCTTTAGTGGCGAGTGAACGCTGGTCGGATCTGGGTCAGAGGTCAGGGTCGTTTTCCATGGCGACTTCTGATTTCCCCATCTCCTGTGGTGACTGTGATGCCACTGAGTATCAGACTTTGTTTATTAATTTGCTTGTTGTTTATTAATTTGTTTGTTGTTTGCTCTCTACCGCGCTCTGTGCATCCGACCAGCCTCACTCAGGTCTGGGATGTTCAGCTCAGTGGATCAACTGAACTGCTATTGTACATATTTTGTGTATCTCTAGTATTTCACAATAAAATTAAAGACTTCAGTTACGCCATTTGAGTCCTATGCACTTATTTCAAGCTTCTCATAAACAACATGGTTCACAGCAGATGTAATGGCAAATGGGGAAAATCATACTCAAAACAATGTTGTTTATTTAAGAGTCAATATAGTAAATGCAATCAGGTGTATTATGTACATAATTAAGAACAGTCATTTAAGGGATGGGGTGGGTTTTTCAGTCAGTTTGATGTCCCCACTGCTAGAAATGTGATCCTTGAAACATGATTCATGATTTGGGATCATCCAATACAAGAAACCCAGTGGACATGGGCTCTTGCAGGCACCAGAGATGGGATGATGGGTATCGTCCTTGCTGGCGCCTCTTGATCCGGAGCAGTGCCACAGTACTGAACAGGTTAGAGATCACATCCCAGGAGCCTCACTGTGGCCATGGACACTTTTCAGCTGCTTCTGTGGGGCTTTCCAATGTGACCTCTCTGTATACGTCTTTCTCTACAAGGATTATATTATGAAGAAGCAATTCAAATTATTTTACTCCACAGCTAAATGTGTATCACAACTGATAAGCAGTTAAACAGACATATATTGGTTCTTGGTTTGTTTCAAGTAATTGGTTTTAGTTTTAATACGGATTCATATAGGTTTAAAGTCTTGCTAGTTTAAAAGGAAATTTATGCCAAATCAACAACTTTTGTTACATTAACTCCATCTAAAAATATCCTTTTATCATGAACTTCATTTCATTACTTGGAATCGAAAAGGAATTGACTCCACTGAGCTTCCTACCTTGTTTTGGTGCCACAAACCTCTGGTGGCATCTGAAGATAAAGATGAAGACGGCTGCTTCTGCCACCTGGAAGACGATGTAAACCAGCGGGAACAGGTAGAGTGGACCAATGGTCTGAGGAGGAAAGGCCACCTTAAGAATGGTGGAACACAGCTGGATGTTCTGACAGCCCGTCTCCATGGCAATGGTCCTCCTGCATCTGCAAGGAGAATGTAGAAATGCAGGCTCAACAAAATCTGCACGCCTCTGATCTGATTTTGCTGTGACTGTGTTTGGTTGACTTTGTAAGATTGATAAAACTTTAAGAATATTCTGTAGAAATTAGGCAGGCAGGCCTGTAGGCCTATTGTGTGTCACTGCCAAAGCCACCATGTAATAAGTGGATTGAGGAAATATACATGTAGGTCTGAGGATGACTTGGAAAGAGGAGGACACTCAGGCAAAGCTATTGGAAGAAGAAACTGAAAGTTTTAAGGCATTAATTGTCATATATGCAGAGGCTACTTACGAGGAATTGAGTCTGAAGAGGGCAGATAGGATGTAACCAAATGTGTAGCCAATCAGAGGCATCAGTATTGCTGACATCAGCAATGGGGTTGATGTCACCTCCACGATCTGCCTCCCCACCGTCATGCCAGCCAGAGCAGAAATCACCACACTGGATACCAGCAGAATACTCATTCCAATCTGTAGCCAAACAAAACATACAAACAAACATTCAACATTATTTTGTCAGTGCAGAATCTGAGGCTTTTGCAATACCACACATTACACTGACTGTACAGACGTCACCGTGAGTGTTTCAGTGGAAATGACAGTGACAAATTGCAGCAATACTTCGCTTGAACTCTCTGTGTGTACAGTACATCATGACTGACCGAAATACTCTGTGAAGAGAATCTTTCTAGCAAGATTTTCTCATGATATCATTGTTGATGGCGTAACATAGCGCAACACTGCTGTATCATTGCAATGACGTGAGACCCACACCTTTTGTGATGTGAATGTTTGTAACTATTACTGACTGGTGATGTGATGCCGTGAGCACACACGCATAACAAATGTCACAAATAATGGCTAAATTTTGTCAGCCATGACACCATTTACAGTATGTCAGTGCTTCTGTAGAGAGATGAAGAGTTCACCTGCGATTTGAAAGTCTGAATTTGCAAACAGAAGCCTCTGTATATGAATTCATTTCATGATTAATTATTCATTAAAGGCAACAGATTTGGATAGCTAAAACAAAGAACAGTAATACAGTTGGAGGCCTCATTGGAGGCCACAGGTCAAGAATAATTGCTATTGATAAGCTCATGTAAGATTACGGCATAACAAAGGTCTGGTCATGTGGCCCACCTTAGTGATGAGTCTGGAGTACTGTGGTATGCGGTGGTTGATGTAGATGCCGATGGCACAGGGGATGAGGGTCAGAAGGAGGGCCAGGATGATGCTACCGTAGGGCACGGCGTTCTCCAGGCCCGAGATGCCCTGGCAGTACAGGAACAGCAGCAAAGGCATCAGACCCAGAGCCAGCAGTGTGGAGCAGGTCGTCATGACGATACTGCAGTGGAGAAACACAAACACAAACACAAACACAAACAATGATGCTTTATACATGCTGGTAGGAGCAGAGGAGGCCTTCTGTGTAGGCCTACTGAATCTTCACTGTTTATGGATAGGCTAAAGTGTGTGTTGTGTCTGATGTGTGTGTGTGTGTGTGTGTGTGTGTGTGTGTGTGTGTGTGTGTGTAGAGAGAGAGAGAGAGAGAGAGAGAGAGAGAGAGCAAGAGAGAGCTGCATGTACAGTACTTAATGTAAGCCAAAAACATGGGTAATGAACTATCTAATGTAGCCTATGGAAATCTAACATCTAACACCTATGGTGCATCAGCTCCTCTGTTCCCATTTTGTGTGAGTGTGCGTGTGTGTGTGTGTGTGTGTGTGGGGGGGGGGTTAGGGGTTAGGTGGGGTTGGTTAAAGAGAGAGAGTGTGTGCTGCATGTACTTAATGCAGACCATCAATCTGCAGTCTTGGTTGCAAATAATTTTTTTTAAACATAAATGACCCATAATGCATCAGCTCCTCTGTGCTCAGTTAATGGCCCATTCCTACCTCTTTTAGACGTGTACTCTGAGTGAGCTGAACGCCCAAACGTGAGGGCTCCAAACGGCAGTTACGAGATAAGGTGGGTATTGCCTCCTCAACCATATCTGAATATCAGTATCAGCTGTGGGTGATTGATCGATTTTACTGCATGTATTATCATGGAACGATAACACGAAGGACAGTGCAGTCTTGTTTTTGTCATTTACAATCTGGCATAGATACAATAGAAAGACTTGTCTTGTCTGGTTGCTCAAGTAGGCCATGGGTAATACTGCCTATACTTTAAGCTTCTTGAACAACACATTATTTTTATTTTACAAAATATGTTTATACGTGTGTGTGGGTGGGTTGGGGGGAGGTTTACATGCAAGTGGGATACAGCAGGAGGGGGAATTTTGTGTGTGAATTTTGTGTCGGCGCAACAAAGAAAAATGGTTTGTCCTGTTCGGCTCTGATAGTGTCTCTGTCTTTCCATTAGGTCTGGTACACGTTTAATCGTATATATACATATATATATTTTTTTATTTATTTATTTTTTATTTTATTTTATTTTTTTCATTTTTTCCATTGGAAGCATGCCATATATGACTATTTATCTATTTCTTTTGGAAGCATGCCATATATGACTATTTATCTATTTACCTGAGGTGCCGGAACTGCTTTCCCATGTATACTCCCCTCCCCCACTTTAACCCCTGTGTATATGTAACCTATTGCACTTCTGTACTGTAAGGATTTGTCTGGATTTGTAACTAAACTCTTACTTAATAGTCAGACAGCTGAAGAAAGTCATGGTATGTCAAGGACTCGTGAGGTATGAACTAATAGGCCAAGGACATCATGTTGAGCCAAAGATAAGATCCACTTCAAAAAACAGGATTGAGTGTCTCACTCTTTCTCAACACTCTGATGGAAATACTTAGAAAACAGTAATAACCTACTGTACCCATCAATCATAGGATTAGAAAACATCCAATCCTTTTGCTTGTCCGACACAATGGGAGTGGTGGTGGCAAATAACTGGAGTCATAGTAAAATATTGATAAAGAGTCATTTCCAGTCTTCTTTATAGCCCACATTTGGGCTGATAGTTTGTAGATAACACAGACATGAAAATATTAGTTTTAATTTTCTGAGTGCAGATATAATTATGAATGTATTTGAACTATCACACTCTTTGTCTACCTAATGGTGCCAATCACAAGGAGGGGGGGGGGGGGGTCATTTAGCAGTCTGTCAGGCTGATATGCGATGAGATAGGAGCTATTAACTAATATTTTTTATTACTAAGGGTGATGACATTGAGGTCATTCAACTTACAAAAATTGGCACAAACTCTGAAATCAAACGTCTCTGAATTTCTGAAACCCTGCATACTCAGTTGAAGAGTTGTTAATAGTTCATTGAAGGGTTCCGATTATAAATCCTCCAAGTCAATCTTCAGAAATAATGCAAAAATAAAGTTGTTTTTATAGTTTTTGTAGTTTGAATTTTAGTTTGAAGTAGAACATATCCAGCCTTAAGAATTCTATTGGAGTTGGACTGATAAACATTATCAAAATTATATAGTCCAGAAATATTTCTGTAAATTCATGGCAAATGTTTTTTTTTTTTTTTTTTTTTTGCCACCTAAACGCTTCAATTTTCAACGTGTCTTTTGTAGAACAAGGTTTGCTTCAAGCTCATTTATAAAACATGGTACAAAAGCTATTTATTGACAAGGATGTATCCAAGTTCTAAATTATTTGCAAATGTCCAGAACGTCAGAACACAGCACAGAACACAAGCTTCTCAAACAATACAAAAACAATGATTTAACACTACCTTGGCATGATGTACACCACCATTCTCAGATAATGCAATAATGATTTAACACAACATTGGCGTGATGTACTATAGAGTATACCCCATTCTCAAACAATGCACTAACAATGATTTAACCTCACACTGACATAATGTACTGTACACCACCATGACATATGGGAGAACATGTCCAGTGGATGGAAAAAACCTTTGAGACATAGATGATGGTTTTGGAACAGACTGACTGACCATGCAACAAGATAACGGCCGCTGAGATCTCTATGTGTATATCCATATAGTGGACAGACTGACCATGCAACATGCCAGTGCTCTTGATGTATGATAGAGATAACGGCTATATGAATGTGTACATTCATAGAGTGGACAGACTGACTATGCAACATGCAACATGTCAGTGCTTTGTATACTCATACTAGACAGACTGACTGACCATGCAACATGCCAATGCTCTTGGTATGTTAGGGATAAGGGCTGCCGAGATCTCTATACTGTATGTGTATATCCATATAGTGGACAGACAGACCATGCAACACACCACTGCTTATTGCAGGCTAAAAACTCATTGAGCTGCATTTTTCTGGACTTAAGCACCTGAGATAATACCGACCATAGTGACCCTCTCATGTGGTCCTTTCAACACGGCCACTCATACAAGTAAAACACTCACAAATATTAGATATCACTCTCTTGATTCTCTCTTGACTCTCTGTACTTTGGCATGGGCCAAAATAATAACCTAGGCTATAGGTGTGTGCACACATCATATTGTGCGGAACTGCTTTAGCTTTTTGGATTTGGTTGGTTTCTCTTTGGAGAGAAACTTTGCTATCAAGTTGTCATTATCATTTAGAGAGTGAAGTTCTTAAGCCCCACCATGCAGTATTTAAAAGCAAGTGCTGTCAAAGAGGTATGAGGTTCTGAGTCTTGTGGCTCAGTGTCTAGAGCGTCAGACCATTAATCTGGGAACCCGTGTTCGATTCCGACCCGAGGTCATTTCCCGATCCCACCCCATATCTCTCTCCCAATTGTTTCCTGTCATCTCTACACTATCCTATCTGATTAAAGGCAAAAAGCCCAAAAAATATCTAAAAAAAAGAGGTATGAGGTTCTTTACACTGAGATGTGCTCTGCTCAGAAGGGTAGCACGATGTTTACTAGATCAATAAGCCCTTTAACTGATAGAAATGGAAATGGACCCTTAGTAATCTTGCTCTCGTTGCAGGTGTAGGGGACTCCCCTTGGTCATGTCTTTATTCCCAATCGACAGATCTCAGGTGATAGTTTCGAGACATTTCTTACAAGGTGTCAGTCTGAATATAGAGGTCATTGACCTTACGGTTGGTGTGCAGGCTAATTCATGGTGTAGGCTATTAACCAATTAATTGCACTGAGCACTTTTATCACCTAGGGTACTGTAATTACAAAGAGGTCATTAACCCTCGTGGATTTTTTCTGCATTTGACTATCTAATCAGAGATTAGCGATTAGAGATCAGTGTTTTTTTTACTGGGCTTACATGGGTCTTGAAACATGGAATCCTGCGTCTTGCATGGGTCTTGAATTCCAGGAATGTAACCACTAAAAATCTGGGGTAACACTTTATTTTACGGCCCTTGAAGTACTGGGTAAGAAGTAGGCAAGAACAGCATGACCGAATGAATCAGGGGATAAATTATAGCACACTTACTGCTTATGTAAGATGGAATGATACAAATTATGTGGAAGCTGGGCCTTTGTTTTTCAAATAAAACAGAAATGTGTGCCAACATGTTTTGCTCTTACTGTCACTTTGTTTGGTTATGTGTTTTTAGTCAAGTCATATCTGCATACACTACGCAACACACTCTTCTTGCAACACACGTAGGCTATTCAAGGCAACACACCAACATTTAGGGGAATTGGTATCAATGTGGTGTCAATACCCATTGCATAGATGGGCCTACAGCACAGTATAATGCCTTGAAAGTGGGTTCCTCCCAAAACAACTCTGTATTAATGACACGATGTCCTTAAGTTTCCAACTCATCAGTTAAAGAGGTTATTGACCTAAAGGTTATGAGCACCAATGGTGTGATATTTTGTACTATTAGCCAATTATTTCCTGTGAACATTTTTTTTATCTCACAGGTTAACAACATGGAGGTCATTCACCCTCTCAAAATGCTAAATAATATCTCCTCACTCCACTTCCATCCTGTTAGATTATCAATCTTTATTAATTCATGTTGCCTATATCTGTTAAATCTTTAACTAATGATTATGCTTAAATGTAATGCCTTGGTTGTTATGTTATGCTTCGTTTAATGTCATATCTTGTCCAAGGAATATGCCCTCTCATGTCTTTATTTTTGACATTATTTAACATTTGCTGTGGAAGGTATCCTATAAGTCTGGTAGATTTATACTTTGGAGCTGCCAATGCCAATGTCTAATACTTTACTCCTATGCATGTGAATTTATTTACAAAGAAAGGATTGGAACCAGTACTAATCATTCCATATAGAACTACAGGGGAGCCCATCCAGAGATTCTTCATGTGCCCAGTAATGGGTCATTTAACTATCACTACCAAGCTGTTCACTGAAGTTAAAGGACAACTTCGGTCAATTTCAACAAGAGCTCTATTGCTCAAGCTACTCAACATTAGTCAGTGCTGAAGAGGCAAGAAATTCTGGTCCAACTCATGTATGTTTCCTTGAACAGAGAACTAGACCTGACAGTTAACCAAAAAAGTGGTTAAAACAGTGTTTATGCAAGCATCCAAATATTGTTTGTTTATGTTATGCGGCTGCTTGCACAAACACACTGCTTTAACCACTTCTTTAGTAATTTGTTGTCATACCCTCCTCCGTGCTGTGTTGAAAGGGCTCAATGGTGTATTTTGCCCTCAACGGCACCTTCCAGGCAGCACAGCCTAAAAGGCACTACCCTTGCCCTATTCCTAACCCTAACCCCCTCAACCCTCATCCTAACCCTAAACTGAGTGGAGTAGTGCCTTGAAGGCAGCGGTGCCTGGAAGGCACTGTTGAGGGCAAAAAATACCAAAGACCGTTGAAAGGTGTCTTCTGATGTTGCATAGTTTTTAGGATGACATTTAGAGCTTAAAGTTCTGCCCCCATGGGTTAGTGGTCAATACTTATTCTAAAATAATATATTAACCTAATTCTTGGCAGCACTGGCAAGTCTCAGTTATCTTGAGCAGTCAAGCTCTTGTTAAAATGGACTAAAACCATGTAGTGTTAGTACTCAAAGTAAGAATAAAAACAGAAAACAGTTTCATCTGGATTAAATGTGAATCAAAGTTATCTGGATTTGGAAATCCCATGTTTTGCTATTTGGGAATAGTTACCAGTTGTTCAAAAGTAATCCCTGATTCCACATAGGGAAACATAGAACTTCCAAATCTTGATCACTATGATCCAGATGAAACTGGGCCCAGAAGTTGGCCTATAAAAAAAGCTCTACTGTAGGCCTACCTGAGGTTCATGTCCCCCTGCAAGGCCAATGCTAGGATGTTGGAGAGGTTTCCTCCTGGACAGCAGCCACAGATGAGCACAGTGACGGCCTCCATGGGACTCATCTGGAGCGCCTTAGCCAGGCTGAAGGCCGTCAGGGGCATGATGCCGTACTGAGCCACCACCGCGATGGCCACGCCTTTGGGCCTCCTCATGTGCGCTTTGATCTTGGACACCTCCATGGTGCACCCCAGGGAAACCATGGTGATGAAGAGGATTAGGACGATGACGAGGCTGATGATTCTGTCGATCGCATCTGGGATGGGCCGTTGGAATGTCGTGGTGGAGTTGCTGGGGTCCGAGACGTTGAGGAGGTCGTCCACGTTTAGAAGATTGATTCCACCGTAGAGGGAGTGTGTGGAGTTCTGTCTGAGCATCATCTTCGGTAATATTCTTTTTCTTCTTCACCAAATACTCTAACAAATGATATAGAGAGACATAATTGCTGTTACATCAAAGCAACAGTAAAGTATTTATAGAAATCTAGTGGCCTGCACCTAAAGGTGCAATATGAGTTCCTGCACGGCATCTCCCCTTGATTCGCTAGCTGTCTGTCCCCTGAATACATTGTGAAAAAGTCCCGTCTCGGACAGACCAAAACCAATTACTTTCCAGAGCCTCACTGGTACTGTTAGAATATGCTAATCAGTGTTTGACAGCAGTACAGCCTACAATCTCATGCTGTAAACACAGGGGTTCTCAAAGTTTTGATAGAGCCAATTGGGACCCAACATTGAACTGAGGGCTGCCAAAGGGGCCTGCAAAAGTGGGGTAAAAGTTTTATTTATTAAAAAAAAAAAAACCTTGATGATCGAATCACGCACTGATGATGGATTAAAGGCCGAAACGCGTTTGCTTTGGACATGGTGGTGTGTCAAATAAATAATGAGATACAGCCTGTAGTGCGGATCAAGCATGCACATGCAATGATCCATCAGCTGCTCTAACTAGACAGGAAACAGCCTGATAATAAATGCAGATCCAGTTAGGAAGATGGCGTGAGACTATAGTGTCAGCTGGGTACCCATCGGATAGCCACTGAGGCAGGGACATAGACAGTCCAAGCACAAATAACAGCAAAGTATAATATTCCCTATCTGTGATGATGGGAACAGCAGAAACAAAATGGCATAAAACATATCACAGTCACAAATAGGCAGTTCAGTCAGGCCTATAGTACAATGCATATGGTTATGCAAATGCTACATTCTGATCCTAATTCCTTCAAATTAGAATAAATACATGGAAATTCACTCTTTCAAAGTAATGTTTTACAATTTACAGTTTTACAGATATTATCAGAAGTTATCGCGGGCCACCATTGGCACCTTGAGAACCTATGCTGTAAAAGTTTATTTTTATTTTGTGGTGGCACGATTCGCTCAGAAATAGAGTATATCCTCTGTGGCTGATGGACACCAACCTTCCTATGACTATATATACTGTAACATGAAGAAATAATTGATTACAGAGAAATGAATCGACTGAGGATACCTCAGTGTTGATTTAAATACTGAACAGCTTTGAAGGGATAACTTTTCCTTAAGCACTGTAGTGACCCCAAAGAATAGCCGCACACAAAAAAAGCTATCAGACAAAAGTATGAACAATTCATTCAAACCATCAGCATATGGAGCAAAGCCAAACAGCATGTTTATTGGCCAGTGATCTACAGTACATCGCTCATAGTATACACTGAATGTAGAAACTTCAATAGAAGCAAGTCAAAATGACAGATAATACCAAGAAATTATAATGCCCTGATGGCTGAATTGTTGATGTCCACAAAAATGAAAGAACAGATAATCAAAAACGACAAGAAACGTCAGTCTTAAAGACAAGATTTCAGTTTAACAACATAAAACGTAAGAGCTGTTGGTCCTACCTCTGCATTTACGATTTTGTCGACTCGACTTCTTGCCAAATAGCTTGGTTGAGAGATGTCATTGAGTGACATGTCTCTCTTTCTCTTTCTCTCTCTCTCTCTTTTTCACACACACACACACACACACACACACACACACACACATACACACACACACACCCTTTCTCTTCCCCATCTCTCCCTCTCACTCATTCTTTGAAGAAGAATGCATCTTAAACCACACGCCTCGACAGATTGGCATCTTTGAGCAACATCCTGCTAGGGCTTGCATCCAGAGTAATTGGGTAGTCTATCTATCTCACAGACCAGATAAACACCTTCACTCAAATCTAGGAAATCTGCGAAATCTTGGTGCCAATCCTTTTTGGACATGCAATGTGAATATGACACTTCAAACGTATTGCAGCCTCCAGTACTGACAAAGTATTGCAGCCTCCAGTACTGACATCTTACAGCCAAAGTGCAAAGACTAGAGCCTATAACGTTATATCTCTATAGAGCTAAAGCCCAATCTTAGTGTACTTCAAACCCTCTGGCAAGACTGACCTGAGGTTTGGACTGTAAAAGATTGTATGTGATTAAGGATATCTTTACAGTAACTTGAATGGCTTGAACAGTAGGCCTAGGCCTATTGGAGATTTGTGTTTTGTAGTTGAGGTCCACAAGTTCTGCCCTGGTGTTCACCCGTGTGCTCTCTCTCTCTCTCTCTCTCTCTCTCTCTCTCTCTCTCTCTCTCTCTCTCTCTCTCTCTCTCTCTGCCCCAGGGCTCACCACCCACTCAAGAAGAACCCACATCCTTCACAACAAACCTGCAGTGCTGAAATCAGGATTTTTACAATAGCAGTTCACAAAGCAACTACATGTTTGATCTCTCAGTAAGCAAAATGCATAGTTCTAACAATGACCCAGGCATCGTGTTTTATGTTAAATGAGCAATGTAATGCATTTCCCAATTATGTTTCTATTAATATCTACAAATTTGCAACAACAGGCTCTGTTGAACTGAACAACAAAAACACACATTTTTAGACAATCTCGTGTGCACACCATGACCTGACCATTTACATGTAGAAGCATGCTTTCACAGAACAAACAATAACATGAAGTTTACCTGCTGAAGTTGCCCCTTCACTCCTGAAGGCTAAATTGTGCCCGTACAGTACTGCCTATACTTATATAGGCCATACTTTTTCTCAGGTAGCTAATAATTACACGAAGCCATAAATACTAGGCTACTTGGATTGCTTCAACACTCTGAACTATGTCCTGTTTGGCTCCATCTCTGAGCTTTGTGTGGAGAGTAGCCTGATGTGCTCCGTGCACGAAATGCTGAATGTAGGCTACGCTCGACCTTATGCAGAGCCAGGAATACTTGAACCTGGCGCCATAGTTAATGCGGCACCAGATTAGTGTTTCACCCAACCAATTGCATTCACTACAGTGGCAGGATCAGAACACCTGGCTCTACCAGATACGCAGGAGCGTTTCTCTTCAAGTTCAGCATTTCGTGCAAGTAGCCTATGCTCTGGTCTACTGTCAGGACGTATGGCGCAAATGTAGGCCTATAAATTGACTTTTAAAAGGTTTGGATATATCATATAGCCTAGTTTGGATATATCATATAGTTCATGTTGAAATTGACATCTAGGATAATCTGGCCTTTATTTCTGAAATTGTGAGCACCCTGGTTTATTCAGAAGTAGGGTAGGTAGCCTATAGATTACATCATGTCCAGTGCACTTCGAACCAGGGGAGATAGTCTTGTGGACATCCAGTTTGTTGTTGTTTGCTAATAATTGTTACTGTCTGCAATAACTGTGATTATCACATCAGATGAATGCTGAAGTCTTGCATTCTTTGGTTCTTCTCTGTCAGCTGCAAACAGTGGCGAAAGAAAAAAAAGAATGTTCTGCCTTGATGTCTGTCTGCGATAAGCTAAAAATCCAAACAGATCCAAAAGAGAACCAGAAGAACCAGAGCTTATCTACAAAGTCTTCACATAGCCTTCCTCCAGTGTGTGTGCATGAGTGTGTGTGTGTGTGTGTGTGTGTGCGTGTGTGTGTGTGTGAGAGAGAGAGAGAGAGAGAGAGAGAGAGAGAGAGAGAGAGAGAGAGAGAGTCCTTAATTAAATGTTTCTCGATATGTGTATCTCCCTATGCGTTACATGCGCAACACAGCGCAGGCAGGTGCAGGGGCGCTGCTAGAAAATTTGGGCCCTATGACAAAAAGATTTTGTGCCCTTCAAATATTGATTTTAATATTAAAATTTTCTCTGGGCCCCCCTGCCAGGCCCTTAGAATCATTCTAAGCGGCGCCCCTGGGCAGGTGGATGCTGTCCATTGCTATCCAGTGCGCCTATAATGGTTCAACTTCTCGCATTAAAGGTGCTAATGCAACGATCAAACTGCTTCTTGGAAATACAGTTTTCTTTAATGACATGCTCTGTCATTTTATTTAAGCCACATAGCTACAGTAGGAGCCGGCAACTTACCTCACCAACCTGAGTTTGCAAGTCACACGGTCTCGGCGCTCCTCATGCCTTCTTTTAATTGTTTCCTTTGTTAGAAAAATAGGCAATTTTGAAAGAATTACACCTGACTTCAAAGCTCTACAAAGCCATACCCAACTTTAAACTTTAAATAGGGGTAGAAAAAGCTAAGCTAAGCTATTAACTATTGCAGCAAAAATGTGACAAACGTGCCTTAACAGGGTGTTCTTCTTGGCACACATTAAAACATTGAGTGCTGAACTTGTTCTTTTTGAATATAGCCTACATGACCAAAATTATTTTCTTTTCACAATGTTTTCCCTACAGGTAGGCTATAGTCCATGGTCTCACAAGCCCCTTCCAGAATGATCCTGGGCCACCTGCAGGAATTAATGTACATGCCCTACAATAGGGCAATAATATCAAGGCATTGCAATTGCATGTGTGTGTGTGTGTGTGTGTGTGTGTGTGTGTGTGTGTGAGCGAGCGAGCGAGCGAGAGCGAGCGAGAGAGAGAGAGAGAGAGAGAGAGAGAGAGAGAGAGAGAGAGAGAGAGAGAGAGAGAACAAACTAAAGTGTGTGTTGCATTTCAACCAAGAGGGAGGATGCTAAAGTGGTGATATTAACTTTAAAGAGAGCAATGGATTGCAGAGGTCCATATGAATTGACTTTTATGTAATTTGGCACACACTTTCGCATTGTCATAGAGATGAGAATTTGCAAGCTAAAAATGGTTGAGTACTTTTTTTTGTCTCTCAATGTGTGGTGCTGCACCACAAATGGGTGGTTGAGGGCTTGGATGCAGTTCCTACTAACCTGTGAAGTGTCCCAGGCGTTGTTGACAACATTTTTATGTTCACCCCCAAATTCTTAAATCAGTATAGGTGCTACACCAGATGGGTTGAGAGCATGTTGCCACTTTTAGTTGCCCAATAAAGCATGGCTCTCAAGTTATCCTATGCAGGTGAAATGCACTAAAGTTCCAGTGGACATATGCCATGCAGTTTCACCTGGCCTGATGTTTTGGTGGCATGCAACCCCATACTACTGGAAAAAGATAAATAGAAGAAGGAAGAAACTGGAAGAACTGGAAAAGAGCTCAATACTTACAGGACTAATAAAGTATGCAACAGACATGCCTTATGTTATGCAGCAGTAGCCTATGCCAGCTCAGAAGACAAGACTTAAACGCCATCTAGTGTTGAAAGAGATGTAACTTCATCTTTAGGATGCTTCCATTCTATGTTCCTGATAAAGAGTAGCCTAGGCTTTTAGGAAGCAAAACCTGGAAGGTTCCTTAAAGAAGAGCCTGACTCCATATTCACCAAACTTTTTTTCTTACGTTAGACAGAAACACACAATTTGAAACAAAAGGCATAGGGTATCGAAAGGCTCTGTATCATTCAATATCATGGATATAGAATAACAACAACATGTAATGACACTTCAGAATGCTTATGACTTGTCATGACTATGTCATACATTTTTTTGCAATGTAAAATCAACGTGGAACCTTCAAATCTTTTAAAAACATGTTTATGATATGTTATGTCATGTTTTAGGTTTATGTCACTCTTATGTTGAAACCTCCTCATGAGAAAATGTCAAGTGTTGTGTGTCTAGCAGGCCATGAGGAAAGTACATGTATATTTCCGACCTCCTTTATGTTATGTTTGGGTGTGGTCAGAATGTAGCCTATGTTTTCTCTGAGCTTGATTGTCACCCATTATTGGGGGTGCAGGCATAGGCTACGCTCTTGCACACACACACACACACACACACACACACACACACACACACACACACACACACACACACACAATAACGTGGTCTCTGCTATAAAAGAAACAGATATTGCTGTCTCCTTGTTTGTACACATGAACTGATCCATCAGCCCTAATAATCCAATGTAAGCTCTTTATCTAGGGCAAGATTTGGTGGGCCGAAACCGTATATGGCTTTCCACCAGAGCTTCCTCACAACCTTGATTTAAAGACAATACATCAGTGTGGCATTTTATTTATTAATTTATTTATTTAGATATTTTGCACACATATAGGCCTGTATATTTTTTAGTTTAAACACACTGACTGCTCAACAAGACAGAAGCAGCAACAACAAAAACAATAGCAACAATAGAGGCTACTACTAGCTTACTACCATTACTAGGCCTATTATTACAATATAAGTCATCATGAGTATTAGGCCTATTGATAATAATAATAATAGTAGGCTAAGAAGAAGAATGTCAATAATCATAATATTCATAATGATAATGGGAAAAAAATATTTAGGCTATGATTTAAAAAAAACTACCACTGTTTTCACCATGAAATATTCAAATAACTGTGATCCTATGTAAGCCTAGGCCTGTCATTGACCAGTCTCTTTGCTTTAGCCTGAAGGGCTGTGTTGCTTAATTGAAACTGAAAGTATAATAGGTTTAATTGTTACACCAGGTAAAACCTTGAGGAGGTTAGAGGAGGTTAGAGGAAACATTTTAATTCAGAGACTCAAAAAAAAAAACAAAAAAAAACAGTACCACCACAAGGCCTAGTTGTCTAGACAGATTTTATTTCAGCCACACGTCCACGTGTCTCATTTTTGTACTTTCTGATGTGTTTTATTTAAACTACAATTACCAGTGTAACTTCATTGAGTTTACGTTTGATCGGAGCGCCCACTGACCTAGGATCTTGGGATTGTAGTTTTTTACTTCACATTTTTGCACCGCAGCTTTTGTATAAAAACTACAAACCCCACGTTCAAATTCGACAGTCGCATAGGCGTGTTGTTCGGTAGTGCACGGTTCCTGTGTGGGCGAGTCACGTGTGGGGAGTTCGTTGATCTCGTTTCGCTTCTGCAGTGAGACTTGATGTTCATTTGGATAAGGTTGCACCTAGCTACATGTTGTTTTCGAGTCCCTGTTTCGTTTAGATAAAGTATTTCATCGAAGGATGAGCGATAACGAAGACATCGATGTCGATAGTGACGTGAGTATACATTTCTTAAATGGTTTATTTCTAAGTTTTGTTTAGGTAGTTGTGTAGTCTATGACCACATAGAAAATGTAGCGAGCTACCCAGACAGCTAGCTAGTTGCTAGAGAAATTACGTTAGCTAGCTAACATTACATTGCAAGCTGATGCATTGAGTTGTCGATATTCGAGCCAGTGACGGATAGTTGGCAATGGGTCTGTTGGACTACCAACGTGGTAATTTGAAGTTTTAATGATGGGAAACACTGATTGCAGAACATGACAGAATTAACTTCTAGGTCTGACAGCATATTGAATTTCTCATATCAAGTTTAATCAGATTATAGCCAGCAGTTTCTTTCTAAATTGTGGCTAACGTGTCAATACCTCTCTGTTCTGTTCTTTTACAGGAAGAATCACCGAGCTTTAACAATGTGGTGCGTAATTAACGGAGCTATTTATCCAAATTAGACGGTTAAATATTATAAATTCTACTGTAAGTTACTGGTGGTAGCTAACTAACAGTTAATTTCCGGGTAGGTGACGTTGATAAACCATCGTTAGCTACCCAGTTTGCAAGTTTCAGGGCGATGTTGAAAATAGAATAAATTGTGTCAAGGCTAGCTTTGGCGGAGGGGTTTTGCTGTTTCTTAACATTACGTTGAAAATCTGTCCAGAATAGACAGCTTGCTTGCTCTCCAACCGTGTTGCCCATCAATACATCCTTTTTATGGTCTGACTCCTCCTCGTTAGGTCAGTGGAGAGAGGATGTTATGAACGTCTGAAGCTTAGGGAGATGGGGGTTTAGTTGGATATGTCGCCAGCGCTATCTCAACTCAATCAGCCTGCCCGAATGTACAGCTAACGTTAAACCCATTCCCGATGTTTGTTTGCGTTGCAAATGGATTGGATCGGGCACACGTCCATTCCTACACTCTAAACATTATTAGTGGTTGTTAGGAAGGCAATTTACACTGCTCACCCGATAGTTAACATACCAGCGCCAGACCTAACCAAAATAAGTGAATATCGTGCGACTGTGATACTGTGAGCCCTGTCGGTGAGCTTCGAATGTCCGACAGACATGGTGCATTCGGGGTGGTTCTGCAACGACTCATTTATGCAATAATTCATAAACGCATTTCTGAAATAAATGTAATACGTAATCTCTGTTACGATGTGTTGATGAATTAAATCGTTGGTGATTTGTGGTATTTAGCGCAGTAGACCAGCAAGCGAGCTTGAGGGCAGCTTAGTGGTGACGTACTGTATCTGTGTTGTGTGGAGGAACACAGCGCTGTACAATATGGTCACGCAGCGTGGAAAGAACTGAATTTGGTCATCGCTGAAAGGCTTTGCAGTAAAGTTGCCTTCGTCTTCGCTGCGAAAAATTGAGTCGTTCTACTTCCTATGTTTCTCTTTAAAATCATACAGTCCACTAATGTTCATCATTAGGGTACATATAATGCAGTGAATGAATGAATTAAATAGCAAAATCTCAAGTCTAACACCCTTTGAATATACCTTGTGAAAATAATGATGGTTGTGTAGATATGGATACTCGGATCTGACTACTGGATCTGATCTTAAGTTAAATTGATTATACTTGGATATTTTAACATATCTCCTCCCTGTGGCTGTCCTGTCTTTGGACACTCAAAGTGAATTCACCCTCATCTAGAGACAACATCTTGTGGCACCAACTGCCTGTAATGCCATCCATTATCATACCTCTTCAGTCAATGATTCAAAATCTTTTGAAGTTGTAGATGGAGTATGCAGCCTTAACTAACATTTCAAACACACTGAGATCCTGCCATGAAGAGCATAACAGCTCACATGCACTGATCCAAAGGTCTGTTTCCTCAGGCCTGTTCTAGAAGTTTTATTTGGTTACGCACTGTAGAGGACTCCACCAAAACGGCACGTGCCTGTAATACCAGTCACATGTTTGTTTATGGCTTGGCAGGATTTGTTGTAGTACTGGAACAAAGTCTTGCAAGGAAAACGCCCATTCCAAAGATGAGCTGCACCATGTCGCTCACTCTTAATTACCCCCCCCCCCTTGTTCATACACAAGGTGTTAAAAGCACTCTTAGAGATGTTCTCTAGAGAATTGGAAAACATGGAGGCGTCCCCCCCTCTTAATTATGAATGTATGACCTGTTAACATAGTTTATACTGCCATTGTAGTTGAAGATCAAAGCGTGTTGTGTTTGTTTGTTGGTGCCGTACTGACAGACTGGCTGGCTGGACAAGTTGAGCGAAAGCAGGTTTGTCCACAGAGGGCCGAGGCCCAGGTCTGTTCAGAGACTCTTGGCTCCAGCAGATGTCATAGATCCTTTGAACTCGAGACCCTCAATCCCAACCCCCTGCTGCACAGTTAGAGAAAAATGCCTAACTGGGGGAATTCTGCTCTTCTGCCTACTCTGTGAAAGACTGTGTGTGTGTTCAGAGTCTCTCTGCTCACTGTATTCACAGTGTAAATGTCAAAGTTAAACTGGGTGTTCTCATTCATATCCCAAATCAGATTGAAATATATTTAAATCCACACCATTTTTAATTCGTCTAATTACTGGCCTTTATCAAGTAATTAAATATTAGTCAGATTGTCAGTGGACTACTGGCCCTCTCCTAGAAAGACCTAATCCTTACATTGCCTGTAAGTCTCTTTTAGTAGGTTTTGAGTGATGCCCCTTATGTAAACATAAACATAACACTTCTGCTGCACCATGCGTCAATTCATCCATGCATCCATGTTTACTTATTGCATAAAAAACAGAAGTGTAGTGAGGATCTTTTCAATGGGGGGTCTGCAATACGATGTTATAAAAGAATGGCTAGTATTAAAACGTGACTCGTGAGAAATAGCCCCCCCATCCAATGCCCACTACACCCCTGATCAAAACCACTCTGAGCAGCAGGCCTCTGCTACACTTGTCACATTGACAATCCGCTCCGAACACAACCCCCCAACCCCCTTTGGTGCAGACTGGATAAGAGGGGCTGGCGTGTGTGTGTGTGTGTGTGTGTGAGTGAGTGAGTGAGTGAGTGAGAGAGTGTATGATATCTAGTGTGCCTTTGGCTGAACGCTGGTGTGTCTCCTCTCTTTTGCAGGCAGACAAACGGGCTCACCATAATGCGCTGGAACGCAAGCGAAGGGACCACATCAAAGACAGCTTCCACAGCCTCCGAGACTCCGTGCCTGCCTTGCAAGGGGAAAAGGTTGGTAAATCTGTAAGGAAAAACACTTTTATTTATTATTTGTTTATTATTATTATACACCACACCAGCATTGGGGCAACTGTATATGAAGAGTTCAGATGCAAAACTCCACTTGACCACTTTTTGAGAAAAAGGCAATTTTTTATCAGGCGTTTAGAGTGTTTTGATTGTAAACAGATATTTTATACACGGCGGGGAGCAGGTTTTATTTTATTTTTTTCACAAAAACATTTCATTTACGTATTCTAGATGTATACAGGATTCACACAATACCATTAACTCAGTTTTCACAAAAATGGTGTTTAGGGGGGTTTGCATCTGAACTCTTCATATGTAAATTGAGTTGTGAATTTAGGAAGGGGAAGAGATTATGGGGTTGCTAGTAACAAAGTTTATTTGTTTTCCCTTCAAATTTACAGTAATGTTAGCTGGAAATATTTGTTTATGGAAATACTTGTTTATGAAGGATGCACGTTTTTGAGTGTTGTTTGTGGAAATGGTATACCATGGGGTTGACAAGACTGAGAATAGTGTTTAACGTTTGTTCAGAAAGGTGATGGAAGCTGATGCTTTAGCCAGAAGTTGACATCCTGGAGCAAGTAGTGATGCGATAGCTTGGCCTTGTGCCAGAACGCAATTATAAGACATTCGTTGCTCTTTCCTGTTTTGAAGTTCTTGGCTGTGGGGAGTTTGAACAAACTGTAATCCCCTCCAGATAACCATCACGGTTTTACACAGAGCACACACAAATAAACTTAGAAAACCATAAGATGATTGGATTGACAGATAAGTCAGCCAGCCAAAACAAAATAGGGCCTTTGGGTGCGTGTACCAGTGACGCGTAATGAGGATTGAAATGTTTGTACAGTTGGTCATTGCCTGTTTGTCTATGGCAGGCAGATTACAGTTGTGACTTCTCAAGGGGGATCCTTGAGTCATACATTTTAACTGAAAGATTTGTTTTCTGATTCATTCAAATATTAATAGCACAATTTTGTATGCATAAGGCAAGTCTCAAAAGAGTGGTCTGTTTGATGTTCTGTTGGCTGTAACTTTTCACTTTTGTGTCCTTGTAGCTTATTTACATACTATTCTCACAAACAACTGGCATCTTGATTACTGAATGTTTATGAGCAAATTTCCCTGAGTAGCTGAATTGCTTCAGTCTGTTATAAATGCACAATGAGGGTGAAGATTAAAGTGAAGAAGATGCTGTTGCTGACTTTCAAACAGCCTGCAGACAACTGTCGTCCGTTTCCCAAAAGCATAGTTGCTAACTAAGATGGCAACTATTTTGGATGCAATGCAATTTGCCATTACTAACTACTGTAAGTAAGTTACTAACTATTCAGCAACTATGCTTTTGGGAAATGGCCGCCTGAAGTAGTTATCTTTAGGGAGTTGCAGATGGGCACTTTCTCTATATTGTCCTCCTGTCCTTGAGGATGCCAGTGAAAATATTTAAGAGCAGTAATAGTAGCCTTAGTTGGGAATGAATTGTTCAATATTGTGTGGCCATACCATGGCTTTTCCCTTTTTTAACAAGTTGTTATTGTTGTCAAATAGGCATCTCGAGCTCAGATCCTAGACAAAGCCACAGAGTACATCCAGTACATGAGGCGAAAAAACCACACTCACCAGCAGGACATCGACGACCTTAAGAGGCAGAACGCCCTATTGGAGCAGCAAGGTGAGTCCCTATGCTAGATGACCAGGCTGGGGGGAGGATGGGGATGGGGACAGGGCTGAGGATGAGGGGGTACCTGTTGGAGCAGCAAGGTGAGTCCCTGTGCTAGATGAATTTGGTCATTCATACAGCTGTTGACAGCACTTCTTCACTGTATTATTTGGTCACTTTGTTATTTGGATACTTATGAAATGAGCTTTATACAATTAGATGTTTTCAAACCAACATACTTTCCCACATTTGCACAATCTCTTTATCTTTCTCTTTTTTTGTGTCATGAGCTTTGATTAACGTTGTCTATTACTCTTCTTTCCCCTTCTCCATACTTTCCATGTATCCCCTCTTTCACCCTCTCCTCCCTCTCGTCTCCTCTTCCCCCCTTCCATCCCTCCATCCCTCTCCTCGTTGGCCCCAGCAGTCCGTGCCCTGGAGAAGGTGAAGGGGCTGCAGGGCAGCTACACGTCATCGGACAGCGGCCGCTACACCAACCCCAAGGGCAGCACCGTGTCGGCGTTCGACGGCGGTTCTGGATCCAGCTCAGAGTCCGAGCCAGAGGAACCGCCCACCCGCAAGAAGCTTCGCGCCGAGGCCAGCTAAAGACCTCTCACGTACGTCCAGTGGGCTGAGGAGTAGAGGAGGGGAGGGGAAAAGAGGAGGGGAGAGGAGAGAGGGGTGGGGGCAAAATGGCCCCAGGTGCTTTCCTTACCCTTTCTCCAGCCCACTTGTGTTCAGCCCAGTAACCAGCCCAAGACTCTCCACTCCACTCCACTGTGCTTCTTGGTTCTGTCTGATGTTCTCCACCCCACTCCACTCACATTCAACCCAGTAACCTTCCCCAAAACTAGCCCCATCTCTCCCCTCCCCTCTTCTCCACCCTCCTTCTTGGCTCTGTCCATCTCTCTCCGGATACCTGTCTTGCTTTGTTCCCCACCCCACTCTAACCCACCCCGTAAAATAATAATGAAAAAAAAATGAAATAAAAAAAAACTTAGATCAGAAGGAGGGTTGAAGAAGCCTGCCAAGCAGGAGGAAGATGACGACTTCACCATCTTTATTACTCTGGTGAAAGGACATGACTTTTTTGTTTTAACCTCCTGTTTTCTTTTGTTTTGTTTAGTTTGTTTTTGTTTATCGATTTTGGTCGCCTACTTCTCCCCTTTTCATCGGATCTGGCAGTTCTGTGTGAGTCGCCCAGCAGCGGTGTCATGGCAACAACAAACAGGACTGTCCAGTCAGCCCGATGAGGCAGCTTCGCTACTTACGGACTCCACGCTTTGTTTTCATTTTTTCTTCCCTCCTTCCTTAAAAATCTGTCCCCGTCATCCTCCAAGTGGAGTCCGGAGGAGCTGGGAAGAGAGAGGTGTACATCTCTAAGCACTGCAAGAAAAAAAAAAAAAACTTTTTTGTTTATGTGTCGTCCCTTCTTTTTGTTTTGTTCTTCTGTTTGATTAATCCTTAAAAGAACCTTTAGAACGACACACACAGCCCAACACAAAGTGGTCACCAAGGAGCAGTTTACCTTTGTGGAAACAAACAGCAACAAAAATCAATTTTGTTTTTCATGTAAGAATGTGATTCTACATAGCAGCAACGATCGACGTGTAAGCAAACTCACCTCAGGATTCTCCAAAGTTGACAAAGTTGTAAAAGGAAACAAAAAAAGAAAAGAAAAGTAAAATCGATGTCATGGAGTAGAGGGAGGGAGGGAGGAAAAAAAATCAAACTTGTGTTTTTGTCCTTTTAGCTTTCTGTAGAGAATCTATTTAGATGGCTTACTTCAGTTTAGATTTCAGGGTTTTATAATTGAAGAGAAAAAAACATTGGATATAGACTTTCAAAGCCTCTGAATATGTCGTACAATTTATATTGTTCACGCATACTTGGGAACACTGCTGACATGCTAGATGTATTTCTCTCGTGTTATGAAAAACGTAGAATGTCAAGTCACTTTTTCTTTGATTGAGGTAAAAGGAATGGTAACTGTTGTGTTTTGCTTTACAAGGTAAACTTTTAAATGTTGCGGGTTTAAATTTAAGGGGTTTAAAGAGAACCCTCCCCATAAAAAAAAGCATTTTGCCTGTTGGAAGTGTGAGCGTGTGTGTGTATGTGCGCGTGAGTGTGCGTGCAAGTATGTGTGTATCTTTTACCATTTTGTGTTTTATTTTTTCCACGTAGGACATTTAGAAGATACTAAATAGGTCTTTTGTTTGTTTAATTCCATTCCATGGAAACTACAGGTATGTTGTACATACTGCCAACAACTGTCTTGCAAGTTGAGGCCTACCTTTACTATGAGACTATAAATAAAAAACAAACTATTTTATCCTTTACAAATGTTCTAGTACTTCTTTCTTTCTTGCCTTGTGGTTTTATCAAAACTGGCATCTAATTTCGATCTAATGTCTATATCTAACCTTTGAGACAGGTGCACATTTGATGTAATCTTGGATTAGGGCAAGCACAGGTGATGGCTAGCACTTTCCAACACGCCAACAATAGCTAATGACAGCAGGGTCACCCATGTTAACTATTCTTTGCAGTTTTCCCAGTCTTTACTTTGAGGGGGTAGGTAAGGGTATTGTTTCCCAGAAGCATAGTTGCTAGTTGGTTGGCAATGGGGAATTGCATTGCAACCAGGTTGCTAACTGGTTAGCAGCTATGCTTTTTGGAAACAGACGCCTGAATTAAGCTAGGAAACCACCTTCTGTAATACCAAAACTCCTAAATGCCTTCCTATCCTAAGATACGATAGGGTTTCAGAGTTTGGAAGTTTCCATAATGTGGGCCCTTGATCCTAACTGTACTTAGTATTTGGGTCCATGTGAATGAATGGATATAAAGCATCTGTGGTGCAATGTGTTCAAAGTGTGATCCTATTGACCAATTACAACAACAGACTGTTATTTACTGTACAGATGGCAATTGACATTTTATTTGTGAGAATCATAGGTCAGTTTCTTACACTTGCATGGCTGTAAAACATACCAAAACAATAGGAGGGAAAAAAAAAGTACATGGCCGCTCAACTTGAACCAAGTTTGTCTTCATCATGCCCACCATCCCTCTGGTCTTTGTGTCCTGTGTCCCGTGTCCAGTCTCTCAAGAAAACCATTAAAGTCCCTTCCTCCAGCGATGGCTGGACTGGTGTCTGTCTCCGCCATGCTTCTCGACGTCTGGACCTGTTCCCAGCTGGGGGTGTGATCTGGCTAAAGCTACTAAATGAAGCCTCTCGCTCAGTGGTGTTTTTTTTTTTTTTTTGCCCCCAACGGCACCTTCCTGGCAGCACAGCACTACCTTAACACTTACCCTAACTCCCTCGACCCTCATCCTAACCCTAAATTGGGGGGAGCTCAATGGTGGATTTTTTTTGCCCCCAACGGCACCTTCCAGGCAGCACAGTCGAAAAGGCACTCCCTTAACCCTTACCCTAACCTCCTCAACCCTCATTCTAACCCTAAATTGGGGGAGTAGTTCCTTAAGGGAAGTGCTGCCTGGAATGCACCGTTGAGAGCAAAAAAAATACCAAAGACCCGGCAGCTCTTTCTCTTCTCCCACCCCCCCCAGCCCCAACTGCATCTGAGCTCCTCTAGTCAGCATGCTCCAGTGGAGGGACCTCCTGGCAGCCCTGGGTCTACAGCTGGTCCATGGCTCCTCTGCCCCCTGTAGCTGCCGCTGCTTTGGGGTCCTCTGGCACTGGTAGCTTGTGGAAGTACTGTATGGCCTGGGCCACCTTCTCTGGGCAGATATTATACACAGGGTGGGTCGGGGCCTGAGAGGAAACGGGACAAACAGGAGGAGATAAGACGCTTTAGGATAATGAACTGACTTACCACACATAGACCAGCAGATATGATTACTCCATTACCAGGAGAAAAGACACTTTAGGATAATGAACTACTATGAATTACTACACATAGACCAGCTGATATGACTACTCCATTGGAGAAAAACCCCTTCAGAATAATGAATTACTACAACAACAGACCAGAACAACATGGCAGCAGATATGATTACTCCATGCAGGAGAAAAATCCCCTTTAGGACAATGAACTACTACACATAGACCAGCATATAAGATTACTCCATTATCAGGAGAAAAGACCTTTTAGGATAATTAACTGAACAACAATATTACACATAGACCAGCAGATATGATTACTCCATTCAGGAGAAAAGCTCCTTTAGAACAATGAACTCTCACACACAGACCAGTAGATAATATGACTACTCCATGCAGGAATGGTAGAGCAGCAGATAGGTCACTAATCCGCTGATTTAATCTGAACACTATGCTTCACACCTAACTGAGGACATACTGTATGGTGGTGACGGACTAAATCATAATTATTAAATGCCAGGCGAAGTTGGTCAATGAGCAGTGTCTCTAGGGCTGTAATAGTCAAACCAACAAAACAAAATAAACCCCAGGGATGGGTCAAAAGTAGAAGACATGTCTCCCCCCCAAGGATCAATAAAGATTACTTAAATAACAGTAACATAACAGGTCCAAATTCTCCTTTTGCTCATGTTTAGTGTGATAGAGCTTCATAGCTGCCCCTCACCAGTTTGTTTTCTCCTTTGCCGAGAACCTGCTCGTGGTGGAGATCCCTGTTCCCAAAGTGCTGAGCTATGGACAGACCGCTCAGACAGTAACACGTGTGGTAGAAGTCTCTAGACCTGCCACAGACAAAGAAGAAATACATAAATAGATAAGCACACAAACAGATGAGATAACATAACATTTTATTCATCCCCAAGGAAATTCAAGTATCACATAGCATCCATAATAGACAAGATAGATACACATACACATGATCAAACCCACAAACAAGCACTGTCCTGTCAAGGTTGCCAAGTAGTGGGCCCCTCGACAGTTACAGGCAAGAAACAAGAGGTATCAAGTAAATCAAGCATCCCGTAGCATAGAAATATGCAAGGGGGCCATAGTGCATTCAATTGGCCTCTAATGAATTGAACAGCAACATGAATTTGAAGATTGAACATGAATTTATGTAAACCTGCATTACACAGTTACCAGTTTTATACTGGTTGCACCTCACAGCATTGAACCAGTTTACCAGGCTGTTCCAGTATAAGGTGCTACTGGTGGTGCTGGGAGGTATGGGATGGGATACAGGGAGGAGGAGGAGGCCCTTTTGAACCAGTCTGCCAGGCTGTCCCAGTATAAGGTGCTACTGGTGGAGCTGGGAGGTATGGGATGCGGGGAGGAGGAGGCCCAAAGCGATACTCACTTGCCCGGCTTATCCAGCAGGCCACCGGCAGGGTTCTGGCAGCACAGGAGGATGTACTCCTGCAACGCCTGCTGCTCAAACATCCAGTTGCTTAGACTGAGGGTGGACTCACCTGCAGGGAAACACACACACACACACACACACACACACACACACACACACACACACACACACACACACACACACACACACACATTTATACAGTACTTCTTAATTTGTGTCCACAATTCAAAATAATAGTAAACAAAAACACAAATTTAACATCTGCAGCTTGGTTAATGACTGACATGCACGTACACATTCATGTACACACGCACGCACACACGCACACACACAGCTGAGCATCACGGCCAAACAGACAGAAAACAGGAACTCCTATTTCCAAATGGGGCAATGATTTCAGATCTTTCTTCCCACAGTGGTTTGTTCTGGTTCACTTTCGATATACTGCAACACATCACAGAAGTTTGGACTGGCATCTTTAATCTTATTTGCTGCCTTTCTCTGGATTTATTTTCTTCAGATGTTTTCTTCAAACTGTAGAAGTTTGTCTTTGGCCATGAGAATGCAAGTGTAACAACCAACCACACTTTGGAACAGGAGCTGCCCTATTCAATTCAGTTCCTGCTTTTTCATGCCAACTCATTTGACACCCAATTTGTCTCGTGCCGTACATTCCCCTACGGTTTCTGTAAATGGCCACAAAGACACACCCCCTAAGCCATTCTCTCTCAAACACACACACGCACACAGACACACACACGCACAGACAAACAAACAAACAGGCACGTACAGTACACACACACACACACACACACACACACACACACAGACAGACAGACAGACAGACAGACAGACACACACACACACACACACACACACACAAACAAACAAACAAACAGGCACGTACAGTGCACACACACAGACTGAAGTGATCTGACCACCCCCTACAGCAGAGCAACCACTTCCTTAGCTGACTAGACCTGGGTTTGTAAATGCAAGGCTTGAGAAGCGAAAGTACTGTAGGCTCCAAATAAGCATACAAAGATAAGAAGAGGCCGACACCAGATACCCCTACCCATTTCTCTCCAATGCCTATCAATTCCTTAAACTCTACTTAAAGGAGAAATCCAGTGCAAATCAATCCATAGCCCTGTTGTTCAAACTCACCAAGCGCTGTAGGTAGGAAACAGAATAAGAAAAATTGATGAAACAAACTCTGAGCAGTAAATCAGCAACTAACTGTATGTTCAGACCGCCAGCGATAAATTGGCAAGAGTCGCCGAAGACTCCCAAGAAACATCGCTTGAGCACAGCAACCAAAATGGCAAATTTGCCCATGACGTTAGCATTCAAACGTTAATCCTGCTTCTCTATTGGCATCTCACCAGTAAATCGACATTCTGATTGGTAATCGCCCAACCGCATCATAGCTCATTACATAAAGTTAACCGAAGTTTAACTTGATTTTATCGCCCAAGTCGCCCAAGTTTCGTCGCCCAAGTCGCCTGCCGCTTTTGTCGCCCAAATTGCCGGTCCCAATACAAAGTCAATTACTTCCGTCGCCCATGTCGCCTGAATCGGTCTCGGTCTGTACACACAGTAACACTAACACACAAGTGAATGGAGCATAACAACTAACTTTCAGTTTCATTTCATTATGCCCCATTCAGTCTGCAATTAGTAATCGGATTGTTATTCTGTCTACGTAGTATAAAATTCTCTCATTCTTTTTCTTAAAGACAGCATTCAGGTACCTGGAACAGCAGGGCTACTGACTGATTCACGACAAATTTCTCTCTTTACCAAGAACATGAACGTAAATTTAATACTGGTGTTAAACTTCCCTCCAACTGCTGGTGGGTCATTCAGGTCATTGAATGTTAATACTTTAGATGATTTGTTTGTTTGTTTGTTTCCTACACATTTGTTTCTCTCTCCTTTTTTTACCACTATGCCACCAAAACAGTCAATCAATCAATAAAAATTGATCGCTAAACAAAATCTAATCTGGAATTGATGAAAAAAACAAACAAACAAACAAACAAACAAAAACACCCGTGGTCAGAGTGTCCACCCACCCTCACCAATCTCTCTCTCACACACACACACACACACACACACACACACACACACACACACACACACACAACAACACACAACAACAACAACAACACATTGGATTTCTATAGCGCCTTTCTAGACACCCAAAGCGCTTACATTTGAGGGAACTCACTGACCACCACCACACACACACACACACACACACACACACACACACTCACCTTCTTTAAAGAGAGCCCGGTGGAGCAGAGGCAGAAGGCCTGCCTGCCAGAAGGAGTAGCAGCCGTCTACTAGTTTGTTGCAGCGGCCCTGGAAGCCGCCCTCAAAGCGCATCTGTCTGCTGGTCACCCAGCGCTGGACATCAGATGGACACCAAGGAGAGACACAGCACACACAAGGAAGAACACAGATTTTCAAAATGGATGACTCAAGGAATGTACTGTATTGTAGGAGAAGGGTGGATTTGGATTTACACTTGCTCTCTCTGATGTAGCGTCACGTGTCAACACAAATATACATTCGCTTTCTACTGCTAGAGAGTGCTAGCTGAGATAACTTTGAAGTCAGCTGACATACTTAACTAAACTGGAAAGGGTGTTATAGCAATGTCTGGGAGAATGTGACCAGAGCTTACATTTTATCGTTAGTAAAGTTCTAAATGTTGTTCACTGATCCCCTAGCTTTGAAAAAGTATCTAGGTGAAAGCTGTCTGTCCACACACACACCTTCACTAATTCAGCTACTCCTGATTCACACACAGTCTACTCTGGAAAACCTCAATGTGGGCTCTGTGTGTGTGTGTGTGTGTGTGTGTGTGTGTGTGTATATATTCAGGAGTGAGAGAATGAGTGAGTGAGTGTGTAGGAAGGCAGGAGTAAGAGAGTGAGAGAGTGAGAGTGTGTGTTGGAGGACAGGAGTGAGAGAGTGAGTGAGAGAGTGTGTAGGAAGGCAAGAGTGAGAGTGAGAGTGTGTGTTGGAGGACACGAGTGAGAGAGTGAGAGAGAGAGAGAGTAAGAGAGAGAGTGTGTTGGAGGACAAGAGCAAGCACCTCAATGTGGGCTGTAGTGTGTGTGTGTGTGTGTGTGTGTGTGTGTGTATATTCCTGATGTCTTCCTGTCTGAAACTGGACGGTTGGCTGTATGGGTTTGGGAGACATGATGGAAGTTGCCTCGTGCCCTTGGCGGCATCGGAGGTCATTAATTCAATAAATGTCAGCCCTGAGTGACCAACGCGTCCGAAAGAGCAGAAGGCCCATCTCTCTCAAGCGGTCAGATTGACCCATCTGCTTGTGGTTCATGTTTTTTTTTTCCCCCTCGTTTTTCGCCCCCTGTGCAGAGAGGTTACTATAGAAACAATCTGTGAGACCCCATGAGCAATATGACTGGGGACTTGAACACTAATGAATGAGAGGGAAATGTCAGCATGTGTCTTTGTAGAGCTTCCATGGCAATAAATAAATAAATAAATAAATAAATAAATGCAAGACAAACAACTGATTATAATGAGGGCTGGTGACTCTGAAGCTTGTAACAGAATCTGATGATACGGGTTCATCCCTTTTAGATATCCCCACCCTTAACACGTCCCACATTAAGCCTTTTGCTGTGGTGTGTGTGTGTGTGTGTGTGTGTGTTTGTGTGTTTTTTGATTGTGAAAAACAGCCCTCCTTGGTTTGTGTTGCTGCTGTGCTGAGTAAACCAAAGTAAAACACCTAATCCACAAATCCAGCAGCCTTAACAGATACACTAGTCCAGCCCTGACAGATAGACAGTCAGACAGTTCTGCCCAAAGATTCTAGAATGCTCCGCTGTAGAATCTTTGGTTGTGCCCATGACCAGAGGCACACTACTCATTAGAGCAAACCTCTGTCACAGCCGAGCAGACACATAGTACACACAAAGGACAGTCAATCCCATGACTTGGGGCTTGATGGGAGAGATTATAGATGGGGGGAGGAGGAGGAGGGGGGGGGGAGTTGAGAGTGAGAGAGTGATTGAGAGTGTCAGAGGATGGGAGTGATCAGTGTACCATTCACTCAGCATGCATGAACTTGACAGAAGCCAACCAAATCAACAGCAGTGGGAGGTTTTGAGTCAGTTTCTATACTAAACTAAACTGGCAAGGGTATACAATATGTCTAGTAAGATGTGAGTAAGATTGGGGGGAGGGAGTGAGAGAGAGAGAGAGAGAGTGAAAGAGAGTGTCGGAGGACAGGAGTGAGAGAGTGAGTGTGTTGGGGGACACGAGTGAGAGAGTGACAGAGTGTGTGTAGGACAGGAGTGAGAGAGTGAGTGAGTGAGAGTGTGTGTCGGAGGACAGGAGGGAGAGAGTGAGTGTGTTGGAGGACACGAGTGAGAGAGTGACAGAGTGTGTGTAGGACAGGAGTGAGAGAGTGAGTGAGTGAGTGAGAGTGTGTGTTGGAGGATAGAAGTGAGAGAGTGAGTGAGTGAGAGAGTGTGTCGGAGGACAAAAGTGAGAGAGGGTTTCGGAGGACAGGAGTGAGTGAGTGAGTGAGTGAATGTGTCGGAGGACAAGAGTGAAAGAGTGAGTGAGTGAGAGAGTGTGTCGGAGGACACGAGTGAGTGAGTGAGTGTGTCAGAGGAGAAGTGGAGTGAGTGAGTGTGTCAGAGGAGAACAGGAGTGATCAGGGTTTATTACTCACTAGCAATGCCTTGAGAACTGGAGTAATGACAGATGTGTACTGTACTCACTAGCAATGACTTGAGAACTGGAGTGATGAGATGTGTGTTTACTCACTAGCAATGCCTTGAGAACTGGAGTGATGACAGATGTGTACTGTACTCACTAGCAATGACTTGAGGTCCAGCATGTGTTCCTTGCCCAGGATGACCATGGCGGCTGTGCCACAGAACGTGTAGCCCCCATGGGCCTCCAGACCTGGCACGCCTCCCAGACCCCCCTCCCAGTTCTGACAGCTAACACACACACACACACACACACACACACACACACACGCACACACAAACACACAAAGTGGATAATTACACACAATTACAGCCCAAAACAAACCGGTACAAAATACATCTTATACTGACAGCCACTCTAGACAGCCTGGCTGTAATCAGGCTGTATTAAAATCTCATTAAAACACAAGCGGCACCACCTGCGGTGTGATGATGCACACACAGTACTGTAGTGTCCATAATATTGCAGTAGACTGGGTGAAGGGGGGAGCCCACACACATACCTCAGGATCCAGTTGTGCGTTCCCTCAAAAAGAGTGGGTGTGATGATGTTTGTGAGGGAGGCCACTGATGCGGCGCAGTACGCACTCCTAGCAGAGGTAAACATCGGAGACACAGTAAACACACGAGACAACAAGAGCAAGAAAACCATGGTGATGGACTGAGCACCGCTTGACCTCACACTGCCTGCCAGGTTATATGCCTGTGATGGAAAAATAATGGAAGCCCCAGTTGGGTCATCAAATTGGGCTATTAGCCTTTTTTATTTTATTAAGGACTTCATTTCCGTCTGGTCACCCTGATACTACATCAATAAAAAGGGTGTTCCCACCAAGAACAATAACTATAACAGCATATTAATATCGCTCCAATTTTATGAATGACAGCGTCCACAACTATAACGACAATGACGTGCAACGATATTGTTGGGGATCACTTTTAGAGCGATTTTTAGAATGATAAAAGCTTAAAGGAGAAATCCAGTGTGAATCAATCCATAGCCCTGTTGTTCAAACTCACCAAGTACTATGGGTAGGAAATTTTTGTAGAAAATTTGATACAACATAGACCAAGTTGTCAATTAACACTAAGTGAATGGGGCATAACAACTTACTTTCAGTTTCATTTCATTATGCCCCATTCAGTCAGCATTAGTAATCGGTTTGTTATTCCGTCTATGTAGCATCAAATTTGATCATTTATCAATTTATCAAATTTTATCAGCATTCAGGTACCTGGAACAACAGGGCTATTCACTGATTCACACGAAATTTCTCCTTTAACAGCTAATGAGAAACCATTGAATTTTAGACATTAATTCATTTGCATTTTTGTACATCGGTGTGGATGGAAACATTTTTATAGCTACAGTTATCTTTACAGTTATTTTTCTAGGTGTGAACAGACTTTAGGACACATATAAAGGGATTGCACGTTTAAAAAGCCAGTCTCGTGCGAGTGTGGGGGCGTCAAAACATTCCATTCCTCACGAGGGCCATTCAAGAAACCCAACATGGTCATTATTGCGCCGCACGCCTTCTCTCTGTCGCCGATGGAGGAGAGTGATTCATCGAGCGCGATACAAATGTGCCTGAGAAAGGTCAATCATCTCGTGGGCTTAGTCACTGGCTTTCAAAAGCACTGGCAGTGCCAGCACTGCCCGAGCAGGTTTTGGTGGTGAGCATCAGACGGGTCTCTGCTTTGTGTGTGTGTGTGTGTGTGTGTGTGTGTGTGTGTGTGTGTGTAATGATGGTAAAGGGCACAGTGTCCTGCCCTTCTGTTTACACGCAAAACAAGTCAAAGTGGCCAACTTGCAGATTCAAGCAGTAATTACAGTACTTGTTGAATTCAAAGCATACAAGATCA
Organism: Sardinella longiceps; assembly: GCA_027497455.2. Classification (NCBI taxonomy): domain Eukaryota; kingdom Metazoa; phylum Chordata; class Actinopteri; order Clupeiformes; family Clupeidae; genus Sardinella; species Sardinella longiceps. Next base: position 7,522,157 of record JAODXP020000025.1, read on the forward strand.
GTGTCTCCCGGTCGGCTTCTGGTATGACGAGTTAGTGAGCAGACGTGTAAAAGGGGGGCTCCGACTGAACTTTACATTTTATTAATCTGTACGACCTTATCTATCTTTTTTTTGTTTCGGCAAGATCAGTGTCTCCCGCAAAAAAATGAGTTAGTCAGGGTGATGGAGGAGTTATCAGAGGGCTATCGTTACCAGAGATTACAGAAAAGGATTATCATTGGAAAGGTTATGTTGTGGAGTTTCATTCTATATAAAAGAAGGAAGCACTAAAAACATAACAACAAAAAGAACATAACCTTTTTTTTTTAATAAAAATGTATAACTACAACAAAGATCCTTAGTTCGTTCTGGTTGCTGCATTGATTTAAAGTCAATGTAAAAAATCAAACATTTGCAAAAATCAATCATTGCTTTGGTTGGTTCAAGAGGACCTTTTTGGTGGATATCATACAACTGGTCACCTGTGGCATATCCACAATTTCCCTGTTTCTATGTACACAGGAGTCCTTTGGGAAGCCTGCTCTCTCAGTGTGTGTGTGTGTGTGTGTGTGTGTGTTGTGTGGTTGCGTGATTTTGTGCTGGAGATTTTGTGCTTATCTCTGTGTGCTGGCCACAAACCATGGAAACCATGGCGATGGAACGCACCTGACATCCACCTCCCCACCCACGTGCATCACAAAGGAGCCATCTGGCTGCTTGACGGAGAACAGGAAGTCCAGAAGCTTCTCCCTGTAGGGGTGAGGGGGGAGGGGGGTTGGAGGGGACACCACAGAAGGTTACCATGGAATCCGAAGCTCAGGCCCACACTGTTGTCATCGTATGGAACTCAATATGGAGCAGAAATACCAGAGCCCATTGAGGCTCTGAGAGACACAGTCATAGAAGTATATAGTAGAACTATAATAGTAGTATATAGTAGTAACAGTCAAAATGCAAAGCCAGAGAATACCAGCCAAGTATGCACAACAGCGCAACCATGACAACAGAAAGCTGTTGGTGGTTGGTGGTTCTACTCAGGGAGGGGGGGCTGGGTGTGGCGTACCTGTTGATGACGCTGTAGGACTCCTCTGTGCCGATGATGCAGAGGGCGTTGACGGCGGCGTACGTGGGGGCCAGGTGTGCGTGTTGGCCAGGGCCCCCAGCGAAGCCACCTGTCGGCGTCTGGCAACGCGACAGGAAGTCACACACGCTGGACGTCGAAGAGACAAAGACATCATTACTGTGACAGTCAAAGGCTTTTTTTCAATAGTGAAGATTTCTCACTCTCAATGAAGACAATAAAATAACAACGTTTCAAGTTTCACAGTGGGAAAATCGTATTTTGTTGCACAAAGCTCTAGCTTTATGCATTTGGAACAGACTGGACAGACATCAGCTCAAATTGATAAAATCAAATGAAATTTATTCATATGATAATATTAATTTATGCATTTGAAACAGACTTCAGCTCCATTCTGTGCAATTTCAGCTCAAATTGATCCACATCTACATACAGTACATGACTGAATATAGACAACTGTGCATGCTGTTTTTCATGACCTTGTATTTATATGTACAACCTTGCATTACATGCATGTATAAGGACAAAGTTGAAGGCAATCTTATTTACTTTCCTCTGTTTTGAGCCTTTCAAATGATACATTAGGGTATGATTTTTTAGACTGAATTCAAATAAGGGAAATGACAATACAATACAATGCGGGAAACAGCAAATTGGGCAGCTGCCACTGGTGAATCCTATTGCAGTTTTTAGTGTGAAGGGGGAAGGGTGTGTGAGAATGAATGCAGACTGCTCTTTCCAAAGGCCTGCTATGTGGGCTATAGTATAGTAGTATGGGCGCCAAGCGCATTAAAGATTCAATAGGCAGCTATTTACTCTGCCATCATGAAGATAAATGTCACAATCTTTTAATGTTTTACTTTATGAGAGCTTCTGCAAACAGTAACGCTAGCCATGCGGTATATACCCATCTATAATGTACAAAGTGCATTGCTGAGTATATATACATAGATATTCTTCAAACATTTCTCATTCAGTCCCAATGTTTGAGTCCTTTGATATTTTATTTAATCAGTGTTTTTTGAACCTTTGTGCTCTTATGCTATGCAGTATGTCACATGGAATGTGAACACCAAACCGTAGGATTTGAGTATGATTTTACAGCAAATATAAATAATATGAGCACCGAACCAGCATGATTTGAATATTACTATTTGATTTTACAGCAAATATGAAATCTCTCAGCCTCAGGCTATTTGTTTGCCAATATACAATTTTTTATTCTGAGAAAATGTATGTGTTGTTGACTAACTAACACATTTAATTTATGAATTTCCACTTTCCAAGTCAGCGTCAGGCTTGATCACTCATCCACTGGTGCATTAACAAACACAGAATTGACGAAGTGAAACCTGCATACATCATTTGTATTGCTCCAGGCAAAACTGTCTGAAAGGTGACACCCTCCTATTTGCCCAACCTCTCTCTCTCTCTATAGTAAAAATCTGCAAAGGCAGTGAAGAAAAACCACAGACACACACAGGACAAATACACACAAACACACACAGGACAAATACACACACACACACACAAACACATAGGACACACACACACACACACACACACACACACAGGACACACACACACACACACACACACACACACACACACACACACACACACACACACACACACACACACACACACACACACACACACACACACAGGCTGTTGGTTTCCAGGCTGTTCTCAGGGAGCCTGGGGTAAAGGGCAGAAGGGCATGGGTGGAGCTGGAATGGGTTGGGATGGAAAAGGGCAGGGGTGGGGTAGGGAGGGGAGGGGTGAGAGAGGATGGTGTGAGGAGGGGTTGGGTGTTGTGGTGTGGTGGTTGCAGTGTGTGTGTGTGTGTGTGTGTGTGTGTGTGTGTGTGTGTGTGTGTGTGTGTGTGTGTGTAGTGTGTGATAGAACAAATTGCAGTGTGTGTGTGTGGTGCAGAACAAATAAATATCCATCTAGTCGCATTGTGTTTGTACTGCATATGTGTGTGTGTGGAGATGATGGGTGAGAGAGGGGTGGTGTGAGGAGGGGTGGGGTGTTGTGTGGCGTGGGGTTGGCATTGGGTAGAGCCCTGTGCCAGGCTGACGGACACACTTACTCGGAGGCGACTGAGGAGGGCACGGGCTCCTCCAACACACACACACACACACACAGTGCGACTATCACACACCACACGCACTGCAACCACACCACACACACACACACACACACACACACACACACACACACGCGGACACACACACACACACACACACACAAAGACTTACTCGGAGGCGACTGAGGCGGGCACAGGCTCCTCCAGCAGCTCCAGGCTGTGCAGGATCCAGTAGCAGAGCCAGGGCCGGCTGGCGTCCAGACACTGTGGGCCGGAGAACACACACACAATCAGTGCCCATCGCAACACACACACACACACACAAACACACAGTGCGACTATCATACATCATACACACACACACACAAACACACAGCGATTATCACACACCACACACACATACTGCAACCATCACACCACACACACAAGCACGCCAAAGACACAAAATGCGACCATCACACCACACACACACACACACACACACACACACACACACACACATAAACACACCACACCACACACACACACACGCAACCATCACACCACACACATACAGTACATGCACAAGCACAAAAGTGGATTCTCACGGGGAGGATAAAATGCACACAGGAGGAGACATACAAAATGGAGTTCAGATGGTACATAGAAACGTTCAGTATGCAGTATGCAGTACACAGAGCAAAAATGTTAATAACAAAAGAGTCAATAACACAATGGTAATAGCAATGGTAATTAGATTACTTCCTACTGAAAACAATAACGTTGTTAAAGGAGAAATTTGGTGTGATAAGGACCCAATGTATATTGCAACATCATTAAAAGTTGGAAAGTTTGCTGAGGAGTAGAATTTTGAGAGGTTTGTGCATGCCGGAAAAAACAACTTGCTAGTTGTAGCTTCCAGGGGCATCCAGCTGAGGTAGTAGTTATCTGTACAATTACTAAGTTTTCAATGCCTAGTTTTAAATGTTGGAACTATCATTATACAATAAACAAAGTGTGGGGCTATTTTGGAGTATTTCTATGGTTTAAAACTGTGATTTGGCTACTAACACCTAGCTAGATGCCCCTGGAAGCTACAACTAGCAAGTTGTTTTTTCTGGCCTGCAAGAACGTATCAAAATTCTGCTTCTGACACATGTTCCAACTTTTTATGATGTTACAATATACTTTGGGTCCTTATCACACCAAATGTCTCCTTTAATAACACTGTTACACTCTAATGCCTCTATTACCAACGCGGTTTGCAACCAGTTCGCAAAATTTGGTCTGTGTTGTGCCAAATGTTTTAATTCTTATACCTACCAACAGCACTTGGCAACCTCAAGGAATAAAGGATGTGGGCTCTTTGGTCAGTTTCCCATTTGGGTGTAGAGGTGTAGGGTTTTTATTATGGATGTAGAAATGATGCGTGCGGATGAAAGTTACTGTGATGCAAAGTTGTGTTTTCCCTTTAAAATGACATTCTCACGACTCCTTCTATTGTTTCAAATGTATTTTATTGAGCATATAAAATATAGCCTAGAAGCTATCATCAATACATTTATCATAGATGTGCCTATGTATTAGCCTATATTAAGATCATAATAAATGAAATACAGGATTTTCACAGGATCATAAACTGTGCCTTTGGAAAACTTGTTTCATTAGATTCAGATGCTTATTTCAGAATTTGTGATTACTTCATTTAGCCTTCCTCTTCCTAAAACTATCCAATGCTTTTATGTTCTGTTCTGAAACCTTTACACAGATGCTACAATGATCTTTACTTTAGAAAGAACACATCTGTAAATTTTGGACAATACTGTACTTACAGTATGCATCATACACAGTGTTTTTCACTCTGTACATCTGAACTCTTCCAAAAGCAAATGCTATTTATATGCCATATTTCATCTGAACTGCCAGATTTCTGTAGCCCTCTCTGAGCACAAGATACAAGTCTACAGTGAAGCACCATGACCTTTCATGCAGATGAAAACGTACCTCATATGCATCTGACAAATGGCGTAAACCCTTTTTAAGATATTGGTAGTGTTGCTCTCTCAGTAACGTAGGTCTGAAAGAGATCAAATAAAACACACACACAAAATGAAACATACAGTTCATCCCATGTTCTTCATCCATGACAAAAAAAGAGAAAATTGTAATGTTTGAGGGGAGACAGCAGTGACCCCATCCAGTCTTGACCCATGCTCTCAGGGGTGCTAAACGTGCAACTTGACCGCAGCACCAAAGAGCTGGGATTATACTGTAGGTAAAGCAGTCAGAGCGCATACTCAACCGTAGTGTGCATACTCCATCAGATGGCCTTCCCCTTTGGGAAGCACACCAATGCACTTCACGCATACTGGCGTCCTTCACACATCTACCAGTGTGCATACTCAATTGATTAAATTAGCAACCAATAAATACTTTACTATGCAATAGGAAATTAAGGACTTAAATTAACATTGAAAAACTCTTAATTAAAATTTAATGTGCTATTTCTTTATGCAAATGAGAAGGGACACAAGTTTTATATACATTTATAAATATTTATATATAAATAAACATAAACATAAAATAGATATTTGTATATTTTTTATGTTTTATTAATGATGAAAAACAAAATATCAAAGTAAAATACTGTTGTGATACCAAATTGAAAGGCACACATAATGTATGCAAACTACTCGTGTTTCATGTTGATCTCTCAAAACAAAAGTAAAAGTAAAAACAAATGCCGACAAAACAATCTGCTTCAGAATCTACCTCCCATATTACATGTGACACATTTTTATTTGTTTCTCTCTCTCTCTCTCTCTCTCTCTCTCTCTCTCTGTTTGTGTGTGTGTGCGTGTGTGTGTGTGTTATACACTCTTCTGCCCAATTACCAGCCCTTGGTGCTGACAGGTCTTTGTCTGACAGAGCCGCACTGGCACCTCTGCGTGTAAAAGCATGACTCACTGCCGAGTCCCCAGACAGACAGACACCCGCCGCCTCCACTGGCTTACAGTCTTACTGGCTTAGGCCTGCCTGTCTACTGCCAGGGCCGTTGCAACAGGACAGGCAAACCAGGCAATTTCCTGGGGTCCCAGGCTCAAGATTGACTGTTTTACTAATAACAACTAGTTTATTTTGTGGTTTTTCAATTAAATGTGACTTTACGCTGAAGTTAAAAAAAAAAAAAAACTATAACACAAATACTGTAATTATAGTAATGAGAGATACTTGTGATTCATGTAGATGTTTAAAGGAGGTGAAGGGCCCCCATGCCATGTTTGCTTGGGGCCCCCAAATGACCTTGAAACGGCCCTGCCTACTGCTGCTCCTGCTCCTGGGACAAACTGGGTGCAGCAACGGTGGTGCCAGGGTCATCAAAGTACCATACTGGCCCAACCTGCTTCCCCACCAACCAAAACCCTTTAATTAATCACACAGGGTTTCCCATACATAGACCAATGTGTGGCACAGCACAGTACAGCACCACAGAATCAACTCCAAGCACCAGAGATTAAGATTAAGATTGAGCTGCTTTTCTAGCTTTAAATTTGTCAGCAGGTGACTTTGAAGAACAATACAAAAGCATAAAGGTGTATCTTTATGCTCACACTTAGTTTGTATGCACCCCGACAACCAACTCATCAGACTATCACAACACTGTGACATTTAATTCCCTCACCGTCATCGGGTGAGCGTCACAAATTGCTACCTGTTCCGTGGGAAACACTGTTATCACAACTAATGAAAGAAGCTTGACGTCCCGATCACCGCTTCATGTCGTCTGCTACTGTACCAGTCTGATCTAACCCTTAAGGAATGTCAAGGCTAGCTGGTGTTTAGCCTAGCGCTCCGTGAGGTACAGTAAGGTTGGACACGTGAAGCGTTGTGTACAGCCAGAGACTGACCTCCAAAATATGAAACTCTTACATAACATCTGCATGCTGCTAGCTGTGTATATCTATGCAGTTGCTTGGTTTTCACATGCTCAAACCAATACTATGTGGGAAGATCAAATTGAATCCGCGAGCGGGTGGAGGGATGATTCATACTGAAGGTGGCCACCACAGCACAGCACAACAGCTCCTCCACATCATAGCTATGAAACCGTTGGCATGGAAACAATAGAAAGCCAAGCCGACCCGTTTCATCGTCTAGCTGTAGTTGTCTATTAGTGACAGATCAAAGGGCTGTGGGTAGGCTCAGGCAGGGTGAACACACAACACACAAACAACTGTATGGTATCTGTTTAAAAAAAAAAAAAAAAAAAAAGAATAAGGAGCTGGGACGTTCTTTAATTTATAATTGGATGGAAAAGCAACTTGGTGCAGTTATTTGAGTGTGTGCAAGTGCAGCAACAACTGTAGTGGTAGCAATGAATCATTTCACATGATTCCTCAATTTGATTTATTTCAGATGATTCATTCATTTGAATTTTAATTCATTTTAGGTGACAACTCTAAATAGCTGTCAAATAGCTGTCTCAAACAAAAACAAAGGAAAAGAGACATAGTTTGAGCATTGACAACATAAGTTCAGGGCTAGCTCAAGTTCAGTGAATATTACACTTACTCTGGCGTGCTGTGCATTTGCTGGTAAGCATTGATTACATCTTTAATACTGCGCTCCACTTTTCTCTGCAAGAAAAAGAAAAAGGTGATCAGACTATGACTGAATGTGTGCAAGAACACCCGGCTTGGCTAGCGTTATAATACATAACACACACACACACACACACACACACACACACACTAGACCATGTCACAGACTAATAGGCTCTGCAAACACTGTACCCAAGGTTCCATTGAGACACAGAACCGCCTTTTGAATAACTGCTGTTAATGAAAAGACATACAGGATCAGGTCTTTCCCATATTTAAAACTACTGTAAACACCCAGACTTTCATCAACTTGCTGAGAACAAAGTCCTAAGCATTCTGTTGGGCGAAGAAAAAGAATGATCACTTTCATGACAGGAAAAAAACACACCCACCCTATGTGTAAACAAGATGTAATATTTTTTTCATTTACATTTTTTCTTGGTGTACTGATTACGTGTACAATGAAATGCTTTGACAATAAGAAATCTATTTTGTCATGCCAATAAAGAGCTATTGAGTTGAATTGAACTAAACATAGGGCCTCGTCTTGTTAGAGCAACAGTGGTATCTGTGGTATGGCATATTTCCATTAAACGTTACCAACACGTCTTCGTGTCTGCTAAGACACACCTAACTCTAGTTAAGCTGTAACGTTATCATTAACGTTATGTGGTGATAACTAGCAGAGACACGCGATGCTCCTGAAGATGGTTAATTAAAGATAACGGTAATGTTAACGTAAATGAACTGATAGATAACATGGATAATCTAGGAGTTTACCCATGTCAAACGCAGAGGACAGAATCATAAATATGACACTGTCAGTTACACATAACGTTACTTCCAGATCAACATGACAATAAACATTACAGACATTTTCTTCAGAGAATCGACAGGCGAAATAACCGACAAGTTAACTCGTATGCAACATGACATCGAAGCTAAAGTTAGCAAGCTAATCAGCTAGGTTAGCAAGTTAGCAAATGAATCTGACTCACCTGTTCTGCTGAAGTCACGGTTTGTATTCCGTCATCCTTGAACAGCTCCTGTGAGTGACACTCACCAAAGCATCTTAAAGGTGAAGCTACTGTATCCATTATAGCAACATTAAACACGCAATTTTTTACAGTAAGTTAAGCCAATTATGTTCTTATTTGAACCACAACTCAGACTTCGCTCAATTTCTCACATGTGGGAGGGACGAAAGAAAATGCCAGTACGGCAAGCGAAGAGGCTCCAACTACTCTTATCCCTCGCAGTGATTGTAAAAGGCGTTTTGCGTTTTTTCCCCTTCTCAACCCAAACATAAACTAACACTGACAGAAGACCTATTAACTTAATTCATTTAGCATAGTGCGCACTACTAGTCAGACAGTTTTTTAACATATGAGTAAATTCGTGTAAATATCCCAATGTTTCCAAATAGGCTGTCTATAGAGTAACCTACCTATCGTATATGAAATAGCTTATGAAATATTCTATTGTCACTTTTTTCCTCTATGCACCACACATCAAACACACACATCCGCAAGCTGTTCCATGTTAATGAACAGTGACTGCATGATCAAATATTCTGCAAGGTCTAGCCTACTGCCCAGCTGGTGTGATGCAAAGTAGCCTAACAAATGTCGTCTATATTGTTTGTACTGTAGCATATTGAATGGGTCTAGGGAGGAAGCAGGTGGGGGTGTATTCTTCTGCTCCAGTCTTGTTCTCTCCACCCATTCGAAAACAGTGATGTCAAGTGAGAGAAACGGATGCTCAGCGCATCTCAGCCTCAGCCTCAGCCTCAGCCTCCGCCGCCGCACCCACTAAGGTTTTGGAATCACCCTTTCACTATTTGCATCACAGGTCTTTTAGGGCCCCCTAGTTGTGCATCAAGATCTACAGCTTCATGGAAGGAACGAGAAGATGAAATGCTAGCCTACGTTGCATGCAGCCGACATGGAATGTGTATATACACTAGCACTAAATTCATCGCTTAGTTAGCTAAACGTCCGTGCATGAAACCATGGCTAAGCAATATGATGTTCTGTTCAGACTCTTGCTTCTCGGAGACTCCGGAGTCGGAAAAACCTGTTTACTATGCAGATTCACGGACAATGAATTCCATCCCTCACATATTTCCACGATAGGTAAGATAACAGATTGCATGTGTACTATTATTACATTCTCTTTATTTACCGTTTTCCTCAAGACCTCATCCGACCTGTGTCACAGTAATGGCTAATCTAAACCCCAAATGTATGTGTGCGCGCCGCCTTATTTACTCTCTTCCGTTATAGTAAAAATATCATGAGGCCTTGTCATGGAAGTGCGGGTTATTTTATGGTCTCCAACTGAGATCTCCAACGACGTGACTAAACCTAAAGTATAAAAAATAGGGAATTCGATTCAATGCTGCCAGGCCCTTGTATCAATACCGTATCAATAGAACTTCAGGTTTATGGCTACAGAATATAATGCATTTGATTCGATACAACACACACATAATGTCAAAATTTTATCTCCAAATTGTTTTCAGTGATTAACGTAAATAGGCTAGTTGCCTATGCTGGAATTCAAGACTCCTTCAACATTATGTTTTGTGTCTGTAAGACGCAGGTTATTATAAAAATGGCACTCAGATTTTATAAAACATGCATGAACACTGTACAGAGAATGCCACATAATATGTCACATTTTAGTCTGTTAGGCTACTGCCTAGCCTACTGAATTTATTGAGTCATAACTGAATGTGTAGGCTAAATAACAGTAAATTGAAAGAAGGTCTTTTTTTATCCACATGATCTTACAGGAATGGGATAATAGCCCACAGCAGAGTTATAGCCTAAAGGAGACTTCTTAATGAATTTATAAACATTTATAATTTGCTATGGTTGGTTGTCAAAGAAGTTGTACCCACTAACCTTCAATAGCCTTTATTCTTCATCCAATATTAAGTCAAATGAGATGTCTAATATCTCCCCATTTTAGTCTATTTTCCAGTCCATTTGCATTCGTCCGCTTCTCAGGCCAGAGGAGCAAAAGCAATGCACACAAACAATTAAACCAAATAATGAGGAGACAGAGAAAGCATGAAGCCTGCTTGGGAGTATTTTATGCCAAAGATCAGGATATAAGTCCAGTCAGACGTGAATCAATTGCTTTTGATGTCAAAAATACCCCTTACTTACTGGCCCAGATAAGTCATTTGCTTTCTTTTATCAGCATGTTCTGACTGGATTGATGTTGATGTGTAAAGGGGAGCAAGATTGTGCCTTTGCCATTTTCAGTCTGAAAATGCCTCATTGTTAAAAAAAAAAAATCACCTAAAACTTTTGGCTGGATTATGACTAATTTGGGGCTTAACTGTAGGCCTACATTCAAAGGAAAAGCCTCATTTTGTTTTATTTTATAATTGTACCATGTATTAACTATTTACCATACAGTTTACATTCTCAATCTACATCCTCAAAGGACTTAAAAATGTATTAGGCTATTCATCACAAACTCACACACACACACACGCACGCACGCACACACGCACGCACGCACGCACACACACACACACACACACACTGTTGGTGGCTTGTTGTATGGATTACTGCTCTTTCATTCATACTCCCAAGCCTAAGCCCCCATTGTGAGGGATCCCAAGCTATAAGTTCATGTGTAAACAGTGTAATCCTATGCCCAGCCCTTCCCCACCCACCAGAATAATATTTCACTGCTGTTGCAGCATCCTCTGGAGATCCACTGTCTGGTAGGCTGCTTATCTCGGCCAAGAAATAGGGTTTCCTATATGGTTCACTGGTCTGTGGGTATCCGTGTCAGTAGACTTCTTTTGATATGACCACACAGCTGAAGGCCAGGCTGTTACATGGGATGGTGTTGTATTCACACCAAACTGTATGATTCTCACATTACTCCAACACCCAAACTCCTATCTTACATTTGATTGGCCACTACAGCTTGCATTCTAGTTTTGGGCCAATAGCGTCTTCTCCTCAGTCTCAGACCATTTATATCCCATTTAGACCTAAAACGCATGCTTAAAAAAAAACAACCCTAAAACCTGAGATTTTCAGAAAAAGCAAAGTAGAAGCATAATATAAATAAAAAAAAACATATGAGAGCCTACAACTTTGTCTTGTATCTGGACTGACTTGCTTAGCCATAAATTTCAAGTGTACTTTTTGAAAGCCATTGGTCTCAGGCCTTAAAATGGACAAAATGATTGATGTGACATATACAGTATACGCTGATCCAGGTCTGAAGGGGTAAAACACACAGATGCTGCTCCAGGTTTTAGTGGGGTATTCAGGAGCTCCCCAATTAGACAATAGAGCAGAGGTGTCAATGACACGTCTGTCCTTTTCTGACATAAGGAAGGAAAGGCATTTTCTCCTTCATGTAAATTTCATTGAAGCAGGAGGAGTTTGGTTGAAAGCCATGAAACTCTCAACTGTCATCCAACACAATTTTCAAACATGACTTTGTTTTGGTGCACTCAAAAACTAATTGTGTAATTCAATTTAAAAAAGAAAACAATGTAGACATATCTGCAAGGTTGGCATTGACATTGTCAGTGTGGTAAATATTTTACAGCCTTCCATAAAATATGAAAATGACCTGCCCCTGTGTGACAAGTTAACTTTAAAGTTTTCATGCCCTATAAGTTTGCTTCGTTTATGCATTAAATGCCATTCCATTAAGCCAGGTTGTTAAGGGACTAACATGCTCACAAAGCAAGCTTATCAAGCTTAAGCAAGGAGTATTGTCTGGAAATAGATTCATTCCTGTCATGTGCAAATTTCAAATGCCAGAGTTGCATGTGTGAGGTAATTAAAACTGATGCTTTTGATTAAGCATGTGGTCTCCCAGGTCTCATTTGATTAGTACAGTTGGAACTTATGTCTTGAGGAATTACTGTCATTTAGCCAAATAAGCAAGACTTTATGTAGCCCAATGTAATCATTTTGAGTTCTTGGGGATAGGGTTCAATTTGTTTTATAGCCTCGTAAATGGTTGGATGTTACAGGACTTTAGCATTGTGCAGCCCAATTCAAAATGAACTAATATAATGTACAGTGTATCTAGCTGGGCCGAAGATCCAGTGAGATTTCATAGGTTCAGTGAGGCGAGGTTAATGTTATATTGCACAGCCAGCGTAATGGTCCTCCATTCAGAGGAAGAGTAGTTGCTTGTTTATCCTTTCCTTAATGTACAGCAATCAATATCCTGGCAGAAGATGGTGGACTGTTTTTATTTTTTACCAAGAGGAGTCACACTTCCAGAGGTAGTGCTCTCTGGTCATGCACGGTGTGTGTGTTTTTTTTTCCTTTTTTCACACACGATTCCTCATGTTATTGCGGAAACAATCATCCCCCAAGTTATTGCCTGGCTTCAGGCTTCATCCTGGTCTCCCTCTGTGTCATTAAAGCTGGGAGGCAGGCAAACGCTGTCTTTTATCTTCCTATACATGCGCTGCTGTAGTATATGGGCTCACACATACTGTAGGGCTATTGACACTAATGATAGCCTCTCCCTGTGTTACTGTCTCAACGCTTTCTAATGAAAATAGAGCAAAGACTCCGACAGCCTCAGTGCTGTCTTCCTCAGACTAAAAAATGTGTGTGTGTGTATGAGAGAGAGAGAGAGTGTGAGAGAGTGTGTGTGTGTGTGTGTGTGTGTTTGTGTGTGTATGAGAGAGACACAGAGAAAGAGAGAGAGAGAGAGTGTGAGGGAAACGTGTTTCTGAAGTACCTCTGAATTCTACTTTGTCATCATGTCTAAATATAGCAGCTGTTACTCTGGAAACTATTCCAACTGTACGCTTTGTAATAGAAATTTACAAATGATAGTTTTCATGTGCATATCTAACTCAAGACATTCTGTTCTGTGCGAGCATCTAGTTGCGTTTGCATGTATTTAAATAGTGTACCAGTAGGTACAGTAGCTGACTAATTGCACAAGTTAAGTTATTTAAGCTAACTGTCTCCTCTTTGCTTGCCAGTGATCAATAGAGGCTCTCCAGCCCACCTACAGCATTGTGATCAATGGCACTACACTTTATCTGACTATAAAAGCCTGAGATTTATGTGCGTGCTAGAATTCTGCAAATACCATTCAGTGTTTTCCACAGGCTAGGTAGCAATTTATGGTGCTCCCCTACCGCCTGTGAGGAAATCAAATTTTGTGGTGGTCGTTGAAGTTGGTCATCGGAGTGTGCAAAGAGTATGCAGTAGGCAGCGCTAAATCACACACCTTCTGAGCTTATACACCTGCCTAATCTATCTTTCTGCAGAGTCACCTGCTAAGACCATTTTAAAGATACAAGAAGCATTTGAAATTACTCTGACTCTGATGAAGACATGGTGTGTCGAAACATTAGTCAGCTTTTCACTAACAACAAAGACAGCAAGATTCATCAGTGTGCTCTATTTTTTCCTTTCTAAAAGACTCTCTGTCCTAATGAGAAGCACCTGATACTGCAGACAAGGATTGATGTATGGAGTGCCCCATCTTTATGAGCGTTTGAAATTATTCAGATCAATCTTAATCTGTGGAGCATGGAGTTAATTCTGTGGTGCTGCTCCACGTATTAGTCTATGTATGGGAAACCCCTGCATTGGCAGGTATGAAATATACTGTATGCCGAGCCGTGTGAAGAGCTTCCTAATTAGCGTCAGATGAAAGGGGAAAAAAAGGTAGTCGGTGTGCATATAAGCTGTTGGTGCCACCACTTATATATGCGCTATGTTGAAGAGGCGCCATATCCATATGATTTTCTCTAATTACATTTATCTTGTGTTGCAGGTGTTGATTTCAAAATGAAGACATTAATGATAGATGGCGTTAAAGTAAGGATACAGATATGGTAAGTAGGTGCTTGAAATGAATATTTGATGTGCTTCCATGTGCAGTATAGTCAGTGTATATTGCTTGCTGTCTGAGTAACCCCTGTGCTCATATACCTGCTGTGTTTGCCCCCTGCAGGGATACAGCAGGCCAGGAGAGATATCAGACCATAACCAAACAGTACTACCGACGGGCACAGGTGTGTGTGTGTGTGTGTGTGTGTGTGTGTCTGTGAGTGGCAACTCTGCTGCAAAGCCTCATGCTAATCTCTATTTGGCTAGCACTAATTTCTTCATGTTGTATGTTGATTGAGGTCATATCAGAGAAATGTTTTTTATTTAATTTTGGGTCTGTTGTGAAGGGATTTCAATGTTTGGATGTTTTCAATTTTAATGTTGAGAAGCTCAGAAACTCAGAAAGTCATACATTGGTCTAGATCATGTCCATGTCCTCTTTGCTCTCGTCAGGGTATCTTCCTGGTATATGACATCACAAGCGAGCGGTCCTTCCAGCACATTATGAAGTGGGCCAGTGATGTGGATGAGGTAAGCAAGGTCCCAGCAGATTACTTGTTAACTGACAAAAAGGGTCACGTTTCCACCCGTGACTAACTACAACTTTACTCAATGTAAAACCACATGTGCCAGATGTCTCTGACATTCCATTTTAGTAAGTCTGTGTAGCATGAGTGTGAATTTGAAGACTTACTTTTAAAAATAATATGTTGTTTAGTACAGACATCCTTTGTTTTCATTGTCATTATATACCAGTCCAGTCCACCTACCTGATTTCATTTCCAACTGTACCTGTTCATCTCTGCTGTTGTCTGCTTGATATCCTCTTGGTCTGGTTTAATCCAATGAGGCCCCACTGACCCGGCTGTCTGTTCCATGTTTAGTATGCGCCTGAGAAAGTGCAGAAGATTCTTATTGGGAACAAGTCAGATGAGGAGCACAAGAGACAGGTGGCAACGGAGCAGGGGACCAAGGTGAGCTTGAATAATCATCATCATCATCATCATCATCATCATCATCCTCATCATTATAATTATCATATTCATATATCAGGGTCAACTTGTTTTTGCAGACCTGAATTAAAAGTAGTTCAACATAGTCAGAGACTTAGAGAGGTATTTTGCATGCTGGAGGAGCATGCTCAAGACGCTGAAGAAGACTTAGGCCGAAACGTCTGTCTTGTCTGTCATGTTAAACCCCCTAAAATAAATTAAGAAAATAAACTTGAGAGTGTGGCTTTTTACATGAAATGCATGCTGGAGGACACACTCTCAATGTAACACTCAATTGTCATGATCAGGTTTTGGTGACACTCAGTTCCGTACTGTACATTACACTGTATATTTATTACAAAATAAAGAGAAAATTCACTGAATCTCTGCCACAGCTTGCCAAAGCCTATGGAATGGACTTCTACGAGACAAGTGCCTTCACCAACCACAACATCAAGGAGGTAAATTTATACTGTATGTTTAATTCATGTCATGTGAGTTTGAGCTGAGTGCATAAATAGGCTATGGAAGAAGAAGACAGTCTTGTGCAATGCTGTACATGTCTTGTGAAATAATGCAGTAATAGGCAGCCCTGTCCACCGATCACACTGTGCACTTGATTTCCTGATTTCCCAGTTCCTGGTGTCCTACCAGACTCCATTGCCTGGGTATTGCCAGTGCCTGCCTGTTAAAAAGGACAAAGCTGGGAAACTAAACGGCATGGGTAATTACAGGCCCACTGTGCTCTGCTCTCTCTATGCTATTCTCTCTGAAGTGCTGCAGCAGAGATACATGTACTTCTCAAAACAGGATGAGTTGAGCTCCTTCGCTAAGTTTAGCCCGCGCTCAGTCAGTACACTGTTCATTATTTAGAGCTGTCTCTGAACAGGCCCATCTATGGTCTAGCAGCTCCTGCATGTGGAGTTTGCAGAGGCTTATTGGCTTAAACTGACGCTACGCTACGTGTTTGCAGCTCCAGATGCCAGAGTGGTGTAGTGCTGCTCATCGATTTGTTTCTTCTGCAGTGAGGCACAGCCAAGGCAGAAATGTGATGTACTGTATATGTTCGAGTGTTGTGTGGGTAAATCCCATATCACCATATCACAGTGGCTTTGGTTAGCTTTATCAAGAACTGCATGTAGTTTTCACCAAGGCTGAGAAAACATTGCCTAGAAAACTAAAGATTGATTGATATATCCAGATGAAGTTTCATGCTTCTACATTTGATTCACTTTTATCATAACTACAAGATGATGTGATTTAGACTCCCTGGTGAGTCTCATATTCAGAAAGTCAATTTGGGAAGAGTTACAATAATGAAGAAACCATTGCAGCATAATAAAACTTAAGTATAGTACAAAATACAGTATAAATGCAGCTTCAGATGACAGACAGAAGAGCTGATTGACACTCTTGGTAAAGGAGAACTTTGGCATGTTTCAACGTTGATCTTCTTAGAAGGCCAATATAGCAACAGTAATTTGGTAAACTTTATAAAACATACCAAGCAGAATTGGGCTATTATTTTAATGTATAGAATGTAGCCTGGCTTATTTTGTAGGTTCTTACACTATTGTGATGAAATTATTCACGTTAATGCATTTTGATAAGGTTTGTGCCAAATTGAATATGTGAGGCCTCTAACAACAAAACTGCATTCTGCAGTTTCCTTGATTGCCAGCTCTGGCCAAACCTTAGTTCCAAATTGAAATAAGATGGAACTACCACTATAAGCAACTAGTCAATACGATAAGCAACGAGATACAATAGTAGTATATCTTGCATGCAATATTTTGCTGTAAGCAGTAATCATCTATATTGAGACGATGATGGCTTTTTACCAAACCTTAGTTCCAAATTGAAATAAGATGGAACTACCACTATAAGCAACTATTCAATACGATAAGCAACCAGATACAATAGTAGTATATGTTGCATGCAATATTTTGCTGTAAGCAGTAATCATCTATATTGAGACAATGATGCCTTTTTACCAAACCTTAGTTCCAAATTGAAATAAGATGTAACTACCACTATAAGCAACTAATCGATAAGATAAGCAACGAGACACAATAGTAGTATACGTTGCATACGATATTTTGCTGTAAACATTAATCATCTTTTATAGAGAGATGTATGATGCCTTTTTAACCTGATGAACTTTGACCTTCTTTATGACTGTATGCAGTCTTTTACACGGCTGGCTGAGCTGGTCCTTCAGGCAAACTGGAAAGACCTGGACGTACTGAGAGCATCTGTGACTGACGAGCTCAACATCGCCGCCCTGGAGGAGGAGGAGGGTATAGTCGACGGCCAAGGAGACTCCCAAAAGGCCTGCTGGTGTTAACCGGTCCGGAGCGGGAACAGACTTTGCCTCCTCATGCAAATGAAGGCCAGTTTTATTTTGACTTTCTGGACAAACCTTTCCACTGATAAGAACATTTGTTTCCACACTGTCTCTATCTCTGCAGCGTGTCTAGATTGAGGTCAGCAGGGTTTGGTGCCTTGAGTAGCTTTCTTCAGGACTCCATGAGCTGAATGATCAGAGGTGCCACTCCTCTCCTGCAGTCTCTGTGTGTGGCTCTCAAACACTCATACTAGCCTCCCTCTGCACTGTGCCACTCATCATGTAGCCCACTAGAGGGCGCCGTCTGCTCTGCAAAGAAGGAAGGATGCTTGCTCAGGCTGTCCAGTATGGAGATTCTCACATTAGTGTATGTGCTGCTCGGATCAATGGGTTTCAATGGGATGGTCAGGTATTATGTAGCTGATTCTTCGTTTTTTTTTTTTTGTTTTGTTTGTTTTGTTTTTGTTTTTCGGTTTTCAATTTTCTGACTGGGTTTCCCTGGGTGGTTCCACTGTGCTGTGTAAGGCTATTGAAGACAGTACTGTACAGTAAGCTAAGCTAAGTGCTATGATTAAAAAAATGTGACTGTTTGTTGTGGTTGTAGCAGTTTGAAAAGCTTGTGATTTATAACTGCCTTGATGCCCCCACTAGACGAAACACCAAAGGAGGAGGGCCTATGACTGGAGTGTGAAACAGTCTGTGAGGTAATTGTATGTTGACTGACTCTCTGAAGCACTACAGTTTTGTGCATCTCATTCACCACAGCTGTTACAAAAGGACATCAATGACATTATCCTGTGTGACTTTCTCAGTTAAACATGGGTCACTGCAAAATGTTTTTAGTGGAATGTTTTGATTAATCAAATGCTTGTATAGTCACTGTTTGCATCCTTGCGGTTAAATAAACGCAACTTGCTAGCCCAGGTTCTATTGCTAAGCAGAAATTCAGAGTTTGCAGGGCAGACTTTCATGTTGGGGATATCGTGCAGAAGGGATACATTGCACCAATGTCACGCAGTTTTTAAATGTGTTGGTTTAAATTTGTTAATTATGACCAATGCTACAGTTAATGTGGTCAAAAGGCCCTTTGAGTTTATTCCCCAAAAAAATCCTTTATGAAATATGTTACATGAAATGAGTGTTTCCGTTTATAATCTTTCATTTCAAAGGTCACATGTACAGTGTTGAAAGATGTTTTAGTGCTTTGAAAGCAACGTTTACTTGGTTCCATTGTTTATTTGTATCCAACATTCCAACTTCAGTGAAGTTCAACTGATGATGGTATATTGCAAGCATTTCAGCAGAGTGTAGACCACACAAGCAGTTACCATGAAACTAGCTTGGATGCATCTCTTGCAGTGATTTAAAGAACAGAATATTTGTATGCGTGCAAGTGATATTAAAGTGTGCCGTACACTGACTAATGTATAATGCTATAGATGCTAATATTATCTTTGTGTCATTCATTAAAACTGTTTCTCTAGACTTGTTAAAATCTACTTTGTGTGATGTTGTGATTCTTTTTGGACCCCCCCCCCCCCCCCAAAAAAAAAAAAAAAATTTTAAATTAATACATCATAATCCCTAAGAGGAAATAGAAGGTATCAAAACAAATTGAAACCTACCATTAATATAATTTTTCCCCCAAAGCGAACCAATCATAAAATTTGATTTTTTCCTAAAGCAAACTGATACCTATCATAAGAAATATTTTTCTCCCAAATGAATCAAGAACTACCATAAACTATTTCCCCCCCAAAACTTAACTGAAACTGACCTGAAAAAAGTGTCTTTTTTTCCTCCTCTTTTCCTGCTCCTTCTGTCTCAGTTTCTTCCACACTCTCCTCCTCTCACACATACCATGCATGTCATTCTTCAACTCTCTTTTTGTGTCAGTTTAAGTGGCCAAAAAAGAACAGCTCCTTAGACACACACACACACACACACACACACACACACACACACACACACACACTTCCCACATTCGGCTGTCTGGTTTGGGTACAGGTGCTGAAAGCACCCTAAGGGGACCCAATAGGCATCTCAGGCCAGGGTGAGACGCAGAAACATCCCTTGCCTCTCTATTTCTCTTCCCCCCACACACATTCACACACACACACACACACACACACACAGAGCAGCCTTAATTAAAAAGGTCTCTCCCACCAGCAGGGCCAAAAATGGCCCATCTCACCTGTCAGCACTCACCTGTGAGCTGGCAGTGGAGTGGTAGGAATGTTCTAGAATCCTCAGAGGGAGCCTGAGGATGGAATGAGGAGAATATGGGGGACACTTCCAGTGGGAGCTGTTAAGATGTTTGAATGCAGACAGCTTCCTGCTTTTAATGAAATGTGAATCAGAAATGTTATAAGGGGAGGTGTCAACCTATCTGGAGAAATTACAGGGTCACTGTAGGTGCCATGGAGATTTGAGAAACGTATTACTCTATGTAGCTTGCACAGGTCCTCTTAAAGTTTCTCAAAAATGTGCTGTGCTGTGCCATGTGTGTGTTTCAGTATGTGCCATGTGTGTTTGTTGTATAAGTGTGTCTCTGTGTATGTCTATATGTATGCAGGGCCGTCACAACAGGACAGGCAAATCAGGCAATTGCCTGGGGCCCCAGGCTGAGAGGGGCCCCCAAAAATGACTGTTTGCTTGGGGCCCCCATAGTACCTTGAAACGGCCCTGTGTGTATGAGTGTGCAGGGCGTCATAGAGGGGGGAAAGGGGGGACTGAGTTACCAGGGTCCCAAGAGGTGGGAGGACCCTTGAGTAGTCTGGAATTGTATTCTAGGCGGTGAAGGGGGCCCATGCTTGTGCACAAGGCCCAGAATTTGGTGCTATGCCCCTGGTTCTATAAGTGTGTGTCTGTGTATGTCTATATGTATGTGTGTGTGTGTGTGTGTGTCTGTCTATATGTATGTGTGTGTGTGTGTATGTGTGTGTGTGTGTGTGTGTGTGTGTGTGTGTATGCAGAGGTGGTACTGGGATGTTTCAGCTGCTTGTTGTCCCTTGTTGCTATCATGGCATCCCAGAGGTTGGATCATGGCCCAAGCTGAACTTTGTGGGTATCCAGCACACGTGGCAGAGAGAGAGAGAGAGAGCTTTCTCTCAGAACATCAGCTAAAGCTGCAGGCCCCCTCCCCTAAGCCACCTTCCCTGACAATCCCATCCCACCGTGACAACATCCACAAACGCCATTGGTTCACACTGTTACCGGCTGGCTCTCAGAAACGTTGAGATTTCCTCCCCCCTTCGTAGGACAGTTTAGATAAGCCAAACAAGGGAATGATTCCTCGGCACAAACCATTCAAGATGAAATGTTATTTTGATGATGTTGTTTGTGCACTTGTATGTTTATTCATTTGTTTGTTTTGCCAAGAGGAGGGGGCAGCTTGTGTGCATGAGGTGGGGGCAGGGAGAGTGGGTGGAGGGTGTTGGTGGGGGGGTCCAGCTTGAAGGCACTTTCACTGAGCGGTGTGATGTCATCCTCCCACCTCTCTCTCTCTCTGCACTCTGCTTTCACACCAGGGTGAGTCATGGCCTGCATTGTGCATGGTGGAGGTGTGTGTGTGTGTGTGCGCTCTGGAATGTTAACAAGACAGAATGTGCAAAAAGAAAAAAAGAGAGAGAGAGAGAGAGAGAGAGAGAGAGAGAAGAGGCTCACGCAGCCACACTGAATCCAATCCTCTCCTCCTCAAGTTGTGCGCATTTGAAAATACTGGCCTGGCAATGTTGTTAAAGATTAACAACAACGACAACAAAAAGATACAAGAGGCAGACTTAATAGTTTACTCTCTTTGGATTGTCTCCTGGACTCCCTGGTGAGCTGAGTTTATTGAGGCAGTGGCACATTTGTGTTGACTCGTGCAGTGGCAGGAAAGCATATAGAGAGGCTTTTCTCTGGGAATATCATTAAAATGGAATGGGTTTGGGTGTTGGTAAAGAAGAACTGTAATCTCTATCTATCTCTCCTTCTGTCTCTGTCTCCCTCTCTCTCTCTCTCTCTCTCTGATGTTATCATGAAAAGAAACAAGACTCCCTAGGTTGTACCTCAACACAGCAGGCAGCATCTACAGAAATGCCGTCAGTGTGCAAGCCTCAATGTGGGGTTCATTTTTGTGTTGGTGAGTGGTGTGTTTGTGTGTGTGTGTGTGTGTGTGTGTGTGTGTGTGTGTTACACTCCTTTGCTCTTTGTTGTGACACCCTTCATCATCTGAAAGGTTATAAACAAAAACATCAGGACATGTGCACATAAATTTAGTTTGGCCCTGCGCTTACCAAATATTCAAATATCAAGTGATCACGCGACAGAAGAATCTATCACCCAGCACCTACTCAAAGGAAAAGAACTGACACAGTATGTTAAGAAAAATACTTAATGAAATAACGTTTTAAAAAAGCATGCAATAAAAATGTTACTCTATTCTTGATTCAGAACGCACTAGTTTATGAACAGTAGCCTAACTCATGTGTGTAAAGAGCACTGTTATAAATGTGTCAATTTTGATAACCACCCTGCATAATGTTCTGTCTCCAAGAACAGAAGTGAAAAAGAGGGTAATGACCAAAGATTTTAGAGCGCACAATCTTTGGTAATGACCTTGTTCATGTCTACCATGGGACTCTTCATGCATTTTATGTTTCAGCATAAGCAAAGCTGCCTGTCAAATTCTCATGCCATTGCTATGCGTAATTGCTCACTGTTTTTGTTTTCCTTGTACATTATGTGTTGACTTGGTACTAAATCAGTTCCCGCGGGTCCTCTGTACCAGTTACTAAAATTGTCTCAAATTGGGACTCGTATTTGCCTGTAAAACATTAGTGTGAATGTGGAGAAACTGAGTGAGAAAGCCTTTGCTGAGAAATAAGGCCTACAGTATGTGTGAAATGGTAGGCTTAACTTTATTTTGAGCTGTTCCTTAGGCCAATTAAAAAAAGAGATGATGCAATAGCAGGATGATCCCTGTGTTTGATTTTTTATAACAACAACAACAACAACAACAACAACAAAACTTGAGAGGCCTAATATCAAACTATCACATTTGAATCACATTTCAATAGGCTAAACTTTATGAATTTGCCTGAAATTGTGTCAGCAATTCTGTTGTTGTAGTGTTTTAATTGTTCCACATGTGAAATATCAAAATAATTGTCCATAGGCCAAATAATTTTTCAAACACATGCATCAGTTGCTCATTTGGGAATGGCAGGCTAGTCTGTTTATTGTCTCTAAATGGGGACAATGGGCTTGTGTGTATGTGAAATAAGATGTGGCCTTTTTAATGTGTCATTTTCTATTAAAGTAAGCGCTGTGCTTGAATTGAGCCGAATAAAAGGGGCCATTCTTCTCATTCCATTGCCTGCCCTGCAGGAGCAACACCAGCGTGGAATTCCACACAACGAAGTCCCTTTGCACCGATCTGATCCTCCTCTAGAGGGGGTGTGAAATTCGCACCAAAAGTCAGACAACCTGACATTTATCGTGCCGCCCAGTCGGTTTAATGATGTAAACACAGATTAGTTAATTTGCGATTTCAAAGAAAAATATCTGAGTTTAAATGCTATGTATAGAATAGGCCTACACGATTTTCTTTAACAGCTAGGGAAGTTAGATCAGCTATGGAAATGTTTCTACCCTTTAGTTTTACCGCTGGCCCAATACAAGCCATATTGCTGCTAGGCCGCTGCTCCTTCAACTGGCCTGTGTTGCCAAAAGTTTCCAATTTTGTTTCATGTGTTCCTGTAAGATTACATTTCATAAATAGGCCTACAGATAATTCTACCTAATCCATGACCAGCTGTCCCAGTCATTTAGAGTTTTGCCATCCCTTCACCAAATTGTATGCTTGGCTACACTTCTGCAACCTTGGCGACATGTCTGGGATGGGATGGGATGGGAGATGAAGTAGAGTGCGCGCGCACGGGTGACAGACAAGTGCTGCCCACCAGTTGCTTGATGATGATTTGAGTTGGTATAGACGCCATTGTAACCTTGCCGGGGAAGAGTGATCCCCAGAAGACATCCACATGTGTAGAGAAATATCACCAGGCTACTTTACTTTTGCTCACAAATGTCGATTAGGCTATGTATCCTATCCCAGCTTTTCCTTCCAGTGTCCATTCCATTCACTGCTGCTAGTGTATCGCGAGATTCGAGTGGGAAGAGTTGATTGTAATGACCTCATCTCTCCAGCGGCTGCGTAGCGAGCGAGGCAGAGTAGCAACTTTTGTATGAACTCTGAAGTTGGGCAATTGCTTGGGAGACACCAGGCAAGACGGACCAGTGGATGGACTGAGAAAACAATTGGGAATTTCATGGTTACAAAAACAAGTTGAAGGAGAATACGCGCCTCACGCGCTAACCCCATGCAACGTGCCTGACAGACAACCTACGTCCATGGTTTGAGGTTTTGCTGGAGTTTTCGTGACCTAAAGTTACAGATTTTTAAACGCCAGGGAGGAGAAAAGGTATCTGATGGTAAGGTGAGTATTACCGTTAACATTAGCCAGCTAACGATACAAATTTATATTAACGTTATAAACAAACGTTTGTTTGCGTCATTGTTGTTTTTCCTACCCTTCTTCTTGGTAACATTACACAGAAAAAGAAACATGAACTTTTGAGAAATATGTAATGTGGCGCTACGTTTGGTTTCACCAGTTTGTGAAAATTCTGATGCTGGTTGGATGTAACATTAACGTTAACCGAAAAAAACATAGCCTAACGTTAGGTTACCGTGCTGAAAAGCTAGCTGGCACGCACACCGGTGAATGGAAATCTGCACACTTCTGAATAACGTTATATCATTAACTTGGAAGATAACGTGAACGTGAGTCAATTTAAAGGAAAGTTAACGGCGCGAAGTGAGACACATAGGCTAACGTTAACGATATCGTGACACTGGAGCCTAGGACTGGTCCATGCCTTGCTAGTGTTAAATATAACGTTTCATATCAACTCCGCTGATTTAATGGTTTTTAGATTTTTTCCCCCATACAGGTAATTCTTTATAACATAATGATGGACATGATTATTATTTCGTGCAACGTAAAGTGCACCAGACAGTCCATTTTGGTAACTTATTCTAGCGCAAGCACTGTTACGTTATCAGTAAACTGCTGTCGTGATTTTGCCCAATGAAAGTAACGTTACGGGGAAATATTTCATGTCCTCCTAGAAGTCTCAGGAAAGCCGTTAACGTTAAATGTGTCTTATCTTCTCCAGGGGCTTGACGGCTGTCAGACTGTCGTTACATGTTGGGGTTCAAATGACCTTTTAATATGCTGTTCTTCTTGACATAAGTTTCGCTAAGTCTTTGCTTATCGTGGAAAACAAAACACGGCAGTGGTGATATAACTTTGCAATAAACGACCCATCCTTGCAAAGTATGCAGGCCAGTTGTACATTTCTTGTAACGTTATGCTGAGAAATGATGATGTGCAAAATCTCTCTGGCTGGATCGCCAGTGTCAATTTAACTGCCCCCCAAGCCATTATTGATCTAATTTGACTCTGGTTGTTCACATGAAATGAACGGTTGAATGGAGCATTGTCGTCTCTAAAAGGTCTGGGAAACAATGCTCGTCCGTCATGGTAACAGGAAACTGACAACCAGATTAACCCGCTGTTGTGCTAGATAGGGAATGCCTTGGGGAGATTAATGCATTTAATAGTTAGCTGTCCACCTCCACCTCTTCTTGCAAACTGGTACTGACAAACCCTAGGCTATCTGAAATTTGCAGCTGGAGTAGCTCACGCCATCATCTCTGCCAAACATATTGCACTTGCTGTCTAGTGTCAGAGTTTGAGTGATTGCGGTCGTCAAAGGCGCTGTTTTGAATGAGATCTCCTGATTAGTGTGGGTCATTTGCATATGTGTTCTTCGGCTCAGTAGGGTGTGTGGGTGGTGTTCTCTCTGTGGTGGTCAGCCTGTGGCGTAGCGGTATGAGGGGTTGGAAGAGGGTGGCTGGAGGGGAATGGAATGAGGTGGTAGTCCCTTTCAAGTGTTTATTTTGCATACCCTCTTTAGTAAGGAATGCATAGGAGTGAGCCGTTTGTGTGGGTGTTTCTCCTCCTCAGAGTTAGTTTGTACAGAAAACTGACTGAATGCTTTGGACAATGATGTGCAGATGTAGCCTTAAGTGTTTTTTTTTGTCAGACTATTGCATTAGAACCCATTAAAGTATACTGACACTATACAGCCAACTTGGTGGTTTTGTGGAGACTTTGTGCAAACCATCCAGTTGACAGGCAGTTATCATGGAAAGAATTACTACAAATTTCAATAAAGCGAAGCTGATTGACTGGAGATGTTATTTAAGATGCCAGTTCCTGCATCTGGGTTGTTTTTTTAATTCAAACCAACAGTGTTTCAAAACAGGCTCTCTTCTCTGTCTCTGTCTCTTGTCTTACTCACACTTTTTTTTTTTTTTTGCTTTGCTGTGAGATGAAAACGCATTTGCAAAAGGGAACATCTAAGAATGCCAAGGATGCACTTATCTTGAGGCCGTGTCGCATTTTGCAGTATTAAGTAGCCTATTCAGAGCAATTGTGTAGGTGGAGGCGCACATGTTGTGCAACACATGTAGCCTAGCGGAGGAAATTGGAGAGCGAAAAGGGAGGGAGGGAGGGGGATGCCTGGGCGTGTGATTGGCAGATGAGGGATTATCAAGGGCTTTTCAGATGTTGAGTGGCTGTAAATTCTATAGGTGTTCCAGGATTAAGTGAAAGCTTTGGGGTAGAAAAAGAAATAAAACTGTCATGTCTGCTTCAAAAGTACAGTGTGTGTTTGTGTGTGTTTGTGTATATATATATATGTGTGTGTGTGTGGTGAAGATATTTAATTTTCGTGATAGTTGCATGAACGGTCTCTCTGTGGTGTATTCAATTTCAGCAGTGTTCTCTGAAAGACATTGTACATTGCAGTTGCAGTGATCCAATGAATGTCCAGCTAGAGCCCAATCTCGGACGTCGTACTGTAGATGCCGTTACAGCATCACCTCAGGTTTGGTTTGCAACTTGAGTGCATTTTATGAAGGATGAGGAGGATGTATTGCCTGGCCATAAAGAGGGGAAAAAGCCCAATTGAATCTCTATTCATTATCCTTCCTGCTGAACCTTCTTCTCAAATGTATTTATTTGGTGGAGGGATAAAGACGAGGATGCAGAGACCAGTGCTTGGCATTCGTTTGCCATTTCTTCTAGTCACCCCTCGTGCGGCTGTGTCCTGAGAGTTTCTTGGCATGACTCTGTGTGGCATCTTTTTTAAATGGACATGTTGACTAGCTGGAATAAATCCCCTAGGGGAACAACTTGTGAGTCATTTTTGTCTTCTGTCAGGGAGAAGGAGGGAAGGGATGGCAACCTGTCTTCGGTTTCTGTTCCGTTTCGGAATGTTCATGTTCCCTCTCCACCTCCCTCGCTCCCTCCGTGAGATTTTTACGGCTTAATGAGGAGGCAGAGAGGATTACTGCCCCTTGAGGGAACAGTGGGCTGTAAAAAAAAAAAAAAAAAAAAAAGAGGAGAAAGTAAACTCTCTCCCTCTCACCCCTTCTATCAAGTGAGCAACATGTTTTCAGGAGTTCCCTCCAACACATGTGGCTTGAGATAAATAGATGGGCCTTATTACTGATAAGAGGCAGATTGCCAAGACCATGGAGGTGTTTAGAGCCCTCTCCCAAATGTTGATAAATGCCATAGGATGCTTGCAGTGGAATAGGCATCATGCACTTACTGTAGGCTACATTCAGAGTTTCTGCTGGCAGTTTGCCATTTTGGCCTGTGGCAAATTCATCCCCAGATCTTTTTGGTTAAGTGGTTGTTGAGTACACACAAGGGATGAAAACACACAGGACTAGGCTTTGCTTTCTATGCAGGCTACTTCAGCATCGAAACTCAATTGTGGATCCTTGTTTTTTTTTTTGTCTTGGCAGGCTGTTTATCACATGTCTCTCTTTTGTCCGGTTTCCTGCTTTTTTTGTCTTTTTCTCCTTTGTCTTGTGAATGGCAAGTAGCAGGGTGGAATGTGTCAGCAGCACAGATAAAATTCACACCAACTGTCTATGCCATCTGCCTCCAGCGTTGGTCGCTATGCTAATCTAAGCTAGCGTTTTTGCTTGCTGGTGTAGGCCTAGTCGGTTGTTTCTGTTAGAAAATTGGTGTTTTAAACGATGGATAGAGAGAGGCACACTTCTCTGAAATTAGTCCCAAAGAGCACCTTTTCCGCCCTCAAGAAATGTTGCAATGCTTGGCAATTATGCAACCTTGTTTTGTCTCAGTAGATCTCATATCAGAGTTTGCCTGCTTCTGCATCAGTGTATGCAAACCCCAGTCTTAGTCATCTGCAGAATCCTAGTGGATCTGAGGAGGCTAGCTTCTGTCAGGGTTACCTTTTGCTCTTGTGTTGGTTGCTTGCTTGATTGGATCTGTAGGCTATCCTAGAGCTTTTTTCCTCTGTTTCATCTCTGCTTAATTGAGTGCTTTGACTCAATATGCAGTATGAATCAGACAGCAACTCTGGCTCAGGATGTGAATGGAGGGTGTAATTGATACATTTATATATATTTTATTAGGACTTTCTCAGCAGGTGTGTGCTGTTCGAACGTGTACAGATGGCTGGTAGGTCCCTTGGGAAATGGGGCACAAATGAAATTTGACGAAGCAGAGAGAGAGAGAGAGAGAGAGAGAGAGAGAGAGAGGGAGAGAGAGAGAGAGAGAGAGAGAGAGAGAGAGAGAGAGAGAGAGAGAGAGAGAGACCTGCTTGTCACATACATATGTGTGCGTGTGTATACACACATTACCTGCTATCTGCTGCCGTACACTACTGTACCTGCTGCACACTAGGCCTACCTGCTGTTCAGCAGTTATTTGCTTCCAGTTCTGCTCCTGCGCCATAATAGTGCTCATATATTTATTTTTTTTTATCGGTGTTTTTGTGTGAGCCTTGGGAAAGGGTTGATGTGGTGGTGGTGGTAAAACAAACTGGGGATTTTGACTCTCGGGAAGTAGGCTTCTGTGAGCTAACTTAAAAGTACCGGTATGTGACTTAGGCCTACCTGTTCTTTGAAAAAAGATGTCTTGAGGAGTGAAACATTTGGTGTAAATCTATAATTATATTGTAATTATGTCAGCAAACTTGAAATGTTTAATATTTATAACCTAAATGTTCTAGCCTATATATTTCTATATGTTATATTGTTTTATAAATATACTTAGTCATAATAACCTAGGCTATGTGATGTCTTTTTAAGTGCCTTGCATTAGTTCATGCTTTGGATTCTTTCCTACTGTCTGGATTGTTGTGGTGTTGTGGTGGTGATGACGGATCACATTGAATCACTTGGGATTGGACTTAAGGTTGCATGTAGCATGACGGAGTGTCTGGAACAAGTGCACAGTGACATGAACAGACAAGGGTAGTGCCCTCTACTGTCTCTTCTGTACCCCGCTGACCCACCACGCCTTTGTGATTCACGTAAAAAGTCCCTCCGCTGTCACCTAGCGTCTTACCTCATCGTCGGGAGGCAGACACTGCTTGAGAAATGCTCAACCAAAACAGGATGCTTCATATCACTGCAACACCACTGTTGTGCTAGTTACAAACCTCCCCAAATCAACATTGCAGGTTTTTGCAATCTAATTTCACATTGATTGCGTGTCCTAGATTGACTTGTGTTTTTGTCAGCCCCCCCCACCCAAGGGCTCTAGAGCCTTGATGGCATTCTGAGTGAGAGAGTGAACGAGTGAAGGAGGCATTACTTATGCCTGCTTATGTCTCCTCTCCTCTCCTCTCCTCTCTGGTGCTCCTCCAACACATTGAACAATTATTATTTGTTTGGTATCCAACAGCTGATAGCGCTGGTGGCGTTGTGCAATGCCCTGAGTCATCCTAGGGAGAGAGAGAGGGAGAGAGCAAGACATTGCTGCTGCTGTCACCCTCCCTCGCTTAGTCACCCTAGTCGCCAGACAGACACACAGGCCTGTTGCAGCTGAGAACATTCTTCTCACCTTGACTTAACAAACACACACACACACACACACACACACACACACACACACACACACACACACACACACAGCCCCAGCCTTTGCCACTGTTTGTATTACTTTGTGTTTAGCTATTTGCAATGTTAGTTTATATGGAAAAAAACTATGATTTCTAAGTTATTTGAACAACAGGGGTCATTTCAACTAGCCTAAAGGGCAAATATCAAACTGTCAAAAAGGGCAAAACATTTTTTAGCCTACAGTGTAGTTTTCACTTTGTTGGCTGAGTGGACCATGGTCAGAAAAGGCTGGCTGAACAAAACAGATGGAATGGTAAAGTAAGAGTTAAGTTTTTTAAGTTTTATCTTGCCTGGTTTTGTTTGACTAGTGAGCCTCTGTTTACATGCACTCCCTCTTTGCCATCTCCATGTAGGGGCATTCTGCCTCTCTGTGGACGCCTGACCTGCTCTCTCAAAGTTTCGCTCATCATCAAGGTACATCAGGGGGAAAAACAAAACAAAACAAAACAAAGTCACTTCCTGGTGTCTGTTTCCCAAAAGCATAGTGGCTAACAAAGTCAGTAACTATGTTGGTTGCAATGCAATTCCCCATTGCCAACTAACTAAGTTGCTAACTGGTTAGCAACTATGCTTTTGGGAAACGGACCCCTGAAAGATGAAACTGATTGTTTTTTTGTGCTGTAGGCAAGCACAGTCAGGGATGGACTGTATAAATGATATACAGTATAGATTTATTTGGCCAACAACAATAGAGATTTTTTATTAGGCCTTCAATGATGGCTCAGATTTGGTTTTTGATTTTCATTAGCATAATCATATAATGTGTGGGCTGGGCTGGGTTGGGTTCTGTCTGTTTGGACACCACACTGTGAGGTCGGCTTACACCATCACTGCTGACACTACAGAGAAAATAGCCTAGTGTTTTTTATCTGCCTCATTTTCATAACACATTAGCTCATTAGGCTACTTTATTTGTGTCTCTTGATCAACGTTGCACATTTGAAATGGCATTGTAAGGTTATACAGTATAGAATGTATTGTAAAGTACACTGCACAGCATATATGCTTGAGAATATACAGAAATATGAGTGAGTGAATGTGGGTTTTAGGCTCACATTATTGCCCACACCTACCGGTAATTAAACTAGTAGCACACGGTAGCTACTAGTAGCAGCTAAATAGTTTGGAAAGATACTGTAAAGTGATGAAGAAACACCTCCTCCAGTTCCTGGAAAACAGTGAGTGGCAGCTGTAAGCGTGCGTTGCCTACGTGGTGTTTATGTAGGGGTGGCAACTTGGCTGAGATGTTATGGCAAGTTTTATTGCAACATCAACCTCATGCCTGGTTGAGAAGGGAATATTTGCACTCTAGAGAGAGGAAGAGAGGGTGAAGAAAGAGAGAGGGAGAGAAAAGAAAGAGAAAGAGAGAGAGAGCGCTAATCAGTGTCCTCTCTTCCAGATCACCAGGTTGGCAGCATGACTGGCTACTGCTTCTGTGTTTGCTGCTCCGGTTTGTGGGCTTGTTGCTGATGCCAGCAGTTATGTCCATTCTATTCTAGAATTCTCTCAGCGTTCCAGTCACCAGGGATTGTGTTACTAGAGCAAAATTACATTACATTATAAGCTAGGGAGTAGGCCTAAAGGTGTGTTTTAAGATAGAATTTGAAAAGAGATAGAGAAGGGGCCATTCTAATATGGAGGGGAAGCTTGTTCCATAGTTTAGGGGCTACAGATGCAAAGGCACGATCACCACGGCATTTATATTTAGATTTGGTGATCATAAGTAAACACTTATGCATGGAACAATATTTTGTGGATGAATATAAAACCTTCTGTTAGAGAAAATGTTTTGGTTTATTATTTTTCCATTCTGTTTCTGTTTGCCATACTGAGAATCATGGTATCTTGTGAGGCTAGCCAGTTGCTAGGCCTTTAGGATGGAAGAGGTTGGTAAGTAGGTAGTTAAAGCGCATTTTTAATGCACAGAGTGCAACACAAAGCGAATCAAAGTGATGTCTGTGACTGTGTCTCTGGCCAGGTTGTTTAGGCCCAGCTGTCTAGGCTTTTCCATAGATGACGGGACCACAGCAGTAATTGAACTTGTCCCAATTAACCCTATGCATGAATGCTGGGTTTTGGGTGGCACCATTGTGGAGAGAGGGAGAGAGCCGCGGAGACGACAATGGTGATGAGGTCAGCCCTTTGAATCCGGGCAAAGCCCCCTGCAAACTCTGGAACAAAGCAAATCTGTATGCCTCAGTACCCTCTGCCTAGCTCTCTTCTCCAGTGAACACACACACACACACACACCCTCAGATACAAACTAACAAACGTGTCTAAATGTACATACGCACAGTGTCAACATTGACATTAGGTGGTGCAGGTTAATGATTGTTTGGACAGATAGGACAGAAAGTTTGTGTGTGTGTGTTTGTGTTTGAGACTGACTGAGCAAGTGTGTGTGTGTGTGTGTGTGTGTGTAATATGAAGTCTTTGTTTACATGGAAGTAGTGTGTGTCGTCTGCTTGCTGGCCGCTTTTAAATGGCACATAAAGTGGGGCCAGGCTGGGCATGATGCATGAGTCATGCAGGCCCATCTAATGTAGGCCTATTCTGTCCTTGTGGAGAAATGGCATCAGACCTTGACTCAGATATTCATTAATTCCTTTCGCTGATGCTTTTATCCAAAGTCAAAACAGTTCTGTTAGCCATTACAGGACCAGAGCTGTCATAGACAAGTCTAGTTTTAAACGCCTCGCTCAAGGACACAAGTTTACTGTAGATAGACAGAGATAGTAGTATTTATCCACAGGGAAATTCTTTCTCTGCATTGGACCCATCCAGGGTTGCTTAATGAACACACACACACACACACACACACACACACACACACACACACACACACACACACACACACACACACACACACACAGGCAGGCATTGAGCAGTGAATAGTGAAACACACCTTGTGATGTCGCTGTTCTTTTTTCTTTCAGTGGTGATCATTCTTTTTCACTCTCTTGAATGAGAATATACCTGATCCTGGACATCTTCCAGTCTTACACCACCTTCACCAGCTTTCAGAGGCCGCTCCTCATTCTCATCAATGAGCCACAGTACTAAAACCAGAAGAGCGGCCAACCCAACACACACACACACACACACACACACACACACACACACACACACACACACACACACACACACACACACACAAACACACAAACACAAACCCATCCCAGTTGGGATTGTTTAGGGTCACTGATTTAGAAGAAAGCATTGGAGCATCTGGGAGGGGCAGTAGGAACTCTTCCTCTCGATTGGCTGTTGATGTTTAGTATGTGATTGCCACTGAAGTACTGTTTCCTCATTTTGGGTTTCCAGTGCCGTTTGACTTAACTGGAGATGAGCACAGACTCAATGGGGATTTTGTTTTTGTTTGTTTGTTTTTTTGCCCTCAATATCACCTTCCAGGCAGCACTACTTGCAAGGCACTACCTTAATCCTAACCCTAACCCCTTAACCTTCATCCTAATCCAAGATTTGGGGAAGTAGTACCAGATTGATGGTTGATGTTCAGTATTCCATGATCTTTGGTAGTACCATTTCATGATCTTTGGTAGTACCTTGAAGGCAGCGTTGCCTGGCAGACACCATTGAGAACAAAAAAGACCAAGGACCAGATGGATACTAGTCTAGTTCTGGCAAAACCAATGTTCCCGTTGATCCGAGACACAGGCTCGATGAATATCAAGGGTTAGCCTTGCGGTGGGCGCTCTGTCAGATTGTTCTTTCACATAATTAGTTAGACTACAACTTCCCTCACAGCAGGCACAGACTCAAAGTGGTGGTGTGTGGGGGTGTCGTGTAGCCTTGCCAACAGAGAATAAGAATTTAGCCGTGTTCTGCTTCTGACTCCCTCAGCCACGCTTCCAGACTTGAGGAATGGAATGGCGGGTTGGAACGTTGTGTGGCATTAAGTCATGCAACGCACGCAGTGACGCACACACTGCGTGGCAAACAACGTGATCGTCCATGTATTTTACTCAGAGATGGTTTTAGTGTCTTGGTCTTGTGGTTTGATGTTTTTATTATCACTACTATTTGGGGGGGTTCACCCTCACTCCAGACGTGTTTTTTTTTTTTTTTGCTTTGATGGTAAGCCCACAGTGCCAAAAAGGGCCTCTCTTCAGCGTTCTCCACCCACACACCTGCCTGGAGCCGGGATGTGAGGCAGGTGAGGAAAGGGGAAGAGAAAGAGAAAGGAAGCGAGAGAGAGAGAGAGAGAGAGAGAGAGAGAGATAGAAAGAATGCTCACAGCATCCTTTTCCTCCTGGCAGTGTTGCCATAGCAGCAGCAGTAGGAACACTACGCAGTGGTGAGGTTGCTGCGATGGAGGCCTGACAGTATAATGACAGGGAGGTTTTTATTTTTTTTCTTCCTCTATTTCCCTCCTCTCTCTCTCTCTCTCTCTCTCTCTCTCTCTCTCTCACTCTCTCTCTCCTCTCTCTCTCTCTCTCTCTCTCTCTCCACTCACACACACATACACACACACACACACACACACACACACACACACACACACACACACACACACACACACACTCTCTCTCTCTGTGTCTGTCTCTGTCTCTCTCTCTCACACACACACTCTGTCTCCTCTCTGTCTCTCTCTCTTGTGTGTGTTTTGAAGAGGATAATTAGCACTCATTTTCATCTGGTTGCCAGGCGCCGCCTTCCTCCCCTCTCGGAGGAGAGGTGCAAATGACTGGGGCTCCACAGCACCTCCACAGCACCTGCAACCACACCTCTTGCATTTCCACTATCAGTGCCACTATCACTAGCTGTGTGTGTGTGTGTGTGTGTTTTAGTATGTGAGAGAAGTTGTGTGTGCATGCGTGTGAGTGTATGTGTCTGTGTTTCAGTACGTTTGTGTGTGTATGTTTCTGTGTTTGTGTGCATATCTGTGTGTGTGTCAGTGTGTGTGTGTATTTATTTTTCCGTGGGTGTGTTAGTGTGTTTTGTGTGCATTCGTGTGTATACACGTGTGCGTGAGTGTCTGTGTGTCAGTGCGCTTGTGTATGTTTCTGTCTCTTTGTGTGTGTGTGTGTGTGTGTGTGTGTGTGTGTGTGTGTGCTGGTGTCTCTCTGAGTGTGTGCCACGTGATTGTTAAAACTGATGAGTCACAGACACAGTGGTGGAGGAGAATAATTATCGACGAGGTCTCTGGACCATTCCCTCCGATCGCTAATTTCCTCCGCCAGAGAGGCGAACGCCACAGCATCAGCACAGAGGGAGGGAGGGAGAAGAGATTGAGAGGTAAAAGAAGAAGAACTAGTCCTCAGAAATTGGACATCAGCAGAGGGAGGGATGAAGGGATGAAGAGAGAAGAGATTGAGAGGTATAAGAAGAAGAAGAACTAGTCCTGAGAAATTGGACATGAGGATGTGAAGAGCAGATTTGAAATGGAGGAAAAAGAGACGAGAAATGATCTTGGCCCAGAATGATCTGCATTTTTTCCAGGTGGAGCGTAATCATTTGGACAGCCTCTCTCTCTCTCTCTCTCTCTCTCTCTCTCTCTCTCTCTCTCTCTCTCTCTCTCTCTTCCTCTTCCTCCTCCTCCTCCTCCTCCACTCCTCCACCACCCCCACACCTGTCTGGAAGCAGGGATGGAGGAAATGTGTCAAACAGGAATGAGAGGCCTCCTGCTGTCCACACACACACACACACACAGACACTCATCTATACTATACTCACACACATGCATGCACACGCACATATACACTACATGCACATACATACACATACAGTACTATAAACGCACGCACACACACACAAACTTCACACACACATACAGACACCTGCACACACTCAAATACGCAACACACACCATTCTACTTCTAGACAGTATCTTGTGAATCCACATGTCTTAGGCCCTGCACCTCTCAGCAGTGTAATTGCCTACAAGGAGGTGGGGAGGTGTAGCGTGTCAAGATTAGAGCATTAAATGAATTTGGCCACACAGGTGGCTGTGGAGTCCTGGCTGAAGGATCGACTGCACAGTTCAGGGGGTTGTGTGGAATTGCAATCAATCCCAGGAACTTTCCCAAACCCTGGCAAGAGGAATCCTAACTCCCCCGACGATAAGTTCCATTCCCCCCTTGGCCCTCTTTTCCCTCTCTAATCCAACGCAGAGCTGAATTCCTGATAGTGGAGATCACCACCTTCTGAGAGGCTACTGCCGTTGCGTCTGGTTACGCTCACAGGGGGACGGTTACGCCACTGCCTAGAGCTGGCTGTGTCTTTCTCTCTGTCTGACGATACGAATGAGTTTGACGGCCAGCAGCCGGGCGGAAACATCAACGCAGAAAGATGGAGGAAAGATGGAGCGTTGCCGTGGGCGCTGGGCTTTATTGTTTTGTCTTTTGGCAGCGAGGAACCGCCCAGATGTCAGTAGACAGGCAGCGGCTTGACCTCCAGACCCTGGCCTTCATCTTCCCAGCGTCTCTCTCTCTCTCTCTTTCTCTCCCCCTCTCTCTTTCTCTTACTTTGCCTCCCTTTCTCTCTCTCTTCCCCCCCCTCTCTCTCTGTCTCTCTGTCTCTCTCTCAACCCCCTCTCTCTCTCTCTTTCTGGACGGTGGCTGAAGGGGTGAAGGCATCCGACAGAAAGCAGCTTAGCGGCAAGGCCTTTCATTCAGAGGGCAGCCCTTGTTTTATTGTGGTGATGGCAGTGGTGATGGGGGGGGTGGTTTTGGGAATGAAGAAGAGGGGGCTGCAAAGCCGCACATCTGTCAAAATGTCACATGGCCTCTGGCCCCGTGGTTTCCATCTCCTTTCTCCATCTCTGTGTTCCTCTCGCTCGCTCCGGCATGCCGGTGCAGGGATTACTGGAGGCATGCTTCTTTCTCACGGCCATTAAAAATGCAGACTTGTCAGTCCTGGTCTCAAACAGACACACACACGGATGCGAGGAAACGGTTACGGCCTGTCTCGGGAAATTTCAAATAGAGCCTGCTGTCACTTTGAAATACCACATGAATTTGTAATGGGCATAGCCTTCCATGCAAGTCTTCTATTCTAGTGGTTGACAAGTTTGTTTTCAAGGCATGGTCTCTTTCTCAAGTGATCGCTTATAATGTTGGCAGTGGCGTATTTTACTACTTATACTTCACATCCAATTTGGAATTGCGTATCTGGAGAAAAATACTGGAATCAGCAGTTCCAAAATTCCCAAAACTTTAAAGTGGTTCTGTCAGCCTCTTGAGGTTGTGCACTAGGAAGCATCTTTCCAAGAAAACAAAGTGCCAGGCAAACATCTGGCCCTTGTTGTGGTGAGGTGAAAACAAACGAGGAAGAAAAAATCGCTTAATTATCCCTTAGTCAATGCTTGAGCTTGAAATACTGTGGATTATACTGGACCACACTCCAAACACCCAACCGCCCCACCCTCTCAGCACAGCACAACTTTAGCTGATATTTTTTTTTTTTTTTTTTTAATTTTTTTTTTCAAAAGTAGCAAACTTTTTCTGGAGGTGTGTTCATTGAGGTGGTGGTTTGGGATTGTTTGTAATGAATGTTAGCTGCTACTGATAAAAGAGTAAAATTAAATCCAGTGCGCGCAGCAGGACTTTATGGTGTATGTTATACTGTACTCGGGTTATGGGTAGCCCCAAGCAGGACTGCAGAGGCCTAGTGAAACTGTCAGCTTTGTGTGTGTGTGTATGTGTGTGCTTGTGTGTGTGTGCGCTCGTCTGTGTGTGCGCGCGCACGTGTGTGTAAGTGTTTGTTACGGGTGACATCTCTCTCAGCCATGCCACTGGTCATGGTCTCTTTGCAGTGCTGAATGAAGGTCTGTAATGTATAGCAGTGGCGGCGGCGGCAGTGATGGTGGTGGTGGTAGTGTTGTTGTTCCTTTGGTGGGTTTGTATTGAATTAGAGATATATATCACATCATTATGGTACTCTTGGGGAGGGGACTGGGGGCAGGGGGCAGGGCTGAATGGCTTCAGGAGTGTATATCACTGCCCTGCACCCCCCTGCTGTTGTTTTTACTCACTTAGGGCCACGGGACATCAGAGAGAGATGGAGAGAGAGAGAGAGATAAAGAGAGAGGGAGGGATGAAGAGAGAGAGGGAGGGAGAGAGAGAAATAGAGAGAGAGAGCGGGAGACGGACAGAGAGAGAGAGAGAGAGAAAAGACGGTCCAAAAGAATCCCCAGTATCCCAGGGCTTGGGGCCACTAGAAGCCTGTCTTGGCCCCTCTTTATGTGCCTGTGCCCAGGGAGCGAGTGATTTAAGGCCTTCATTAGTGCGACCACCCCTGCTGGTGCGGGGTCTCTTGTGGACCCTTGCCGTGGGTCCCCGACAGAACAGGCAGAATAGAGATGGAGGTGGAGACGTGAACAGAGAGGCCTCTCTCCTCTCCTCTACTCTCCTCTCTTCTCTCTGACGCTCACGCTACCCAGCCTGAGGTCTATGTGCGATGTATGGTAAACAGGAGAACTTTCTAGAGAAACGAGGCGCCAGAGCACAATGGACTCTGCTGTGCTAAACATGGAGTGAATGATTATTGGTGTGTAACTTAAGGCAATGTGTGTGTGGTTATTTTTTCTGGTTGCATCTTTCAAGGTCGGTCTTGTTTTTTGTTTATTTCTTTGAAGGCCCTGGGGCATTGTTGAAAGTAGTCCAGTTGGAAGATTGCAGGACAAACATGATCGTTTCTACGAGTCTATGAATATGGGTAAAGTTTCCTTGAGGGGGTAGCTTATGATTATTTTAATCATGGCCCTGGGAAACTGATATTGCTGTAGTGAATTCATTACTTTGTTACTCTAAGTCTCTCCAACACTTAAACAAACCATAATTGTTTAACTTTATGAAAAGCACGCTTGCCAGTAATTGTCTAGTTAAATATGGGAGCTGTGGAAAGGAAGATGGATGGAGGACGTGCTGCCAAGCGAAAGGCATCAGATTGTCAAGGGTACAAAAGAACACAAGATTCACAGTTCTGCTCAGTTCACAGCTGCTGTTTTAGACTGCTTTTAGTTCGGAACCCTGCCTTTAATAGGCTGGGTTAGGTTTGGCAGATTTTAGTTTTGTCTAGCCTCTAGGCTTTGAACTATTATTCCTATGCAAAACTTGTACAAAAAGTGGATTGTGCATTGTTAGGATTGGTAACATGTATATATTTTTTTACCTGCACAAGAGCTAGATGCCCCCACCCCCCCTCCTAAGTTTTCATGCATCAAGATCAGGTCCTGTTTTTTGTATTAGTTGTGAGGGAAGTGCAGCAGCAGATTTCCTGGTCCTTTGATATATCTGGGTGCCCTGTCATATAGATGAGGATATCCTGTCTCTTGAGTTTTCCTTTGAGAGCTCATGTCAGTTGCTATTGTCTGTCAGTCGGACAAGGGTGTCTGCAGTAATGATTGAGTTGAAAAGGAAGTTAAACGAATGGCACATCTGTTCAGATGTGACGCAGACGATTTCTGTAGCGTAATTTGAGGCTCTATATTTTTGTTTACAATAAGTGTGTCTGTCATTGCGCCTGTTTGGTTGTTTGTGCTTGATTGAAGGGGCATCCTGACCCATGATGGACTCATCACTGCCATACACTCAGCCACTGATTCACTCCTTGTGAGAGCAGAACATTGGACGGCTTATTATTATTATTATTACCTTCGCCAAAGAGGTTATGTTCTCATCCGCGTCTGTCTGTCTGTGTACAACATCACTCAAAAAGTACTACATGCATTTGGATCAATTTTTTTGGACAACACGTGTTTTGGACAACAAGTAATGACAGATTAACTTTTGGTGGTGATCGGTGATCCAGAACACAATTCGGAATGTATATTGTGTCTGTGACCACAATGCTTTAGCGGAGGTCTGCGCTCTCAGAGTGCTTTTCTAGTTATTATTTTTATTTCAGTCTTTGTGAGCAGGTTGTGGTTGTGGTTGGCTTCTCAGGTGCCACCTCCTCTGGGCATATAAACGGCCTCTTGGGCTCCTGGACAGGTCTGTGCAAGAGTGACCATTTCCCATGAGCAACATGGAGATGCTTCTGTTCTGGAGCCGTGAAGGAAGCCTTGCTGACACCCACACACACACACACACACATAAATACACACACACACACACACACACACACACACACACACACACACACACACACACACACACACACACACCCAGGCCTTCTCTGGTAATTGCACAGAGCAGGTTGCGTAAAGCCAATAAAAGGTGTTAATTATTTCCAGGGCCTTGACTGCCTGTGAAAAAAAGAAGGAAAAGACCTTTCAGAGAAGAGTTACAGCATTTTACTTTATGCGGGTATTTTTTTTTTTTTCTCCTCCTCCCCGCCTCACTAAATGCGTCGTAACATTTTCACAGAGGGATTTGAGAAGAGAATCTTAAATTTTGACTCTTTGTGTGTGTGTGTGTGTGTGTGTGTGTGTGTGTGTGTGTGTGTGACTTTTTGTGTGTGTCTGTGTGTGTGTGTCTCTTGTCTCGGGAAGAAGAGACTAAATCACTACAATCACAAGGCTTTCAGAGCAAGTAGCACTCAGTGTGCCTGAGCGAGAGCCTCCCACTGATTCTCCAGTTTGTGTGTGTGTGTGTGTGTGTGTGTGTGTGTGTGTGTGTGTGTGTGTGTGTGTGTGTGTCTTGTCTCCCACTGATTCTCCAGTTCTGGAGTGGGCACAAGGCAGAAGAGAAAAAAGAGGAGGAGGGATGGAGGGGATAATTTAAGTTGCCATTATGTGCCTTTTTATGTAACAGAATCTAGCTTTCTAGGCCAGTGTCTATAGTATGCCCATAGCTTTCATAGTAAAGGAGGATGAGGATGCTATTGATTTTAGTACCCTGACCAAGTGATGTCCTGCTCTACTTCACAAAAGCAGTCTATGTAGAGGAAGCACATGGATCCTCTCACATTTCTGCACAATGTTTGTGTAACCTGAGTCTAATTGCTGGTTCGCAAGGGTGCCTGCAGAATGCATACTTTCAGTCAACTCTGGATCTGTTTTCATACAGAACAGTACAAATCAAGATGCGACTGCTCTCCGTGAGCCCTCTCAGTAAGATGGGCAACTGGGGAATGGAGAGCTTTCCAATCACGGACATCTTGCTATAACTTTGAAGATTTTTGCGGAATTATTGCTGCATTAACAGAAAGTGAACACATATTACATATAATCAAAGATAATCTCCGCTTCAACCCTCTCTGATATAATGGTTCACAACATTGTGGTAGCAGTATGGTTGTGTGGGGATAGTTTGAGTATAAGATTTTTCTATATTATCTTTTTCTGTATTATCTATGCTGGTGAGAGCTGAGGCCCCATCCACAGATCAATTTTGCGTACCCCCTAGAACCCATCCAAGTACCCCCCAGGGTTACACGTACCCAAGTTTGACGAACACTGCTTTAGGGCATGTTGGACACCTGCTGCCTCTAATATCTCCTTTCTAAGGGCAGTATTCTCCCAGGTGCTTAAGTCAAAAAAGTGCTTGGTGCAGGCTGAAATGCATGGAGCTAAGCACTTTTTTGGACTTGGGCTACCTGAGAGAATACAAGCCTAAGTCAGTGGCCCTCTGGCACGAATGCTGTGGAGCTTAACTGTTTGTTTTAATGGGCTAAGTGTCTACTTAAAGCACTTGAAGTGGATCGAGCCTCCCTGCTGAGGTATTCTTTGGCAGGAGGATACAGTGTGAAGGTATGGAGTTTGTTTGGAAACCTGAGCTCATCTGTCCGGCTTGCTGGAGAGACGGATATTGCATGTGCATGCCTAGCTTTGCCATGCTTGACTTTTTTTTTTATTCTTTTTTTTTTTCCTCCTCCCAAATAGGCTACCAAACCATGTCCTTACAATTTTTGACATTTGAGTGTCCTTATAAGATCCAGGCAGTCAAGCCTGAAAGGACCTTTCACTGTAGTCTGGCTTTTGAAAACTTGGGACCCATGCGTCCTTGCAGAAAAGGTCCAGGATTGCAAGTGCTTGCCATGACAACAGAAAATGTCTCCCCTCCCTCCCTCAGCAGTTTGGATGGAAATAGCCTCAGGATAGCAATAGACTGGGACAGCAAGAGGCCAAAGAACACAAAGCTGGTCGGTTCTTGCGACGCTTTCAAGAGCCTGGAATAAATAAATCTTGTGCTGAAAGAATTTCGGCTGCTTTTTTTTTTCTCCCCCCTTTCCTTCTCTTTCCTTCCCTCTGCCTTCCTTTCCTGAGAACACCGGGGATCCTATGCTGAGCAGCTGTTGGATACTGTGGTTTTGGCTGGGTCAGTACTTTGGGTTTCACAGGACTACTTCAGCCCCCCTCCCTCTCTCTCTCTCTCTCTCTCTCTCTCTCTCTCTCTCTCTCTCTCTCTCTCTCTCTCTGTCTCTCTCTCTCTGTCTTTCCCTCTCTCTCTCTCTCTCTCTCTCTCTCTCTCTCTCTGTCTGCCTGTCTGTCTTTCTCTCTCTTTCTTTCTTTCTTTCTTTCTTTCTTTCTTTCTTGTCTGTCTCTTTCTGTTCTTTCTTTCTTGTCTTTCTTTCTCTCTCTCTTCTCTCTCTCTCTCTCTCTCTCTCTCTCTCTCTCTCTCTCTCTCTCTCTCTCTCTCTCTCTCTCT
This sequence comes from Sardinella longiceps, assembly GCA_027497455.2. NCBI lineage: Eukaryota > Metazoa > Chordata > Actinopteri > Clupeiformes > Clupeidae > Sardinella > Sardinella longiceps. Next base: position 7,564,706 of record JAODXP020000025.1, read on the forward strand.
CTCTCTCTCTCCCCCTCTTCTGCTCTGTGGAGGAATGCAGACAGGCCTTTTTCTCAGGGTGATCAGTCTCCCCTGTGATCTGCTGTCGGATGCAGTCCCACAATGCCCCCTCATACAGCTAAACTGAATCCCCTCAGGGTTCACTGGGGCTGAGGTAAAGACCTCAGGTTGAGAAGATGGGGAATGAGGGGGTGGGACCATGAAGGCCTTGGTGGTCTCCTTGCCCTCTGGTCATTTGCATCGGACATAGGCTATCTGCTGTGCTGCTGACATGGCAGTAGTTAACAAGACCTTCCTTTCAAAGTTACTCTTACTGTCGTTACCTTTGAATCAAGGCTTAGCCTACCTTTTGTTTCTAACCTTAGTCAGACTTTAAGTAAATGGCTTGAGCCCATTTTTACCTTTGAATCAAGGCTAACCTGTTGTTGCTAACCTTAGCCAGACTTTAAGTAAATGTCTTGAGCCCATTTTTACCTTTGAATCAAAGCTAACCTGTTGTTGCTAACCTTAGCCAGACTTTAAGTAAATGTCTTGAGCTATTTTGTCCCTACCAAGTGTACCTTCAAAACCCTGCAGGGTTGTTGCCATTTCTGAAGTGCGTTTGCTGGGTTTATGCTAGGGGTGGAAGTTGTTTCTGAAAGGAGCCTCTGTGCTCTGTGCTCTCGAGTCAATAAGAGCTGGATCTGAGGGGGAAATGTTTAGACAGGGCAACTGACTGTAATCATTGGGACAGGTTGGACTCCACAGGGGAAAAGGCTCAGTGTCGGAAGAACCATCACAGTCTGCAAAGACTGTGCAGAAAGAAAAGACACAGAAAGCATGCCGTTTTTTTTCCCCTTTCTAAGTTCAGGGGCAGTGTCCTTGGCTCAGAGTCTGTTTGACTGTTGTGTTGTCTGTAGCTGCATGTTTCCGGCAGTTAACAGAGTTTTTCACCTCACTCCTATCCTGACACTCAAGTTTACTGTTTAGTATTCGCTGCTTACATTCCTGTATCGTTGTGAAACTGATAACTTTCGTGTTGTGTGGTGGGATTGTGCTCCATTGTTTGCATGCATGCTGCTCCATCGTGTGTGTGTGTGTGTGTGTGTGTGTGTGTGTGTGTGGCTCAAGGAAACAAATGCAGACAATGGAGAGGAAATGAACAGGCGTGTGATAAACGACCGCCAGTGCGCCGCAGCTTGGAGTGCGAGTCCTGAAATATCTGACCACTTTGCACCTCCCTCTTCCGCCACTCCAACAGATGGACGCGCTGTTCTGCCTGTGCGGAGTGGTGAGGACAAACAACACTGTTAGAGTGTGTGTGTGTGTGTGTGTGAGAGAGAGAGTGTATGTGAACCACAGGCTCTAGAGAATGTCTAAATGTTTTGATGTCCTTGTATTTCCTTTCATCAGTTTGCTGTTACCGTAAAAAAAAAAAATAAAAAAAAATAAAACATCTAATAAGAGAAAGCTGGTGGAGGTAATGAGTTTATTTTCTGTATGTTTGACAGTGTAGAATCAGGCAAGCTGGTGGAAATAAAATGTTACTAAAAAGGGACTGATGGCACCATTATTTAATATTTATTTATTTTCTTTTAATTATTATTTGATAGCCCACCAAGGTCACCGTGGCAGCGGAAGGGCCAATCAGACGAGTCTCTCTCATAGCTCCTTAAGTGCCGTTTTCAGTCCCCCTTCAGCCGCTTTGCTGTGATTACCGTTGCCATAGTTACCGGCCGGGGGAATCTGGCATCATCCTTGAGACACCTTAGGTGATGCCTCGGGATGGCAGCCTATCCCTGCGCGTGGGCACACACACACGTACACACACACACATACACACACAGGGAGCTAATCTCCTAATTTCAATTAAAATGAAATGTCCTCCGCAGGGGTTAAATGGAGCGTTCGGATCTTTTTTTTTCTTTCCCTTCTTTCTTTAGTGTTTTGTTTTTAACTACTTCTTTGCTGTACTTCTCTCTCTCTCTCTCTCTCTCTCTCTCTCTCTCTCTCTCTCTCTCTCTCTCTCTCTCTCTCTCTCGGTTGATGACAACATGCTGCCTTCAAATGTGAAGAGCAGAACTAATTAGCTGGTGTTCCTCGCATGCTTCCACTCCGTAGTCCCATAGGACAAACCCCCCGTCCCTCCCCGCCCCCCCAATCTCCCTTTTCTTTTCGCTTCTCGGTGAGGCATCACCGCTGAGAACCAGGCCACCCAAGCTGCACCTCTGAATCCCCTCTTTGGGCCTCTCACTGAAATTAGGTCTCAGGTTCTCAGGCAGGCAGGGCACCTGACTGTTCAGTAGTTCCCCCTGAGGGGAAGGCCTGTTGTCACTCAAGGGGTTCACACACCGGCTCAGACAAAGTGCGGAACACTCCGTTTCCAACATTCTATTCCATTGTTTTCAAATGCAGCCCCGCACACATACACCTGCCTAACTCTGCTGCCGTTACTGCCTGTTGATTACGATTGAAGTCGATTTGGTCAGAGAAGTTCATAGAGATCAATTGGTAACTGGTTGTACTATGTTAGTGTGCTGCCAGTGTGTGGGGGCAAATGAAATTGTCGAATTCAAAAAGTGCTTCTGTTGGAATCGATGTGTGGAGGCATCCCAGAGCTTGACTGGATGTGGGAAGTTGAAGCTGACTGATATTCAGCAGATACAGTACGTCTGTCCGAAGTGTTATGGGCTTGCAGCATCCGGATTGCCCAGTTCAGTAGTCAATGAGTGACATCACTGCTGCTCCACAGGAAGCTACTGCACCTACTGCACCTACTGCACCTGAGGAGTCCTGTGTGTTCCTGCATCTCCAGGAGGCCCCTAATGAAAGGAAGGAGCTGGGATAGCCTGAGACTGATACCAGAGAGAGTTGAAGCGGATAGAGAGGTGTCAACTTTTGTTAAGTTCCTGGTTCTATTTTGTGCAGACTCAGTCAAGCTCTCATTGGTTGATAGAACTTATTGAACTTTAAAGAATCTTTTCTTATTGTGTAATGCATTTATGAAGACAGGAAGTATTCCAGTTTGCTCCCATTGAAATGTATTATGATGCCATATCTTGCTCAGTATTCCATGATCTTTGCTGAGACTGTGATCTAACTCTGCAGATCAGGGGGAGGAGAGGCATGAGTTGTGAGCGCTGTGGAAGGCTTAGGCATTCAGCGGCCTGCTGGGGCTTTTGCAGAGCTTGTGCAGCCGCTAGTATAATACCCTTTTGGCTTCTTCTCCACATGGTTTTCCCCTCACTCAACTCTCTGGAAAAGACGGCCATATTGAGGGCGCTAGAGGCTTTGTATGGCTTATGGAGCAGCTATTGTGATGCACTGTCTATTTTCTTTCCTTTCTGCTACTCTCTCTCTCTCTCTCTCTCTCTCTCTCTCTCTCTCTCTCTCTCTCTCTCTCTCTCTCTCTCTCTCTCTCTTTCTGTGTTCACTGTGTTCACTCTTTCTCTGTGATCACTTATCTTTGCAGGATTTTCATTCTCTCTCTATCTCTCTTTCCACGTCCCTGGTAGTCATGATTTGAAGGCTGTGTCTTGTATGTCTCCTACTGGAGATGTAAAGCTATTCACAACTGTGTTCGTTCAGCCCACTTCCTACATTCATTCACATGTGTCTGACATGTGTGAGGCTTAGAAGCCTTTCAGACCTCCTCCATCAATCTGGAAGCTTCTTTTGACTTCATATTTCCTAAGATGCGGCCAGATTGTTTGATTGAGAGGGGAAGGTTTAGATGTATAAATATAACCTCACAACCACCAGTCCTCCCCCACCATTTCAATTCCTCCCCATCTCTGTTCTGGTTTCAGGTCAGCCTTGGAGACATTCATTGAAGAGAGCAAGCAAGCAAGCTGCTGCCTTTGATGCGAACCTCAATCACAGACACAAGTAAGTCATCAAAGTAATGCTTCCACAATCTTGTGTTCTGATTGGGCTGCATGAGGCCAGTTGAGGCAGTGCAGGCAGTGATGTGCATATTGTCCAGCTCTTTTCACTTAATGATGGATTTGCACATGCAAGGGGGTTGCCAAGGAGACAGATTTTTGAGGTAAGTGAGAGAGCTGCATATGATGGGAGGATTTTTTTTTTACTTCTGGCTGGAAGTTTTGTTATGCTGTTGAGGAGGGAAGGCACTCGCTTTCTTGCTTGCTTGCCAGGAAGGAAAGGCCCCAGCGCTTCTCAATTATGTGGAGCGGAAGATCTGAGAGATGGAGAAATTAACTTCCATGTGCAGAATCTCCCCCTGGAGGGGCCTGGAGGATCACCTCACAAAACAACACATTAATTTCCCTCTCCTCTCCAAACAAAGCCTCATTAGCCTGTTAGCCTATTAGTCTTGTCTTGTCCTCCCCCTCACCGCCCCCCACTTTCAGGTGGGGACCGTTCAAGCACCTTCCATACAAAAGCCGCCTCAGATGCGACACACACACACACACACACACACACACACACTCAATAACAGTTTTGCCTTGTGAAAGGAGGGGAAAAGGATAGGAGTGGGCGACCCTCATTTATCAAAATAAATGTGCACAGCAGAATGTGCCGGCAAATTGAGGGCTCCAAATACCCCCATAGCACCTCACCCCCTTCCATCACCCCCCCCCCCAGCCCTCGCGTTCTCTTCTCAGCAGCGTCCCAGCAGCCTTCTGTGGCAGCTATTGTCTCCGCCCACTCACCCACTCGCGCTCAATCTCTCACATGAATGCTAGTTCAGGGCGGAAAAATGATTGCAGTGTGCAAACCAGAGGAGGAAAGAGAGAGAAAAGAGAGGAAAAAAAAACAGAGAGAGAGAGAGAGAGAGAACGAGGTAGGGTGCAAGAGAGAATAACAGGTGATCTCAGGGAAAATAAAATGGATGGGGAAGTGGGAGGCATTTATCTGAACAGGTGGTAATGGACCGCCCATCTAAAGAGAGAGAGAGGGAGAGAAAAAAAAAAAAACACGTTAGCTGAAACAAAGAGAAGCTGACGGTCGGTGCAATTGTTCGGAACAATGGTGCATTGTGGCCCAGTCCATCAGAGCTCCGCTGATGCACTTGACAGTGCCGTGCCACAAGTGAACTGGCTAACACACTGAACTACCCAATTGAAGAACTCTACAGTAGTCTCACACTGACTCTTATGTGACTGCATGCAATATGTCACCTACTCAGCCAGCAACATCAAAACTGTGGTACCATTTTGCCATTTAAATAATGGCAGTTTATTTCTGACATTGGGGCAGTGTCTGTGCTCAAAGTAAACCAGAGTGCTCAAAAGCTCATCAAAGTGAGACATTTTACCGGAGAGTTACACAACATCCATTTATTGCAAAGAGATTTTATATCTACTTGCAGTGATGGTAAGAATACATAACTGTGCCTTTTTGGAATCCATAAGCTTAAAACGTACTGTTCTTCCACATAAGCCAATGAAGTATAACTTGAACCTGCAGAATCACCTTGGGCTCAGCACAAGAATTAGGAAAAGAAGGGCGTTAAGCTTTTAGATATTTGAATTTAGGTGTTAAGCTTTTAAAGTTAAATAACTATTTTAAATGAACATTAAAGCTTTTTCAAGAGTTGTTACTTCAGTGCGTGTGTGTGTGTGTGTAAATCGAAAGCAAATCATGATGATCCTTCCCTGTGTTCAGCATCTGTCTTGGAATGGAATGGAATGGAATGTCAGAGAGTCATGTGACTTAGAGTGGCCATTATTAACCTTCCGAGGGCTTTGCTGCCACAGGTGCAGCCAAGGAATAGAATGCCCATGGGTTTGGCCTAGGCTCCTCTTGCAGTCATATTCTCTTGCATAGAGTGTCCTTCACCCGGATAACGAACCATCACATGTCCAAATGCATTGCTCTTGCGAATAATTTATAGCCACCGCTATAGGAAGATAAATGCAGGCCATTTACAGCACAGAGCCTTGAGTACTATGTGGGGCACTAAAGCACTGGGTGAATGTGGTCCATATATCATGAAGCCCCTGAGCTTTTTGAAATGTCTGCTATTGATTAAACAAGGCAAGGAAAGCTCAGTGAAGAAGACTAGTGGGTGGTGTGGGGGTGTCCTGGATGAAGGCAAAGCCCTAAACGGTCCACTGACAAATCAAAACAGGGATTGGTTCTCCCACGCTCCATAACCCACCAAATCCATTGCCTCACCCTGCTACTTCTGGCAAAGCCTCTGGATCGGCCTGTTCCGCAGGTTTGTGTCTCCCACAAGAAGGATGCCTGCTTGTCGCCAGTTGTGTGGGAATGAATGGGTTTGGATAGATTTGTTGGCTTCACCTGTGTAGTTCATCTGCCGTAACCTGCCACTGCTGCCTCTTCGGTCTGCAGTAGGGATCAGGGGCTCTGTGGAGGGGTGACGTAACTGAGGCTGCCGATGAGGAAATTGACTCTCCCTCTGTCGTTCCCTGGGGATCTTTCCGAATTTAGTTAGTTGAAGGTGTTAGCTTAGAGCCTGGGTGTCCATGGCTATTGCCAGTGTTGCCTATACTTAAGATGCTCCATTTTGTTGTATGAACGTTGCTTAAGTTGTTTTGGAAAAAAAAGAAAAATATGGCATGGGCACTTTTTTTTTGCAGGCCCACTCCATCCACTGCAGTGATTATGTGATGGGGTAGGGTCTAGTCTGTTCCCATTCAGCAGGTAGGTGCCATACTGTGCAAACCTTGCAAGAAGGGTGGACAAGCGTGCAAGGTCTATATGCTTTGCTATGAAATTAGTCAGACAACCTATGTGCCTGTGAGGTTTAAACTTTGCTGAGAGCTATCTTTTTACCTAAGGCATTTGGTGTTTATAAACTGGGCAAGTACTACAGCTTTGTGAGTGTCCTTTTGGTTTTCTACCCGTGTTCCTTTCAGTGCTGAAGATGTCATCTTATTATAATATTAAAGAACCAAATTCACCGTAGCTACAGAAGTAAGATAAACCAAGTTTAATGCCTTAAAATGAAAAAAATAAGCATCCGTCCCTGGTTCAAATTGATCAGAACCACTTCTGTATAGTGTTAGAATGCTACAACGAATATTAAATAATCTTTGGAAAACCTCCTTTTCCCTCTAGAATGAAGTCTGTTGTCATTCTGATTATATACAGAATATATTCTCCTTATGTGTGGGTGTCTGATACAGTTAGAGTTTTGCTTTAGCATTGCTTTGACATCTGGCCACAAGGTTTATAACAAAAGTTAAGATACAGTTTTTGTGTGTGTGTGTGTGTGTGTGTGTGCGCGCTGCAGGGATTTGTTCTCTTCCTTGGACACTGTGTGTGGGCTCCAGCCTACACACTCAGATGTCTTAACGCCTCATGCCTGAAGGGTGTATTGTTAGGTCGTCAGGTCAAGTCTGCACCTTTTTTCCCCTTCTCAACTGTATCCAGCTGTTGTATCAAAGTGGAAAGTGAATGAAGTGACGGTCTGTCTTCTCATGACATGCAAGCCTCTGGCCACAATTAAATAGGATTTTCATTTTAGACTCCTGAGACCAAGCTATTATCTGAAGATCTGTTTGGTAAAAAGAATGATCATTTTGCAGTCATCCTGATTTTGACAAACTGGGCACATACATGTAGAGTCAAAGACCTGGAAATGCCCTGGAGGTCGGGCTCTTTTCCTCTCGGGCAAAACGACACCGCCTCTTGCATATTCTTTTGACGTCTATGTCCTGTTGGCCAAAGGCCTAACGAACAAGGTTTTTAAACACGGCTAAGGTTAGTTTGATGTTTGATGTCCCCAAAGTATGAATATCAAAGTCAAAGCGAACTTTCAATCAAACTCTACAGTACATTGCAAGCAGACTGAAATCGCGTTTACCCAAATTCTAAACAACAACAACTTTATGCAACAAAGTAACAAATTTATGAGATAAGATAATATAAGATATATAACTGTATTAAGAAGGAACATAAAGTGCAATTGATATCAAGATTATGGAATATGGAATAGGTTGTGTTTTGGATCGGTATGATGAATGCTTAAAGCAATCTGCATGTTAATGAACATCATGTATTTGTGCTAACAGCCCTCGTCATCCGAGCCGTCTCTCTGGTTCCAGCAATGCTGGAGTTCCAGCTCCAGCCCCCATGAGAGTAATCACAGTGTTAGTGCAAAATAATGGGTCTCTGTCTCTCGCTCTCTCCCACTAGGAGGCAAGAGAGAAAGATTAGCCATCTTGCGTTGCGTTTGCCTTGCGTTGTGTTGCGCCGCTGCTCTTTTTATCCTGCCATTGTGCAGTCACCCACTCGCTGTTTCACAGGACGCAGCGGCCAACTGCAGAGGATCTGACAGGATTGTGGCAGATTCATCCCTTCCTCCTCTAACTGCATTTGCTAGCTCTCCTATTTTCAGACATGTTTCATTCATTCATTTACTCCTCCTATACAGAAATGCGGAGCCATTTTAGTGCAGAGTGTTTGATTTGTCTTTTCTTCTTTCATAACAAGCCCGTGTGGAATAGGATAAGGTATTGAAGAACTTGCTTAAAGATTCCTGGGTCCTTTGTGGCAGTGCTTGAGCAGGCAGGTTTGATGTTGTCAAACAGAAGTATGCAAGTATTTTCTGTAATGCAGAGACAAGTGCTGCTTGCAAATGCAAGTGCTGCTTGCTTTGTTCCTATAAATGAGATGTCTATAGGTCTCTTGTATGCGGTATTCGGAAATAGGCCAATCTCTAACATTAGATCCTGTTCAAACTGTCATGCTCAGCAGTGTATTCTGGGGCAATCAGGAAGATTCTTTTTGTTTGTTTGTTTTGTTTGTTTGTTTGTTCATTGAAAAGCCATGGTGACATTCTAGCAATCACAGTTTACTCACATTTCTTGGCCAGGGTAAGAAAAACACATGGGTCCAGCCCCTTCCTTCCACAGGCACGTCGGAGTCACAGAGTGCCACAAAAGCGTTTCCTGCTCACGGGTTCACGAGGTGTTTGTTGGTCCTCGCAAGAGGGAGTCTGGGGACGACAGAGCCATAGAGAGAGAGGGAGATGGAGAGAGAGAGAGAGAGGGAGATGGAGAGAGAGAGAGAGAGAGATGGAGAGAGAGAGAGAGAGAGACGGAGAGAGAGAGAGAGAGACGGAGAGAGAGAGAGAGGCACAGACAGTGCTGGCCCGTAGCCAGGCAGCTGGCCCTCTGCTCCAGCACCCGGCCTGAGCGAGAGAGCGGAGCAGCATCTGGTCGTCAACAGGCCAGCGAGACGCTCAGCACTCTGACAGACTGGAAAACCGTGTGTGTGTGTGTTTTAAGGAGGGGAGGACAGGATTTCACATCCTGCCCCGTAGGGTTTGCTTTTCCCACAAAGCCACATGGTGTTCCTTGTAGTCCCGGATGTGCACCGATGTGCCGTGGTTTTGAGGGTTACAGATTTTTCCGGTCAGAATTTTTTTCCCCCCCACTGCTTCCAAAGGTGCTTCCTATGAAATGAAATTCCTACCTTTAGGACACCGGCATGTCTGTCGGTTTGCACACGTCTTGATTTCTCCTTTCTGCTTTTCCTATCTGGACCCATAACGCTTTTTTTCAGGTCATGCTGCATTTGCACGGGAGTATGTTGTTCTAGCCTGACAAGCCATCCCATAATGTTAAAATGTATAGTCTGGCATCGATAGATAGACAGAACTCAATCATGGGCGGCACTAGGCAGTTACGTTACAAACTGCCTCTGCGCGCAATTTGACAGCGCTATGACCAATCAGAGCAGTGAACAAGATGTAAACACCAATTCAAAAAGCCGTTGTTTTTCGGCAAAGCCCGCCCTACAACTCTGTAAACACTCTATGTGTTTCTATGCGTTGTGATTAGTGGTTTCCGACCAATTAAATTCCCTATGGCTTGCTACTACATGTGCAGGCTGAGCAAATTTATTTGCCGCTGCTAGGGTACGTCTAGATTTCTAGGCTAATGTCTGCTAGGGGTTTCTCATTGTTGCATATCATGCTAACCCACATGGTTAAGTGAACGAACTAAAGGCCTCACATCTAGTACAGCAACCCAATCCCACTCCAGGTACAGTGCTTGTTTTTGAAGGTTTTTCGGATGACTGGTAGCTCCACGTTGACTGAGATGATTCGGATGAGCGGTACGTCCAAGAACAGAGGCAACTGGCTGGAAAGCATCTCTTCTTGTTTATTTATCTCTGTAACTGTATCGTCATGGAATCCAAAAGCAACCTAGTTGATCATAGACAAGACAGGACAAGCATCTTGGATCAGATTGCATGAATCTGTCTCTTGAGGTATCTTGGATTGGATAGTGTGATTTATGTTTTTTGTTTTTTTTTGACACCCTCATCTTTCGCACCGTGGGTTGCGGAGTCAGAAACGGAATGCAGCAGTACTTTTGAGTGGTGGATTTTGGAACCCTGCTTACTGGCCTCATCCTCTCTATCATTGGACAGCAATGAAGGCAAAAAATATGTTGTTTCTTCCCTTTTTTTCATGCAGTCTCTTTCTTCCTTTCTTTCTTGTCATGTCAGTGTCTCTTTTCTTTCATGTAGTCTCTCTCCCTCCCTTTCTTTTATTTTTTTCTCTCCCTGTTTCTTTTTTCTCTTCCACCCACTCTCTTTTTCTCTAAACACTCTGCGGCACTGCATAGGCCCTACAGTATATCCACTAGCAAGAAGCTCTCTTGGTGCTCATAAGAAATAATGTGCTTGGGTAGACGCTTCGGTATGCAGGTTGCTCTTTTTAGATGGCCTTTTTTTTACTGATTTTGCAGACATTTCCCTACCCCAGTGTACCTGTACTGCAAGTCTGTGATGGGGCCCAGGTTGTGTTGCTAAGAGCCCCTATTGACAATAGAACTGCCCACGTTGTTGTTGCCAGCGGCGATTTGTAATCCGTTACAGTCAGATTGTGGTCATATTGAGTAGCTCAGATGGATCCCGTCCCTCCTCTCCCCCATTTGTCTCTCCTCGTCTTTCTGTCTGGCCGTTCTGTGCTCAGAGACTTCACTGGCTGTGCCAAAGCTTCAGTTGGGCGAGCGAGCAAGCAAGCAGTCAACCAGTGGTGGTTTTTGATTTGAGCATAATTGTCGTCTTAAAGAGATTTGATGGTGGCTTCAGCCGAATCCCATCTCTGGCACAACACCAAAGTTTTTTTTTTTTTTTTTTCTTAAACCTCCTCTGTTTTCTTTTTCTCCTCTCTCTTCTCTCCATCGTTCTTTCCTTTGTGTTCCGTTGTGTGTGTGTGTGTGTGTGTGTGTGTGTGTGTTTGGCCTTGGAGAGGCTGGAATTACATGCTGCCCTGCTGCCTGACAGGCTCTTCCACTCAGCTGTCGTTAATTACAGTACTGAGCACGCTCTCTCTTTCTCTACACCTCCGCTCCTCCTCTTTCTCCTCTTCCTCTTCTGCACCCTCCCCACCCCCTGTTGTTTTACTCCATTGTCTTTTTTTTATCTTTCCTCTCCATCTCTCTCTATTCTCTACCTGTCGATTCATCTTTCATTTTCCTCTCTCTCTCTCTCTCTCTCTCTCTCTCTCTCTCTCTCTCTCTCTCTCTCTCTCTCTCGTGCATGCTCAAAAGCTGATTGAATGAGGGAGTGTTGAACCTCTCTCTACATGTCTTTCTGTCTTTCTTGTCTTTTTGTCTTTCCTCTCGATTCCTTCTTTATTCTCTACCTGTGGATTACAGGTCTTCCAATTTCCTCTCCTCTGTTCTCTGTTCTTGTATGTTTCTGCTCCTCAGAACCCTCTGTGCATGCTTACTGTTTGTACTTTTTGTGCTCAGCACTATTATTATTTCTGTCTTCTGCAGCTGTGTGTGTGTGTGTGTGTGTGTGTGTGTGTGTGTGTGTGTGTGTGTGTGTGTGTGTGTGTGTGTGTGTGTGTGTGTGTGTGTGCCTCCTGCTTAGCCCCCACATCATGTGGCCCTCAAGAATTCTACATCTCAAGAGAGGGCTGATTGGTGTTACAACAAAATTTCAACTTGAACTCTGGTTACCCCAATTGGTGCTGCAGTTTCTAAGGTAGCAGGTCTTTGTCTTGGCGAGAGAGAGAGAGAGAGAGAGAGACAGCGAGAGAGACGGAGAGAGAGGCATTATGTCATTATGATTGACCTCTCTCTCTTTAACAGTGACTCCCTGGGACCTCTTGCTTTCTACGTTTCTTGTTTTGTCTCCACCATTTTTCTATGTGCCATGTGTGTAGTCGTGAGGACCTCTCCAACAAAAGGCAACAACAACAACAACAACAACAAAAACCACAAAAAGAGATGTAGGAAGTGTATGACAGGAAGTGGAGTGAGCCAAAGGTTATAGGAGACAGGTTGGATGAAGAGGAGCCCATCGGAGAGAGATGGACTTGTGTGTGTGTGTGTGTGTGTGTGTGTGTGTGTGTGTGTCCTTCAGCTGGGGGGTGTTTACTGCTGTCACCGCAGGCGCCATTTCTCTTGATCATTGCTCCCTACTCCCAGTCCCTGGAGAGAAGCGCACACATACACACTCATACACATACACTCTCACTCACTCCTTCACTCACTCGTTCACACAGACACATGTACACACAATTTGAGAGAGAGTGCGAGCACAAGAAAGCGGATGTCATGTCATAGTACTACAGATGCTCCTATGATAGCACACATGCACACAGGACACATATGGACACGCAAGCGCGCGCACATACACACACAGGACACATATGGACACGCAAGCGCGCGCACACACACACACACATACATACATACTGTAGTCATGTGTTAAGGCTTTCACACACTCACTCAGGCACTTATTTGATCATGCCCACACACTTGCACAAACACTTAGTGAAGTGCATCTCTTGGCTGTGTGTGTGTGTGTGTGTGTGCCCTAAAGGCTACTTCAGCTGTACACCCACACGGCAAATCAATACCTCTCGCCCAGCCTCTTCCCTCGTACACACACACACACACACACACACACACACACACACACACACACACACGCAGGCCCACTACCTACAACATTCCTGCTTCACTCCGCTATTCTTAGAACAGGTGCCACTGCTAAATGGAACGGAACCTTTTAAAAGGGAGAACCTCTGTGTGTGTGTGTGTGTGTGTGTGTGTGTGTGTGTGTGTGTGTGTGTGTGTGTGTGTGTGCCCGTGAGTGTGTGTGTGTGTGGGTATCAGCTCCTGCTTGCCTCTGTTTACTTATTCATTGCTGATGGGGAGGGGAATGAGAGTCTGTGTGTGTGTGTGCGCGTGTGTGACAGAGAGAGCGGGAGTGTGAGGAAGGCATTTTAGAGAGGTGCAACGTGGGTAAATGTCAGTGAGTTCCACGCTCTAATCGCAGGGCGATGCAGTTGTCCCAGTTTACACACAAGTCACTTAGTTTACGTGCGAGTCTCCACTCTGCTTCAAAGGGGCAGGGACTTGTCACAGCAGGGCTAGTGCGTGTGTGTGTGTGTGTGTGTGTGTGTGTGTGTGTGTCTGATTTCCTGGAGCCTCTGCATTCTGTCAGCACAGTGCAAACCTGATGTAGTCTCTGTGATGTGGGCACTCCTGGGAGAACCTGTGTGTGTGTGTGTGTGTGTGTGTGTTGTTTTGTGTGTGTGTTCGTGTAAGTACTGTGTGTGTGTGTGTGTGTGTGTGTGTGTGTGTGTGTGTGTGTGTGTGTGTGTGTGTGTGTGTGTCTGTGTAAGTACTGTTTCTGTCTGTGTGTGTGTTTGTGAGATGTGAGTACTCCTGGGAGTATATGGCATGCAGAGGCTCTATAGGAATCCCTGATATTTACATCCCTGCCAAGAAATAGGCTAGGCTCTGCTCTACCATCAATAATGCATCCCTTGCTTCTGAGCAACAGCGGACATTTTTAATCTCTCTCTCTCTCTCTCTCTCTCTCTCTCTCTCTCTCTCTCTCTCTCTCTCTCTCTCTCTCTCTCTCTCTCTCTCTCTCTCTCTCTCTCTCTCTCTCTCTCTCCAAACCCATTTACCAGCTTTGAACCCACACTGGCTAAGCAAGCGGTGGTGGATGGCTGTCACTCACTGAGCTTCACATGGCATAAAAATACATCTGTGTGTGTTTTACTCGTGTGTGTGTCTGTGTATTACTCTGTGTAAGTACTGTGTGTGTGTGTGTGCGTGTGTTGTACATGCATGTACAGTACATGAAAACTGTAAACAATGCAAACCCATCCCACTCGTAGGGTTGTCGGTAATGGCGATCTAAAATTGACCCGCTCTACACAAATTCTTTATCAATTCATGGCGCAGCGGGGGGCTACTCCACCACCTTTTCACGGCACTGTGACTGCACTGCGCTGTACGAGCTAAAGAGCCACTAATATTTAAAAACCCTTTACTTGGCTTCCGTCAATTTTATTTTAGTATGGCTTTGCTTTGCAGATTGCCTTCCACCCACACTTACTGCACAGCACAAACTGGAATTTCACAGACAGCTTTTCAGACCACTGAAGGCTCCTTACTTATCCCATGTGTGCGTATCATGAGTGCGTCACTGTCTCTATGCACCATTTTCTTGCTCGGTCTCTCTCTCTCTCTCTGTGTGTGTGTGTGTGTGTGTGTGTGTGTGTGTGTGTGTGTGTGTGTGTGTGTGTGTGTGTGGAACTCTCCCTTTCCCCTCGTTTGTTATCTCTTTCTCTTTGACACACACTCACACACTCTCACTCACTCACTAAACTCTGTTTAACTCTCTGTCTTACTTTCTCTCTCTCTGTCTCTCTCTGTCTCTGTCTCTCTCTCCCTGTCTCTCGGATGTGGGTACATACATGTTTTTCTGTGTCTTTGAATGCGCTGTGGTGTTCCTGGTTTTTCTCTGGCTGTTGTCTGCACACGCCATCAGTACACACACACACACACACACACAGACAGACAGACAGACAGACAGACAGACAGACACACACACACACACACACACACACTAACGCCATCAGTACACACAGCCCCTGCTGGGCTGACAGGGAGCTGGCATGGTAGCACACAGAGCAGCAGCACAGCAGCCATCTCTTACTCATCCTCTTCTACAGTCTCTCTCTCTCTCTCTCTCTCTCTCTCTCTCTCTCTCTCTCTCTCTCTCTCTCTCTCTCTCTCTCTCTCTCTCTCTCTCTCTCTCTCTCTCTCTCTTACTCATCCTCTTCTACAGTCTCTCTCTCTCTCTCTCTCTCTCTCTCTCTCTCTCTCTCTCTCTCTCTCTCTCTCTCTCTCTCTCTCTCTCTCCCCTCTTACTCATCCTCTTCTTCAGTGGCCCAGATATATGTGAGTGAGAGAGAAATGGAGAGAGAGAGAGGGATGGAGAGCGAGAGAGCGCGCAAAAGAGAGGTAGAGAGATGAAGAGGTGTTTGTGTGGGTGGGTGTTAGCAAGCAAGCAAGCGAGCGAATGAGCGAGAGAGCATGCAAGTGAGAGAAAGAGGGAGAGAGATGGGAGGAAGAGAGAGGGAGAGATGGAAGGGAGAGAGAGAGAGAGATGGGAGGAAGAGCGTACAGCTGCAGGAGGAAAAGTGAGAGGAAGGAAGGAAGGAAAGAAAGAAGGGAGGGCATGAAGGACTGAAAGAAGAGTGGCTGAGAGGGTAGGGGTGGACAGACTTAACGACAGAAGTGACTGACAGACAGACAGAAGTGACTGACAGACAGACAGAAGTGACAGACAGACCACACCAGCCACATTCTATCCTCCTCCTCCTGTCCTCTGCTTTGGGGCAAACTCGAAAGTCGTCCACAGGAGCACAAGCAGCTGCCTCTCTGAGCCTGTTCAGCTGTCTGTCTGTCTCTGGAGATGTTTCTTATTAAATATCTTGTCCTTTTTTTTCCCCTCTCTCCTCACCACCGTCTTCTCTTCCTGGATTATGTTGCATCCAGCGCACGACTTTGTTTGCCTACACAGAGCCCAAGCCTTTCAAATCTAGTTAGGCGAGAGAGAGAGGGAGAGAGGAAGAGGGAGAGAGAGAGAGAGAGGGAGAGAGAGAGAGGGAGAGAGAGAGAGAGAGAGAGCAGAGGAGAGGGTGTAAAACGCATCTGGTAGGGCCATGACGACAGATCTGCCTTTCCCTCACACTTATTTCTATCTGCACATTAGTCAGTTGGCCGCCATTTAGCAATAAACACAAAGGGGTTCCACAGAATCCTCCTCAGTCACTTGCTTCTCC
This sequence comes from Sardinella longiceps, assembly GCA_027497455.2. Lineage (NCBI taxonomy): Eukaryota > Metazoa > Chordata > Actinopteri > Clupeiformes > Clupeidae > Sardinella > Sardinella longiceps. The sequence goes on from JAODXP020000025.1 coordinate 7,580,739, forward strand.
ACAGTTGCAGTGCATCTAAAAGTGAGTTTATGACGCATCCTGCGGTAAACCAATGGACTGTGTTGATGTGGAGATGCAGAGATAGCTACAGAGACGTTCGAGAAAGACAACAGATGCTTTGCTAATCCCACAGCAAATGTACTTTAGGCATTCAGCAGTTTGTATGACACATGCAGGGCACAGGAAGGAGAGCTAGTTTTAACTTAGCATAGTTCATTCATTTTTCCCTGGATCAAACAGGTCATTGCAGAGTGTCTGCAGGCATCTTGGCAGGTCTCCATCTGAAAGTCTGCCAAGCACAGGTGATGCTGCTAAGCAAACATAGACAGTAGTGTACGGTAGCACTGTGCACATCCCAGCAATATAGTCGACTGTACTGTACTCTAGGCAATCGTGGTTCGCCATTGACTGGGCGAATCTCAATGTCCACCCTAAAGCGACACAGTGCTGAGCACTCTGCTTCCAACATTCTATTCCATTGCTTTCAATGCAACCCCGCAAACCAACACTGAACCCCTCTACTGTTGATTGTGAATTATGATGGAAGTCTGTTTTGTTGGAGCCGTTCCATTGTCATCCATTGTTGATGCCACAGGCTACTGTACTAAGTTTGTTACAAAATAGTTGAATTTGAAAGTGCTCCCCAATGGTGTCGTAACCGGTGTGCGAAAGGCTTAAGCTCTGAACCCTCAAAGACTTAACTGGCATGAACTGACCAATCACAAGGCAGACTCGCTCTTGTTCAGTCGTTGAGGGTTCAGGGCTCAGGTTGGACATTAGGATTCAGCCATTGGCTCTCAACATTGACACTCTTTTAACTGTGTGTACAGACTGAGACCGATTCAGGCGACATGGGCGACGGAAGTAATTGACTTTGTATTGGGACTGGTGATTTGGGCGACAAAAGCGGCAGGCGACTTGGGCGACGAAACTTGGGCGACTTGGGCGATAAAATCAAGTTAAACTTCAGTTAACTTTATGTAATGAGCTATGATGCGGTTGGGCGATTACCAATCAGAATGTCGATTTACTGGTGAGATGCCAATAGAGAAGCAGGATCGAACGTTTTATGCTAACGTCATGGGCAAATTTGCCGTTTTGGTTGCTGTGCTCAAGCGATGTTTCTTGGGAGTCTTCGGCGACTCTTGGCAATTTATCGCTGGCTGTCTGAACGTACAGTAAGGCGAGAGTGGGAATGAAGTTTGGAGTTTGAAAATTCAACCCATGTTCACTGTGCTACCCTTTACAAAAGGGCAGTAGAACTCCCAAATGGCTCTTCTCCCCAGTCAGCCAATCGGGTCAGCTAGCACTCCCTTCGCTTGTGGAGCGGCCCAGCCCAGCTCAGCTCCCGCCGCTTTTTATGGAGTAGGGGAGAACGTCAAGCTGAGGGAGAGGGAGGGAGAGAGAGAGAGAGAGAGAGAGAGAGAGAGAGAGAGAGCCATTTCCGAAATGGCCTACTACTATGCTACATGTGCTACATGCTGTTTGTGCCCCAGCATACAGTGCAGCACACACTACTGCTTCCCACAATTAATTAAAGGTGCCATGCCACACCACTACAGGGTATTTAAATTGTTCTTTGAGGTCTACAAATAGGGTATGCGACTTCACTTGGACTGAGAACGGCCTAAGGAGACCGTAATTAGATCGTTTGCAGAGTGTAGGAATAGCCTTCGAAAATTTCATGCGGTTCTTCCACTGTGATAATGGGCTGCGCTCTGATTCGCTGCTGAAGCTCGACGTTGTAAAGCACATGGGCTGAATATTTACATTAGTTTTAATTGCGAATTGCGAGGTATGAAAAAAAAACCTTGGAATATTATCATGAAACCGAGAAAGAGGATATCTGCACCAACCTAGCTTGCAGATTGTAAACGGCCACTTTGCAAAGGTAAGCTTACTACATAGTCAGGATGTCACAGTAGCCAACATAATCAGATACTTATTGCAAGAGTAGCCGACTGTTTGCCTATCCAGTCAGATTAACGTTACACTTACCAAGACTGTTGAATTCGCCAAGTTGACAAGTTCTTCTCAAAATATACAGGACACTGAATAAATGATGGACTAGCAGGTAGATGAGTTAACAGTTTGCTAAACTCATAGCCAAAGCTAAACTCACTAACGTCTTGATATTCAGTTAAAACTAAAAGTAGTTGCCTGTTACCATTTAGTCAAATACAGGAGAGCATGGATTGGGCGATAATTCTCCTCAGTCAGCCAATGGCTGTAATGTTGTCTATACTACGTAGCACAGACCATGGATTCAAATTGACCTAATTTCTCCGCTATTTCTTTTAATGGGCTATTGCCGATAGCGAAGACAGTATTACATTTTCACATGCACGGTGTAACTCGAGGTCATATAGACCTATTCTATACCAAAAGCAACAGGTAAAAACGGTTTTGTGTGGCGGGGCACCTTTAATTAGCTGCAGGTGCTCTATTTTGACTGGCTGAGCCTCATATTCTACTCCCCGGTATGCAGCACGGTATGCTATGCAAGCAGCAGAAGAGGCCTACTGGCCACATGACCAGAACCTCATTAATTAATGGACTACAGGTGCTCTACCTGACTCAAGGTTAATTGAGCCCCACACTACTCCTGTGATATTTGTCATGTACTGCATGCTACACGCTGCTGTCTGCAGAGATCAGTATACGAGCAGTGTGTAGTAGTCAAGTAGTAGGCCATTTCAGAAACGGCCTGAGTGATAGATATAGAGATGGAGGGATGGGATGGGATGTGTAAGTTCACACAAGCTGCACAGTACAGATGAGGAACTAATGGTAATCTAGTGGTGGTGGATGAGCAGTTTCTCCTCCTGTTGCCATTTTTGTTTGTAAGACATTTAAATTAAGCTTAGTATAAATTGCAGTTCTCAAGGCATTAAAACAAAGTTTGGGTGTGCGGTCAGTAGGTAGTATTACACCTTAGATGTGTTTTTTTATATACACACACACACACACACACACACACACTTTGATCGGCCGGCTTTCTTTCGCTTGGACTTCTTTGGTCTCTTTGCTCTTGGGTCACTTTTTTTATACCTCTTAGATCTTGCTCTTGCCCCCCCCCCCCCTCTCTCTCTCTCTCTCTCTCTCTCTCTCTCTCTCTCTCTCTCTCTCTCTCTCTCTCTCTCGTGTGGTTCAAATAACAGGACATGGAATCCTGGGGTGAGTGAAAGATCCCTTTGTCTTTGAAGTACTAGAGGTTTGTTTATGATATGACGTACGTGTGTGTGTGTGTGAGAGAGAGATCCTTTGAGTTGCGTGAGGTGGCTGAGGTGAGTCAAAGGGCCAGGGCTGTAATCAGTGGGGCAAAGGGACCCACGTGGCAACTCAGTATTTGGGAGTATAGTGGTGTGTGTGTGTGGACGGTCTCAGAGAAGAGTCCTGCTTCACATGACAAGGGGGAGGAGAGAGGGGGGGGGGGGGGCGGTCAATGCCTCCTATTCAGTGTTGGGCAAGCTACTCAGTAAATGTAACAAGCTAAGCTACCAGTTACTCCACATCATATGAAGCTTCACTACACCAAAGCTACTGGAAGACAAAATGTAGCAAGCTAAGCTATGAAAAAATGTCAGAAGTAGCTTAACTATTGTGAAGCTACTTTTTAATACACAAAAAGGCCAATGAATAAGTCCAAAACAGGAGGAAAGAGCAGAGGCACCCTGAGATTTGATGAAGGCCATTATTTTTCTCAAATCTCAGAGTGCTTCTGCTCTTTCCCCCTTTTTTGGACTTACACTTCACCCCGTACAGATGAGCACCTGAGTAACATTGTTTGCACCGTCTCCTGAGCGCTCTAAGCTCTTTTGTGTTTTCTCAGGCCTATGAATAAATCAATAAATTCTGTGACCCAACCAATTGTACACGTATTAGTGATCAAACTATCAGGCATACAATAGTAACTAACTAATTATATCGAAATGTAGCCTACTTTTATATGGGTAAGATATTTTTTAAATTAAACTTCATCAAATTGACACATGATAGACACAATTGATTTTCATTATGGACACTTTTTTGAATTATGGCACCTGTCAGGTAATAAATGCATCACAGTACTGTAAGAACTGATCCTCGGTGCATGGCCTAGATGAAAGATTTGCTGTTGTGAACTGATGCCCTGAAAATTTAGCTTGTGGGAAAGCTACCACACTACATGGCCAAAAAAGTAACCAAACTACTGAAAAGCTATCAGATTCAGAAAATAGCTACACTACAGCCAAGCTACTCAGAAATGTAGTTAAACTAGTAGCTTTATCACTTGTAGCTAGCTACTGCCCATCACTGCTCCTATTACAGGTGTACTAGGAGTGACTCAGACCAAAGAACACAGGTGCCAGCTAGTGACTAAATGTGTGTGTGTGTGTGTGAATGTGTTGGTGAAAAGAAGCGGCATGAGCGGTTACATTCATGTGGTGTGTACAGTTTGTTTCTGTCTGTGGGAATGTGTTGGTGAAAAAAAAGAGTATGTCACTGTAAGGGGTGTATGAGTGATTGCATTCATGTTGTGTCTGTGTGTCTGTCTTTGTCTTTGTCTTTGTCTGTGTGTGTAGTGTGTAATACGCTCAGCAGTGCAGCCTCCTCTCCACCACCACCACCGGCCCACCGGCCCACCAGCCCCTCTCCGACACACTCAACTCTCAACTCCAGCACACTCAGGCCCCTAGCTCAGTATTTTTAGTCCAGCAGCAGTGCCACTTGTGCTTCAGAGATCAACTAACCCCTTCTCCTGTTGACTCAGGACTCTCTCTCTCTCTCTCTCTCTCTCTCTCTCTCTCTCTCTCTCTCTCTCTCTCTCTCTCTCTCTCTCTCTCTCTCTCTCTCTCTCTCTCTCTCTCTCTCTCTCTCTCTCTCTCTCCTGTCTCTCTCTGTGTTTGCTCCTCTGTGTGTCGTCTTCTGTTTCTTGCTCAGCTCCTCTTCTATTTTCATGGGGTGTGTGATGTTGTTGTTGTTTGTGTGTGTGTGTGTCTGTTTGTGTGTGTGTGTGTGTGTGTGTGTGTGTGTGTGTGTGTGTGTGTGTGTGTGTGTGTGTGTGTGTGTGTGTGTGTGTGTGTGTGTGTGTGTATGCATGCATGTGTCTGTGTGTTTGTGTGTGTTCGTCTGTCTGTCTGTCTGTCTCTCTCTCTCTCTGTCTGTGTGTGTGTGTGTGTGTGTGTGTGTGTGTGTGATGTGTTCCTTTTGAGAGCCTCTGCTTAAGGGGATACACCACCATTTGGACAAATGTGGTGTTAGCACTTTTAGCTCCACCTTAGCATAGATGATTGAATGATAAATCCAGCCTAGTACACTTGAAAGTAAAAAAAAGTAACTGTGCTACCACATCTGAAAACAGTACTTAATTTTCCGTTGATTTTAGTATGCTCAGTACTTCATCTTCCATTAGTCTTAGGACACTCAGTAATTTATCTTCCATTAGTCTTAGTACACTACACTCAGTACTTCATCTTCCTCTGCTCTTAGTACACATTAGCCTCTGCTTGTGCTCAGCCTCATTCACTATGTGCTTCCACTCCTGCCCCAGCCAGCTCCTCTCACTTCTCCTCTCTCCTCTCTCACTCTCTCACTCTTTTCTTCTCTCCTCTCTGTTCTATCTCCTCTCCTCTCTGCTCTCTCACTCTTCCTTCTCTCCTTTCTTCTCCTCCCTGCACTCTGTCACTCTCTCCTCTGCTTTTCACTCTTTTCTTCTCTCCTCTCCTCTCCTGTTCTATCTCATCTCTTCTCTGCTTTCTTACTCTTCTCTCCTTTCTTTTCCTCTTTGCTCTCTCACTCTTCTCACTTCTAGTCTCTCTCCTCTCCTCCTTTCCCCTAATCTCTGCTCTCTCCCTCTGTTTTTCTTCTGGTCTTTCCTCTCCACTCTCCCTCTCTCTACTCCTCTCTTCTCTCTCTCTCCCCTCCTCTGCTCTTGGCCTTCCCTCTCTCCACTATTGAGGATGACCCACTTGGAAGGGTCAAGGTCTGACAGCTTCCAGGAATTTCACTCCTACACACACACACACACACACACACGCACGCACGCACGCACGCACACACACACACACACACACACAATCACGCACGCACGCACACACACACACACACACACCTGTTGTTGTGTTCTCTCTGTCTGTACTTTTTGTACTTGTGTATGTGCCTGACCTGCCCGCCTGAATCTGTCTCTGTCCTGCTCTCCTTCATTGTCTCCAGTTTTACAAATCTGTCTCGTTATTTGGTGTACTTCTGTGATGTAATGTGCTGAGTCTGTCTGTCTGAGCTTTCTTTCTTTCTTTCTTTCTTTCTTTCTTTCTTCTTTCTTCTCTCTTTCATCTTTCTTTCTTTCTTTCTTTCTTTCTTTCTTTCTTTTGCGCTCTCTCTCTCTTTTTATATCTCTGGATTAGTGAAGGCTTTGGTACATTTCCAGTGGAGGGATCTTTATTGCGTTCCTTACCCCAGAGACCTTAAACTTAAAGTGTGTGTGTGTGTGTGTGTGTGTGTGTGTGTGTGTGTGGTAGCGCACTCACACACCTGCAGCTGACAACTAAAAATTGTGCACGGTCAGGCATAGTACTGGATCAAAGGACAATAACATTGCAACGGCTGTTTTCAGTGATGTCACTGCAATCCCACATCCTTCACACAACCTGATGCAGGCTCTCCAATAGCTTGATTTGTTTATTATTTATTTATTTGGTTATTATTTTATTTATGTATATATTTAATATTTTTTTATATACATATACTGTATATTTTTTATTTCCCACACTTGGGATATACTCCCAAGCGGAGCAGTATTAAACTGGATGAAGAGAGTTTAATTGCATGCTTAGCTTAGCATTGCAAAGTAGATATTAGTGCAAGCCTGCTAATAGCAGACTTTAGCCTGCAAGTGCCAGGCGCTCACGGACAGGGTTAACTAAGGCTGCAGGAATAATGGATTCAATTTGTCAACTATTGAATTAATGCCCTTATGGTGATAGGCTTAGCTGTGGTTTTTGTTTGTTACCTCTGTGTGTGTGTCTGTTTACAACATAACTCGAAAAGTACTGCATGGATTTGGATGAAATTTTCAGACAATGTGTGTCTTGGGACAAGTAAGAACTGATTCAATTTTGGTGCCGAT
>JAODXP020000025.1:7592846-7605346 GCA_027497455.2 Sardinella longiceps
ACACACACACACACGCAGTCTGCTCAGCATAATGCTCACTTGTCTTTTTATCCATAGCCTGTTTTGCAGCTGAATCAGTAATCAGTTCATGATTTGAGCATTATTTGATTTCACAGTTGGTTTGGATGCTCCCCTCTACACACATCTAAATGTGTTCTGTTTAAAGGCAAGTCTATTGCATCTCTGTTAGATACAATTCATGGTTAAGGCTAGGTGATCGCCTTAAATCTGTCTATTGCGACAAGATGTCCTAAACTTCCTCTTCCTCTCCCTCTTTCTCTATCTTCCTATCCTTCTCTTTCTTTTTTCTCTCCCTCTCTCTCTCTATCTCCATGTATCTCTCTCCCTCCCTCCTCATCCTACATACACACACACACACACACACACACACACACACACACACACACAGAGACACACACTTTTCGCTCATCCCAGAGGAGCTTAACCTTTTCCGCCATCTGACAGTCGCTCAGATAACTTCCTTCTCACCCACTGTCAGGGGTTTTTGCGGCGTGCCGTTCCATTGATTTATATATCGAGCGAAATCCAACCCCCAAGGCTGTGTGGAGTTTACCCACCTTCCAGTTGGCCAGGGCCATTGCAGCAGTACCCCCGCCAACCTAACCAGACCCCCCACCCCCCAAACATCACAAACCAGCCCAGCTTCTACTAACCAACCCCCGGTCCCCTGCCACCAAGCAGTGGATAATGAGGCCTCTGATGCAGTGCAGGCCGACTGGACCAGCTGTTGTAATTGGATGTGTAAAGATGCAGTTGTCATGACTGCAAGCCTGGTTCTGCTTCACTGAGGGATTGGCTCTGTGTATGTGTGTATGTATGTGTGTGTGTGTGTGTGTGTGTGTGTGTGTGTGTGTTGATGTCGTGTGATAGAGAGAGAGAGAGATGAGCTAGATGATGAGTGAGTAGATTGTTAGATGAGATGCGAGTAGAGAGAGAGAGAGAGAGAGAGAGAGAGAGAGAGAGAGAGATGGGCAGAAGTGATAAGTGAAGCTAGACTAGTTAGATGACTTGATGCTGAGTTTGTTGTTGATATCTTAATAGAGAGAGAGAGAGAGAGATGGGTAGAAGTGATAAGTGAAGCTAGACTAGTTAGATGACTTGATGCTGAGTTTGTTGTTGTCTAGAGAGAGAGAGAGAGAGAGAGAGAGAGAGAGAGAGGGGGGGGGCAGAAGTGATAAGTGAAGCTAGACTATATGGCCATATGCTCTCCAGCTCTCAGACTTCGCAGTCAGGGTGCCATGGCGACCAACTCAAATGGAACTCTGTGTTCTTCTGACCATGCTTCCACTCTGTGAGAACAAACCGCATACAGACCTTTTCCAAATTGTATCGCAAAGTCCCAATGTTCTGGTCCAGGTAGCATAATTTATTGTTATTTTAAGACATTTTTACTGCGTATTGAAGTTGCTGATTTCCTCTTCGGTGGCAGTTAAGTGTCTTGTTCTCTGAGGGAGGTTTACTGAAATGACTGAATCACTCAGTGACAGACAGTAGCCTAGCTACCGTTTGTCTGTGTAATGGCCCCTTGCGGTATCGGAAATTGAATGCTTGAAGCAGCTGCCCCTCTGTTTTTCACCACTTTTTGATCACAGTTGTATTCACCATTCACCGCGGGAAGGTGTGTGCGAGGCTGATAGCCTGCTCTTTACGAGCACAGGCAAAGCCAGTTATGCACCGCTCTTAAAAAAAACAAAAACCTGCTGTTCGCAACTCCTGCTGCTGCAGCGCAACGCCTCAGCACTATCCATTATCAGAACTTTCCGGAAAATGTCAACGATTCGGAAGAGAATAAAGGTCCCCCATGCATCCGTCAGATCCCACAGGCAGACGCCTGCTGAAAGTGACGGCAGAGTGCTCACTCATCGCTCATCATGCGGCCACAGTGGGCCGATTGTTCTGGGATCTCGTTTTCAGAGGGTGGCAGAGGGCATGCCCGGGTCAGGAGCTGGTGTTTTGTGTTCTAGAACATTTCTATATTCTACCCTCCACATTCCACATTCCACATGCCATCTGTTGATATACATAGAACAATTTGAGGTAAAAAATAAAACGACAACAAAAAAAAATCTGAATATCATGTGGTACTAACAGGATCCCTTTTGAAAAGTAATTGCAATGTGTTGACCTCTTGTGCGATTTAATAAAAAAAAAAAAAAACATTTCCCCATTTTTGGCTGCAGTGGAATTCAAACTCCTTGTTCTTGTCATGCTGTGGTTTCCCATGAAGTGCAAATCTGTAACACACACACACACACACACACACACACACACACACACACACGCTACATGTGAACTGTTGTCATCATATGCTCGGCTTCTGAAACCACTTCTGTAATACAGTATGTCATCTCCCTTGAGTAAATAATTTGGCATTGGAAGTCATTCATGTAGTTTCATGTATCCCATTGAGAGGTTTGTACCAAACGTAATCTCCTCTTGACTTTAGCTGCTTGGCTATTGCCTACAAATGACCCTGTTTTTTTTTACATTGGGTCGGTTTCATGGTTTCATTTCCAGACTTCACAGTAGTGACCTCCTTTGCAGCCCTGATCTCTCTTCAGAGGGCCGAAGAGTGTGTGTGTGTGTGTGTGTGTGTGTGTGTGTGTGTGTGTGTGTGTGTGTGTGTGTGTGTGTGTGTGTGTGTGTGAACTGTGCATGACTCTCTCTGGCAGGGTGTCTCTTAAGAGGCGTTTTAAGGCCTCTTCATTATTAAAAGCAGCACAGCAGTAGAACTCCGTCTCTCCCGCCCGCCATCCCGCCCAGTGACTGTGTGTGTGTGCGCGCGTGTCTGTGTGTGTGTGAGAATGTGTGCTTACTGTACTGAATGTGCGCCAGCCAGCCAGCCAGGCAGGCCCCTGCTAGCTCTGAAGAGGCCTTTGGGAGTTTCGGCTTTGAGGCTTCTACTACTGTGGCTTCCAGCACTAGTATCAGATCTCCAGCTCCTCCTTGCACTCTGTGGTCAATCATTGCAGACACTGGAGCACAAGACTACAGCATATGCAGAACAGAACTGTGAACATGGGAACATGGGCCAGCATACGGGAGGTTAAATCTATACAGTTGGAAGAAATAGGCAACTACAGTTTGGACAGTTTCCTTCATGACTCTCTTGTTTCAATCATATGTGCAAGTGGACAAGTACACAACTGTCTCCAGCCTGTAATGCTGTGTACTGTGTCATCGCATTCTTGGAAGTTTGTAGGCTACTCCCGACACAGTGCCACACAATGCCAGAGTGGACTTATGCAGTTGTAATTACATGTCACACAACTGTGTGGAACATGAATTGCGCAAGTGTAGTGTCCATTTCTAACTGGGGCCCACTGTATGTTAATGTTATGTTTGCGCTATGCATTCTGTATACTTTGACATGCTTGATTTACACATTAATGTTTTTTTTGTTCCTCACACTTTCTCTTTTTTTCTCTGTTCCCCTCCAGAGCTCCGTCTTTGTGATCCAACACCACCATTCTGAAGCAGACTTTTATCTGATTGGATAAAATCACCACTGCAACCTCTGATTGGATAAAATCACCACCACAAGCTCTGATTGGATAATATCACCACAAGATGTCCTCCTGAAAGTAGTTGAAAGATAGCAAGCAGCATCCTCATTCCTGCAGTCCTCTCTGGGTGTGTTCGACCAAGCCAGCTGGCTTGTGAGTGAGTGCTTGTGTGTGTGTGAGTGTGTGTTTAGTGGGTGTGTGCGAGTGAGTGTGGGAGTTGTCCCATCCCCCCACCTGGTCCCCCCACTCCTCTCCTCTCTTCTCGTCTCGTGTTGTCTCGTCTCGACCCGTCTCGTGAGCGTCTGGCCCCCCATCAGACGGACTCAGGCCCCCTCATGAATCCCCTGGCTCATCCTCAGGCTCCCCTCCCTCAGGTCACTACCGGAGCGCCCCACGCTCTCTCCCTCTGAGCCCCTTAACCCTTCACCTCCTGTCCCCAGCCCCAGCCCCAGCCCCATCCCCCTGCCCCCCCACCCCCCAAATCCCTTAATTCCTCCCTTAAACACCCCCACCAGTAGTCCCTTCGCCCACATCTGCAGAAATGACCAGTCTGAAGCGCTCGCAGACAGAACGCTCGGTAGGAGGTTCCATCTCTGCCTCCGACGAATTCTACACGCGCCGCCTTCGCCTCCCCAACGGCGGTGCCCCCCCACCCCGCAGCGAGAGCACCCACCTGTCCGGCTGCTCACCTGGCGTGCCCAAGATGGGGGTACGCGCCCGCGTCGCCGACTGGCCCCCCAGGAAGGACGGAGGAAGTGGAGGGGTGTGGCACATCACCGTGGAGACGGATTCCCCCACCACAACGTCGTCCAGTAGCTCGTCCGGAGGAGGCGGGGACCAGCGTGGCGGTGGCGGTGGTAGCGGCACAGGAACAGGAAGCAGCAGCGGGAGCAGTAGCGGAGGAGGCGGGAGCGGCGGCGGCAGCGCCCAGAGCAATCTCTCCGCCAAGCTGGGTCACCTGATCAGCCCTCAGGACTCGTCCATGCTGCGCAACATCCACAACACGCTCAAGAGCAAGATGCAGGGCCGCGGCGGCAAGGACAACCGCTTCCTGTCGCCGGACGGCTACCTGGGCTCGCCGCGGAAGGGCATGCGGCGCATCCGCCAGCGCAGCAACAGCGACATCACCATCAGCGAGCTGGACGGCACCGGTGACGGTAACGAGGGCTGGTCCTTCTCGGGCTGGACGCCCATGCACCGCGAGTACGGCAGCACGTCATCCATCGACAAGCACAGCACGGCCGCGTCAGGAGCCTCCCAGAGCTTCTTCGACATGCTCAAGGGCTACCAGTCGGCCGAGGCGCCAGCCGCCTGCTCGGACCAGCGCAGCCCAGCGCCCGAGAGACTCAGTGAGCTTCTGAGTGTCGCCCACAAGCAGGTGGCTTTGGACCTGCCTGACGGGCCTCCATCACTATCCCGTGTCAGTGGTAGCCCCGCCAGTCGCCTGAAAGAGCGTGAGAAGCACCTCAAACGGCGCTCGAAGTCCGAAACAGGCGGCGAGTCCATTTTCCGGAAGCTGCGCAGCGCCCGCGCCGATGGCGGTGAGTCCTCCCGCGCCGGCTCAGACGCAGAGGAGGAAGGTGGCGGACACTCCGGACCGCCGTCCACACCGCTCAAGCAGTGGGTTTGCCAGAAGGCCTTCGCCCACTTTGACGTGCAGAGCCTCTTCTTCGACCTGAACGAGGTGGTGCAGGGACGGCAGTCGGCCAGCTCCACCAAGCACAAGAACACGACCACTGGAGCCTCGGCCGCAGCTGCCGCCTCTTCCTCGCTCTCGTCCTCGCTCTCTTCCTCGTCCTCACAGAGCATAGCGCTGGGATCGCCCTGCGGCAGCCAGGAGGAGCTCAACGCCAAGGACGGCTCAGGCACGCTCGACCCCGGCGACGACAAAAGCAACGAGCTGGTACTGGCTTGCCCGTGCTTCCGGAACGAGCTCGGTGGCGAGGGTGAGTACGGAGACATTCTTTTTGAAAAGTAAATTGAAAAGAGATGGCAAACTGGTTTTCAATCTCTCTTAAAGTATAAGTCCTGGGTAAGTTTAAGCATAGCCCTGCTGCATGAGCCTTCTAACAGCAATATATTTTGCATGAACTGAAAAAATTTGGAACCGCGTTAGACATAACACGAATGCGAAACACTTTACATTTTGTCAATGTAACCTCAGATCTTACTTTCTGTTTCCAACAGTCAGGTCCCATTGATTCAGTGTAAAGTGCCTGTTCCCTTCTACATTCACGTTCGGTCTGTGCTGTACCAAATAATTTTGTTCCACTCGCTAACTAGTGCATTTAGCAAGCTCTTTCAACAGGGCTATGCTTGAATTCACTCTGATATTTTCCTTTAATTTTAAATCTCTTTTGTAAAATTTTAAGGTGATTTTCATTTTGTTTCATCTAGAAATCTTGCTTTGTAAATGACAAGTAAATGTATTTCTTTTCGTGACATTCCTGGTCCTCGATAGGTGAGCGCACCATAAGCCCCACCAAGCAGGGCAGCATCGGGAGTGGGGGGTCCAGCAGCAGCAGTGGTGGTGGGGGTGGAGGCAGTGGAGGGGGATCCCCCGGAGAGGACGACCCTCCGCCCAGCTCTCACATGTCCAACGCCGGAGTAGCCGTGCTCGAGGCGCCCAAAGACGGGCAGGGGCTGCATTCGGAGCGGGGCAAGCGCCACATCGTGGAACACGTAGACCTGGGGTCCTACTACTACAGGAAGTACTTCTACCTCAGAGGTGAGTGGGAAAGGGGTGGCCTCATTAGGGTCAAATAACTGTGTTTATGGGGCGCTGTGGCTCAGTGGCTAGAGTGTCAGACCATTACTCCATTACTCGTCAGACCATTACTACACTGTCCTATCTGATTAAAGGCAAAAAGCCCAAAAAATATCTGTAAAAAAATAACTGTGTTTATCGCAGTAATGACATACATTGAAAAGCACCTTATTGTAGATGGTTATTTGTCTGTGGTTACTCACTGGTCTTAGCCTGCCTAATGGAAAACTAAATAATCACAAGTGATATTTGTGGACCACCTATTGATTTTCTTGTAGAGGAAATGCAGGACTCCCTGGCGGAAGAGACGCTTAGTCTCAATGGGACTATCCTGGCTAAAAAAAGGCTAAGAAAAAAAAAAAAAAAAAAAGTGGTTTACAATTGTCCACTTTGATTTGGGTCTGTGGCCCTGGTTGTGTTTCTCCCCAGAGCACTGGAACTACCTGGGAGTGGACGAGACCATGGGTCCGGTGGCCATCAGCCTGCGGCGGGAGAAGCTGGAGGAGCACAAAGAGCACGGCCAGCAGTACCAGTACCGGGTCATCTTCAGAACCAGCGAGGTGAGCTCAGCCACACCCTCACAATGCATCACGTTACGTCACTTACACTCGCTTGCTTTCTTTCTCTCTCATTCGCTCTTTCGTTCTGTCTCTCTTTTTTTCTCTCTCATTCTCTCGTTCTCAATTTCTTTCTCGCTCGCTCTCTCACACGCTTCTTTTTCTGGGTAAGATCACGTCACTGTCAATCTGTGTGGTGCTGGAGAGAGAGAGAGAGAGAGCGAGCGAGGGAGAGAGGCAGGGAGGATGCGGAGAGCCTGTCAGCCTTCTGATGTCTTTCACTCATCAGCGTTGGGAAGCGGGATCTTTAACCCCTTGTGGTGGTGGTGATGATTCGCACATGAATTCTGCTGAAAGGCTTCCAAGAAAAGGTTCTAAGCAACAGGGAAAACTTGGCAAATGGAATAAAAAGAAGGAGAGGGAAAAAAGAAAACATTCTGTGACCTGGCCTGACCTCTATTTGACCTCCACCCACTCACTGTGTAGCCAAAGCACTCATCTCCGCTCACTCTGCTCACTAGATATCATACATATACAGTATCTCTCTCTCTCTCTCTCTCTCTCTCTCTCTCTCTCTCTCTCTCTCTCTCTCTCTCTCTCTCTCTCTCTCCCTCTCTCTCTCACCTCTCCCTCTCGCCTCTCTCTCTCTCTCTCTCACACTAACTCAAGCGCTCTATCTCTCTCTCTCTCTCTCTCTCTCTCTCAAACCCCCATCTCCCCTCTCCCCTCTCTATCTCTTTCAAGCTCTAGCCATCGCTCTCTCTCTCTCCCCCATCTCCCCACTCCTCTACTGTATAAAGCTCAAGGGCCTCGGTGCATCAGACTCCCACGCCCACGTCAGAGTTGCGCAACGCCCTCCTGGACACCGCGTTCGCAGCGCGGCACGACCGTCTCGCACACAAAGCACTAAAAACCTGCCCTCTTAACGACCTCTCCTCCTAAACCTCCACTTATCAAGACCACCCCCCCCCATCCTCCTCCTCCTCCTCCACCGTAAGCCCCCCCACCACCACCTATCCATAATAGGCAGTTACACTGTAATCTCCATCACCGTGGTGAAAGTTACATTTTACAGAAGCAAGGAAAGTCAGCTGCGGAGGTTGTCAGGGAGGTTGTCATGGCACTGGTGGACACCTCTGGTTCCTTTCGTCCCAGCTGCTAGGCCCCGGGGTGGGACCCCCTCCCCTCCACACATTAACACACACACACACACACACACACACACACACACACACACACACACACACACACACACACTCCCCACCGCGACCAAGGTGAGGCGTGGAGAAGTGTAGCTTTGTGTGAGTGCTGCTATTTCCAGCCCAAGCAGGTGGGCATGAGTAGGTGGTGGGGTCGGCGCATGGAGCTGTAACACACACACACACACACACACACACACTTCCCACCCCCGACCAAGGTGAGTGGGTGGTGGGGTCGGGGCTTGGAGCTGTTGCATTGACTGTGCCGTAATCAGGGTTAGTACTTCATATACATTCATATATCAGGGTTAGTACTTCATATACATTAATATACAGGGTTAGTACTTTACTTCATATACATGTATGAACAGGACAAGAGTCAACACCACTGACAGCACGTCACTTGTGTGAGATGGATTAAACGCCATTTATGACAGTCAGACAGGCTGCTTGTCTGAAGTCAAATACAAATACATTGAGGTGTGTGTGTGTGAGTATGAGTGTGTGTGGGAGAGACATGGCAAGAGATGGGCTTGTGTATGTGATGTGTGGGAGGGAGAGATGGCAAGAGTTTGTGTGTGAGAGATCGAGATGAGGTGTGTATAGTGTGTGTGTGTGTGTGTGTGTGTGTGTGCCTGCGTGGGACGTGGAGACAGAAAGAATTAGATATGTAATAACGCCAAGGGCGACGAGGATACGTGTGTAAGAAAGAGAATGAGATAGACTTACAGTGACGTTCGGTCGTCAGAGAGAATGGTGCAAGCTCTTTAAAGGATGAACTGTCAGAGCGACACGTTTGATAGCAGACTCGTTATTTCACACACAGAACTTGTGCTTTAATATGGAGTAGCTCATTAAGGATCAGTGCACTCTTTTATTGTCATATCACTGACTCCCACACCTCTCTTCTTCACTTTATATTACACCTGCCTCTTGAGTGTAGCCTAACAGTTGTGTAACAGTAGTTGGTGTAGCTGGTGTCTTAACATGTGGGTTCAGTGCCCTTGAGGTGCTTGCTTCCTGTCCTCACTGACATCATTTCCTGTACCTGTCTGTCATATGCCCTCCACCTCTTTTCTGCCCATTCCTCTCTCCTCTCGCCACCACCCTTACAAGAAAACAAATGAGATTAGCTGTTAGGAGTGCACACAAACAGCTAGCTGCTAGCAGTGTACACCGAGGCTTAATAATGATATTAGCACTTAGCAGTGTACACAGAAGCTTAATAATGATATTAGCACGTAGCAGTGTACACAGAAGCTAAGTAATATTAGCGCTTAGCAGTGTACACAGAAGCTAAATAATATTAGCAGTGTACATATTGTAGAAGCTACATGTTGCCCCTTTGTTGGTGGCTAAGTATTTGCAAAATGAATGAAACGCCTTGTTGCATCTTTAAATGTGTGAAATAAAAAAACATCCATTTATATAATGTGCAGTAATCTCTTTTACAGTGAGTTAATAAGCATTATTCAGTGGGCACTGTTTATTAAACATACAATCAGAGAGTGTTTCAATCACAGGCGGTTTGGATTTGTTTGTGCAAGTAGTGTTCACATGTGTGGATCGATGTAAATTAATTTCTGCAACGGTACAGTGACGGCCTAATCAGATGGTCTGGATGCAGATCTTCATTCAAATAGTTGACTGGCTTTTCGGAAAACATCATTTTTGAGCGCTGAATATATTTATTGTGTTTTTCACAATGTTGATTTTCCAGACAGGGTTCAGAATAAGTCTTCCTTCCTTTCCATTTATGAAAGCACATCTGTTCAGAACATGTTGAAAATCATTGTTTCCTGTGGTGGCCTCCACTTTCAATTTCAAACAGCGTCACAGAGGAACTGAACTGAGTGACCACTTTAATGGGTAGAAAAACAACAAGTTGGGTCAACAAATTGGGTCAATTGTCTCTCTCTCTCTCTCTCTCTCTCTCTCTCTCTCTCTCTCCATCTTCATGCAGCTGACGACCCTTCGCGGTGCCATCCTAGAGGATGCGGTGCCCTCTACTGCCAAGCACGCCACGCCGCGCGGCCTCCCGCTGAAGGAGGTTCTGGAGTTCCTGGTGCCGGAGCTCAACGCCCACTGCCTCCGCCTCGCCCTCAACACGCCCAAGGTCACCGACCAGCTGATGAAGCTCGACGAGCAGGGGGTAAGGATGACAGCCAATCACAGCAGAGAGAGTAGAAGCGGAGCGTGAGGTCCAAATGTTAGTTATGTGCCGTGTTCTATTTTCACAAAAGTGAGCGGGGAAAATACCCCTTTATGCAGACTAAAGTCCAGCTCTCATATGCTGATATAATAGATCGTTGAAAAATTCATATTGTGAAGTAATGCACTTATACAGACTGGGATTATTCATGTCTGCCTCTTGAAACTTATTGCATTGCTTTATCTTGGTCGGTAATCCATAATCTTGACAGCCAATTATAGACCTTGCTCCTGCACACTCCTTTTTCATGTTGAAGGACTGGAGGAGCATTACTTTTTGTTCAAGAATGATTCAGAAATGCTGTAATTGGAAATAATTATTATTTCCAGTATTGGGAGTATTGGGCTTTTATTCCCATCGGCCATCCAGGATATGAACTGTGTAGTTCTGGGTGGGGGGAAGGAAACAAAAGAAAAACTTAGCAACAGCATGACCTCTCTTATTTTCTTTTGGCATTAGGACATCATTAGCATGTGCTAGTAGAGCCAGAAGAACTGAAAAATGTTTGTATTCCTTTTATGTAGCTAGTTCACTATTCTTACTGCAAAAACTTCATAGTGTCCATTTTATCTCATCTCTCTTTTGTCTTCTCCTTCTTCCTCTCCCTCTCAATCCCTCTCCTCCTCTCTCTTTCTTTCCTCCTCTTCCTCTCCCTTTCCCTGTCAATCCTCTCCTCCTCTCGCCTTCCCCTTATCTTCTCCCTCTCAATCCCGCTTCTCCTCTCGTTCATCTTCCTCTTCCTCATCTTCCTCCTATTCCTCTTCCTCTCTCTCTCTCCCCAGCTGAGTTTCCAGCTGAAGGTTGGGGTAATGTACTGTCAGGCGGGCCAGAGTTCGGAGGAGGAGATGTACAACAACGAGTCGGCCGGCCCCGCGCTCGAGGAGTTCCTGCAGCTGCTGGGGGAGCGGGTGCGCCTCAAAGGCTTCAACAAGTACCGCGCCCAGCTCGACACCAAGAGTATGTCACACACACATGCACACACACACACACTCGCATACACACATACACACTAAATAAAGTATGTATTAACACACTTGTGTTAACACACTAAATAAAGCATCTGGCTCGACACCAACAGTTTCATACACACACACACACACACACACACATGTATGTATGTATGTATGTATGTATGTATGTAAACACACACACTCATACACAAACATTCACATGTATTAACACACACAAACTTAGTACCATGATCAGCTCAACACCAATGATAAGTAGTTTTGACTTTTTTTGTCAGATATTTTCTTTTGTCGTCAGACATCAGCTCTATTTTATTAGCATTTGGCAGGTGGCTACGGCTAAGCTGCAGTGTATCCAGCATAGGGGTCACATTAAGGGCAGAGCTGGAGCTGTGTTTAGGTGACACTAATAAACTCCAGCCCCCCAGAGCAGCAGCAGCAGCAGCGGCAGTCAGCCTGTCTATTGGTCCTCAGAGTCCCATACTCAGAATGAATCAGTGAGCTCAGTCTCTCTGCTGTGCTGTGCTGTGCTCTGCCGTGCCAGAGGGTCTGTGTCCGATTAGTGCATGACTGTTTCTCAAAGTCGAGAATGCTTCCTAGGTAGAATGCTAGCCTTGGAAGTCGTACAATTCAGGGTTGAGGTTCCATCAGTGCATCCTTGAAAAATCTATTATCAAAGCCCTCTGCTCTGTCCTAGAATTTAGAAGGATCCTTGACAATGGAACACGATGTGGAATGCTCGAAAAAGCAGACTTCCAAGCATGCTTCCTCGACTTTGAATAACACTCCATGTGTGACGGATCTCTGACTGCTTTAGCTGCTTCAGCATTAGCATTCTCAAAGATACCTTATAACTCAACTCATGCTAGCTAATTCATCATGCCCTGTCTACTGCCACTTAAGTGATCATGCCCGCATCACACACACACACACTCACACACACACTCACACACACACACACACACACACACACACACACACACACACACACACACACACACACACACACACACACACACACACACACACACACACACACACACACACACACACACCTATTACCCTGTCAAATTTATGAACCACAGATCCCACATGGGATTCTGTCCTCTGTCCCAATAGAAATTGAGCAAAGCCATCACCCATTTTAGCTTTGATCATGAAAGCGATCCCAAAGTTGGAGAAAGTTTGCATAACAGAGTTAGTTTAGTTTAGTTATTTTATTTATTTATTTATTTATTTATTTATTTTATTTGGATGATGAGGTGCATAT
>JAODXP020000025.1:7615346-7620034 GCA_027497455.2 Sardinella longiceps
TCAGTGGGGACAGGTATGTCTCAACTGTAGTGCCCGTTTACTTTGAAAACAATCAACCTGTGTGGTGTTAGAGCATTTGTGTTTGAATCAAAGATTCCATTGCGGAGCTCGTTTGCGTAGCACTCTAGAATATTGTGTTTGAATGTTGGTGGTTAAATCAGCTCCTCACTCGCCTCACTCACTTCCAGGCCAATGTTCTGATGTTCAATTATAGATTGTACTTGACAAGTGGGGTGGGTGGGGTGGATGAGGGGGGGAGAATGCCATCATTCTCCATGAAAGCTAATGGTTATTACAATATTCTTTTCATCTTCATCATCATCATCATCATCATCATCATCCTGAGCAGCGATCTGTGGTGAGGAGGATGAGCTTATAATAGCTGGTGCCGTGTGATGATGCGTCAGTAGGAGCGGAGCGGAGCGCGTAAGTGCTTTGGTCTCGTAACCATGCGCAGGCTGAGATCTACTTTTGTCTTGGCCCCCTGCCCATTCCACAGAGAGAGAGAGGGAGAGGGAAAGGGAGAGAGGGAAAGAGTGAGAGAAATTCACTCCGAATGCAAACGCTGTTGCCATGGTAACTAGCTTCACGGAACGGACCGCTCAAACGTTGCCACAGATCTGCACCGAAAAAAAAAGAAAGAAGAAAAAGAAAAAACTTCCATGTACAAACAAGGCAGCCACAGAGGCCACGAAAATGTACCAGTCGTTTACCATACAGTGCAGTACACCACCACAGCTACCATCACTACACTACAGACACACACACACACACACACACACACACACACACACACACACACACACTCACTCTCACTCTCTCTCTCTCACACACAAACACACACACACACTCACTCTCTCTCTCTCACACAAACACACACACACTCACTCTCTCTCTCTCTCACACAGACACACACACTCATTCTCTAGCACTCGAATCCCTATTTTGTATCATTTCGACATAGCGATCACTACGCTAAACACACACACACACACACACACACACTTTGCCACTTGAATCTCTATTTCGTATCGCCATTTCACGATAGCCATCACTACATCAAACGCACACACACACTCTCACACACACTCTCCCTGGCACTTGAATCCCTGTTTCATATTGTCATTCACCATATAGGGTAAAAAGCACCATGCGCATCCCTCTGATTGGCTGACCAGAGGCACGGAACCTTATTTCCTCTCTGACTGTTCTAGAATATTCTTTTCTGCTCCATTCCATTCTATTCGGTGCTGCTGCAGCTGCCCACACTCTCAACAGGCATGCCTCCCCCTCCTCAGGTGAGCCACAAAGGCTAGGAGTTTCTATATTTAACTTGGCCTCCACCGCTGCCTCAAGTGCCGACATCATCAGCAGCAACATCAGCAGCAGCAGCAGCAGAAGTGATTCAAGTTAAATGCCCACATCCGGAATGTTCTATCGGCGTCGAGAAGCAGGCGGGAGCTCTTATCTGGGCCTGCCGTAACACGGAATCTTTCCTCACCTCGTGTTAGTCAATTAGCACAGCAAAGCTTCCTCTCGCAAACGAACAAGCAGGAGCATAAACACAGGCTGGCGGCTGCTGCACCAGCCTGTCCCGAGGGGGTGTGTGTGTGTGTGTGTGTGTGTGTGTGTGTGTGTGTGTGTGTGTGTGTGTGTGTGTGTGTGTGTGTATTGAGTTGCTCTAGCTGGAGCTTGGGGATTACTGTAGAACACGTCTCTTCCTCAATACTTAGGTGGAGGGGGGGCGGGGGGAGGCCAGTTCTGAGTGCTTCTATCCTAGATTTATGATTTTTCTTTTGCTCAACTGTCACTTCCACTTTTTTTGTCCTCTTTTTTTTCTCGCTCTGCATTTCTCTCCCCCTCTCCTTCCCTCCCTCTCTCTCTCTTTCTCTCTCCTCATCATCTTTCCCCTCCCTCTTTCCTCCCACTCTTTCTGGATCTAATAGCTTAATTCAATTCTGTATTTGCTTTATTGGCACAGCGCGCCTTGTTATTTATTTATTATTTATGCTTTTATTTATATATTTTAAAATCAGATTTGTGGAATAGAAGCAAATGTCTTCTCTTCTTCTCTCCCCTTGCTCCAAAGTTTGCTTGCAGACTCTCTCTCTCTCTCTCTCTCTCTCTCTCTCTCTCTCTCTCTCTCTCTCTCTCTCTCTCTCTCTCTCTCTCGCTCTCTCGCTCTCTCTCTCTCTCTCTCTCACCCCCCTCCTTCATCCCTTCTTGTTCCCTGATTGGAGTGAGTTATACAACACAGAAAGTTCTAGTAGCGTACAGCATGTGAATTGAAAGAAACTTCTGTAATTTGTTTATCTGTGTAATTTTATGATTTTATCATCCATCAAAATACCCTAATAGTGGCTTAGGTCTGCATCTTCATCTCTCTCTCTCTCTCTCTCTCTCTCTCTCTCTCTCTCTCTCTCTCTCTCTCTCTCTCTCTCTCTCTCTCTCTCTCTCTCTCTCTCTCTCTCTCTCTCTCTCTCTCTCTCTCTCTCTCTCTCTCTCTCTCTCTCCTTCTCTCGTTCTCTCTGTCTCTCTCTCCCTGTCATCCAATGTTTTTGCTGACTTTAATATCTCTCTCTCTCTCCCTCTTTCTCTCTCACTCACTCTCTGCTGTTCTCTCTGTTTTTCTCTCCCTGTCATCCAATGTGTTTGCTAACTTTAATATCTCTCTCTCTCTCTCTCTCTCTCTCTCTCTCTCTCTCTCTCTCTCTCTCTCTCTCTCTCTCTCTCTCTCTCTCTCCCTCCCTCTCTAAATGTCAGTTCCTGACGAAGGGCTGTGAGACGACGGAGCTGACTCTGCGGCGGAATGGTTTGGGTCAGCTGGGTTTCCATGTCAACTACGAGGGCATCGTGGCAGAGGTGGAGCCGTACGGGTACGCGTGGCAGGCGGGGCTAAGGCAGGGCAGCCGATTGGTCGAAATCTGCAAGGTGTCCGTGGCCTCGCTCTCGCACGAGCAGATGATCGACCTGCTCCGCACCTCCGTGACCGTCAAGGTGCTCATCATCCCGCCACACGAGGACGCTACGCCCCGCAGGTACTGTAGGCCCACGCTGAGCTCAGGCGGGCCTCATGCCCTGGTGCCGCCCCTCGTATGCATACCTGTTATCCACACATCACCTGTATATCACACCTGTACTACTTTTAATGACCAATCACTGCTATTATTACTAATGAACATAATTAAGTGTATGTAATCCCCTCGTATACGTACCTGTTAATATGCACCTTTGTTACAGATGCAGTCATAGTACCTAATACTAATACTTATTACTAATGAGCGTAAGAGTATAATCCACTCATTAATATGCACCTGTTAATATGCACCTGTGTTACAATAGAAAACAGTGATCCATATGTGCCACCTGTGTATCACACTTATATTATTTGTAATGACCAGTCACTGCTATTATTGCTCATTAATTACCAATTCATTAATGAATTTCTCTGTTTTATTTCTTGTGGGTTTGGGTGCAGGGCTGGGTTGGGACAGGCAGGTGTTAAACACCTGAAGTTAGAATGTAGAGAGTTAGAATGGGCCTTTGGGCTTGTCCTTTCACATACTGACCATGTCTCCCCATTTATTTCTCCCTGTATACTCCACTGTCTTTCTCCTCTTTTTTGGCCTCCCTCCTTCCATCATTTATCTATCTATGATGCTCTCCATCCCACCCTCCTCCCATCTTTTCTCTATGGTTCTCTACCTCCTTCCATCTTGTATCTATGGTGCTCTCCATTTTTTACCTCCTTCCATCCTTTCTCTATGGTTCTGTCCATCTCTCCCTCCTTCCATCTTGTATCTATGGTTCTCTCCATCCCACCCCACCCTCCATTCTTTATCTATGGTTCTCTCCATCTTCCCATACCTTCCATCCTGTATCTATGATTTTCTCCATCCTTTCTCTATGCTTCTCTCCCTCCCTCCTTTCATTCTTTATCTCTGGTTCTACCCATCCCGTCCCCTCTTCCATCCTTTCTTTCCGGTTCTCTCCATCCCTCCCTCCGTATTTCCATCCTTTCTCTATGGTTCTCTCCATCCTTCTCTCTATCCCTCCTTTCTCCCTGGGTTCTCTCCCTCCCTCTCTTCTCTCTCTGGTTCTCTCTCTTCCTCCCCTCCCTCCTGTCGTATCCATAGGGGCTGTTCTGAGCTGTACCGTGTGCCAGTGGTGGAGTATAAGGGCAGTAACGAGGCGGGCCCCTTCGAGTACAAGTTCCCCTTCCGCAGCAACAACAACAAGTGGCAGCGCAACAGCTCCAGCCCCCAGCAGTCTCTGGCCGCCTCTCCGCAGCCGGGACACGCAGGAAGTAGCGCCAGCGGCACCAGTACGCCTAACCGAGCCGTCAGCCTGGGCGCCAGCATGGGCAAGACCCTCTCTGCCGAACGCCAGGAACGTGCCGCGGCCATCCCACGCAGCGTCTCCAGCGACGGACGACCCCTCGACTCCAAAAGGTACGAGTCGAGAAGGGAGGGACAGTGGGGAGTGGAGGGGGGCTTCATTGGTTTGTTGCTGTGTTTGAACTGTAGTCCCTGTTGCCAGTTACCAGTACCATAAATTTTTCACAAATTTTTCCCCCTCCATATTTCATTCATTTTTTGTATCTCTTTGTCCACTCTCCACTCCCCCCCCCTCTCTCTCTCTCTCCCTCTCCCTCTGCCTTTCTGTCTTACACTCTCTCTCTCTCTCTC
>JAODXP020000025.1:7620134-7622634 GCA_027497455.2 Sardinella longiceps
GTAGGCGGCAGGATTTGACGTGACAGATTTCACTGGCACTCGTCATGCCAAAAGAAAAATAAATAAATAAAAAAATCAACAGTTTATTCTTAGATCTCCAGTTTGCACCAAGTCACACAAGTTATACACTGTTCTACCAACAAAGACATCAGTGGGAATATTCTCCTGCACAGTGGTGAGTTCTCCTGTAAGAAACACAGGTGTGTGTGTGTGTGTGTGTGTGTGTGTTTAGAGTCATGCGTTCAGGAATCCGAGAGAAAGTCCGCTCTCAGTCCATGACTTTTTTTGGAAAAGCGTTTTTGAAAAGCATTTATTCCCTGTGGTTCTTGATCCTGCTGATGTAGACTGTGCAGTGTGTGTGTGTGTGTGTGTGTGTGTGTGTGTGTGTGTGTGTGTGTGTGTGTGTGTGTGTGTGTGTGTGTGTGTGTGTGTGTTTTCTGTCTGGCTGGTGTGTTTATGACATGGTGCCTGTCAGAGGCAGTGGGAGGAATGTCAGTGTCCAGAGAGAACTCTGATTTATTCGTCTGGGGGGCAAAAATGTGAGGCACCCTTTATATGCATGCGCACACACACACACACACACACACACACACCCACACTTTGACCTTAAATGAACACATACACATTCCTTAAACTTAAAAGCTTAAACTTCAGCTGCATTCCAGCTCTACATATAGACACATATGTACACACACAGACACACACACACACACACAGATACACAGACACACACAAAGACCCCCAGACCCCCACCAACCTCAAGCTGAGGAGCATGTTTGAAGACTGCCCTTGGCCTCCACTTAACTGCAGCAGTGACCTGTGTGATCTCCATCTTCCCTGCTCTAGACCTCCATCCCCCTGCTTCACCTATGTAAAAAAACACCCCAGGCTAGACCCACTGTCCATATCCTAATACATATGTCCCAGTATGTCCCAATAAGCCATTTTGTGCCTGTCCATCTGTAAGGTTTGAATACAGAAGAAGTGATTTACAGAGGCTGGACACCTGTCGGAATTCTTATACACCTGTTGGAATTCTTATACACCTGTTGGAATTCCCATGCGGTACACCTGTCTGAATTCTTCTACACCTGTCTGATTTCTTATACACTTGCAGGTCCTTCAAAGGAAGTCAGGCTGCAGGCAGTAGATCCCACCAAGCACCCCCCCCCTCTCTCTCTCTCTCTCTCTCTCTCTATCTCTCTCTATCTCTCTCTCTCTCTCTCTCTCTCCTTTGTTCTCTCTTTCTGTGGTCACCGTCACCGTATTCAGTCTCTGTGTTAGAAAGCAAGCAGAAGAGTGAAAAAACAGACATAAGTAACACACACACACACACACACACACACACACACACACACACACATAAAGGCACACAAAAACTGCTTGTGTCTGTGCAGTAGATTGGTGAAGGGCAGACGAGGTCCTCTCTTGCCTCCTGGCGTTCTGTGGCGTGCGTCCCGTCGGCCCTTTTGTTCTCACCGGCCTCTCCGCTGTCGCCGGTGTTCCTTCCTGTTCTAGCCAGGGTCAGCGGCCACCGTGGTGGTGACTCACGCTCAGAGCTTCCACCAACCAGCTCACTCACTCCACTCCACTCTTTTCTTTTTCTTTTTCTTTTTCTCTTTCTCTTCGTGGCCTTGCCTCTTTCTTTTCTTTTCTTTTCTTTTCTTTTCTTTTCTTTTCTTTTTTTTTCTGCAGTCCAGCCCCATACACACACACACACACACACACACACACACACACACACACACACACACACACACACACACACACACACACACACACAGCCTCCATCAACCAGCTCACTCACTCGACTCTTTTCTCTTTCTTTTCGTGACCTTGCCTCTTTCCTTTCTTTTCTTTTCTTTTCATTTCATTTCCTCAGCCAACTCACTCAGGCATCTTTTTAGTTCTTTACTTTCTTTTTACTTTTTATTGCCTTGTACTCTTCAGTCCCTGGTTTCCTTTGCTACCTCACAAGCCCACTCTCTTTTGTCACACCATGGAACTGCCATTTATGTTTTAAAAAAATATATATATGGCAGTTTTCCTTTTATTGCATGTAACCTTTTTTTGTGGTCATTTGTTTTGACTGTTGCATGTACCCTGTCATTTCTTTTTTTAGAGTTCCTGTTTTTAGCAACTTCCCAAATCCACATTTCCAAATCCTCCTCCTCTTCTCTCTCCCTCCCTCTGTGCTTCTCTCCCTGCCCCCCTCCCTCCCTCCCTGTCCCTCCCTCCCTGCATGCCTCTCTCTCTCTCTCTCTCTCTCTCTCTCTCTCCCCCTCCCTTCCCCCATCCCTCCATCCTCTTTCCTCTCCCTTCCACCTTCCCACCTTCATCCTCCTCCTCCCCTTGCATCCCTCTCTCTCTCTCTCCCCTCCATCTCCTCTGTCCTTCCATGCCTCCTTGCCTGCCTCCATCCCCTCCCTGCTTCCCCCACTCTCTACCCCCCTCCCTCCCTGCATCCCTCCATCCTCTCACTCCCCCGGGTGAAGCCAGT
>JAODXP020000025.1:7632634-7650134 GCA_027497455.2 Sardinella longiceps
TTTGTGTCACAGGTGTCTCGTTATGAGAAATATGAAAATGACTATATGAGTACCTTCCTCATTTCAAATGGTTGCTGTACAGCAGCAATGTTTGTGTTTTATCGCCACCTTGTGGTGAATTAATAGTACAGCTCCCACCTGCTCATGCAGATGGACCTTTGATGCTATTTCAGAGTGATGGTTTGCAGGCAGAAAGAAAATAAAGGAAAAAAAATAAAAGAAAAAAGTGATGAGCACAATCATGCGTACCATATTGTACCTAGTAACGCTAATATTGCTGCTAATATTACATTTACAACAACTATAGTTGAACTACAGAAGGTTGAAACATTTAAATCTGATTTCACCCAATCGCTACAGTTATGCACCAGCTTTATCGTGAAGTAAGCTGTGCTACAACAACAGAAACCTGACGTCCTGATCCTGCTTGCTCTTTAGCGCCGTATGGCATTGATCGCTATAAACAGGGCCGTCGCAACAAGGCAGGCAAACCAGGCAATTGCCTGGGGCCCCAGGCTGAAAGGGCCCCCCAAGATTGGCTGTTTAATCATTTTAGTAGTTAAGTTGGTGGTGTTTTTCAACAAAAAAATGACTTTTTAAACTGGAGTTAGACAACTGTAGAATACAAATAATTATATTGATGATGAATTATAACAATGTGGTTCGTGTAAGTATTTACGGGGAGTGAAGGGCCCCCATGTCCTGTTTGCTTGGGGCCCCCAAGTACCTTGAAACGGCCCTGGCTATAAACCATGCTAATGGCTAGAATGCCAGACAGAGTCATGGAGGGAGATGATTATTGAGGGGAGCAGAGGAAGGCAAAGCCAGGCTAATTTCTCTCTCATCTCTCCTGTTTTTTAAATGGGCCAAGCCCATTACCGGCATCGGGCTACAGTAAGCAAAGCAAGGATTTTTGTCTCGTACAAACATGAAAGATTCTCTGCCCGAATAGCAGTTCACAGTAGTGTTCAAGTGTAGTGGTTCTCTCTACCCCAAAGTTTTTGTACTGTGGTAAACTCTCCCTTCAAGTTTGCAAACAGTTATAGGCTAAATAAGTAAACAGATCAAGTAACTCACGCTTGTTTTGACAAGAAAAACAAAAGCAGAGTATATGTTTGGGATAAACAATATCTGTGTCCTTTTTCCCCCCTTGGGCTTCATGCCTGCTTCCCTTTTGTCCTCGAGCTCTTCAAAGAGAGCTCCGTTTCAAAGCTCTCTCTTAGTTTGGTGTGCTTTTGCAGTCTCTTTGCTCTCTGTGTGTGTGTGTGTGTGTGTGTGTGTGTGTGTGTGTGTGTGTGTGTGTGTGTGTGTGGCCAGAGCCTGAACCACTGCCTTCCCTAGAGGGACAATCACAAGCCTGATGCTGTTGTCACTCTTGTTGTTTATGGAAGAGACTTATCAAATATCTATGAAATGATCGGACAGATGTGGCTTGTAAGGCCATCTCCATTTCGACAGGGATTTCGGTTTCCAGCAGTTTAAATGCTGGTTTGTTTTGTTTTGTTTTGTTTTGTTTTGTTTTGTTTTGTTTTGTGTGTGTGTGTGTGTGTGTGTGTGTGTGTGTGTGTGTGTGTGTGTGTGTGTGTGTGTGTGTGTAAAGAGTTCTTCTGGCTAAAGGCGTGTGTGTGTGTGTGTCCAGAGTTTTCCAGGCTAAAGGCTGGTGTATGTGTGTCTTGTATTGTGTGTGTGAGTGTGAGTGAGGAGGTCTCCAGGCTAAAAGCTGGTGTGTGTTTTGTGCTATATGTGTGTGTGTCAGAATGTCTCCAGACTAAACTGTTGTGTGTGTGTTTTAGGAGGTCTCCAGGAGAGGGTCCTGATGGTACCCAGACGCCGCCGCGGCCCACCCTGCGGGACCTGCACTCCCCCCAGCCAATGGGCAAGTCGGCCACAGACGAGGACATGAGGAAGGTCATGAACCTGGACCCTCCGCCCCACTCACACTCTCACGGCCACTCACACTCTCACTCACATTCTCACTCTCACTCTCACTCACGGTCACGATCGAGACATGCAGACAAGGTAAGGGCCAGATGATCTACTGCTGTGTGTGTGTGGGGGGGTGCATGCTTGCATGTGTCTGGGTGCGAGTGCATGTGTGTTTGTTTAAGTGTGTGTGTGTGTGTGTGTGTGTGTGTGTGTGTGTGTGTACATGTGAGTGGGCATGCCTGGGCATGTGATTTTGATGTTTTTATTTATTTGTCTATTTATTTATTTTTGGATGGCGCGCAATTTGCCGGTTCTCGATGGTATGTTGATTTGAGGGCAGGTTCAAAAAAAAAAAAAAAACTGGAAATCTAATTCCCATAAATAACTCCTCCTCCTCCTCAGGCCTCTCCCTGTGGTTCCCCTCCCCCTGGGCCGGCCCCCAACCGCCGCTCGCTACACCGCACGCTGTCGGACGAGAGCATCTACCGGGGCCAGCGTCTGCCCTCTCTCGGCGAGGGGGGCGTTCTGGAACAGGGACCCTCTGCCGACGTCCTCTTCAGCTGCTCCACCCTCCCGCGATCCCCCACCACGCGCGGCGTTCCCCTCCGACGGCCCTCCTACAAGATGGGCATCAAGCTGCACGGTACGACACACAACACTACACAAATACACAACAATGCACAAATACACAACAATGCAAAAACACAACACTACACATGCACAAGACTACACAAATACACAACACTACACATGCACAAGACTACACAAATACACAACACTACACATGCACAAGACTACACAAATACACAACACTACAAATATGCAAAAACCTCCATTGCTACTGACATCAATGCTGTAAACATACAACCTTCTTTGTTTCTGCCACCAACACTACAAATACACAACCTCAATTGATACTGCTACCAACACTACAAAACCACAACCTCCATCAGTCACAGACCTCCCTCCACTGATACTACAGAATCACAGACCTCCACTGACACTGACAGTAAAGGGATCTGTTTCCCTAAAGCATAGTTGTTAACCGGTTAGCATCTTCGGTGGTTGGCAATGGGAAATTGCATTGCAGCTAACAAAGTTGCTAACTGGTTAGCAACTATGCTTTTGGGAAACAGAGGCCAGAATCACAGACCTACAAACACTACAGAACCACAGACGTCCACTGACACCAACACTACAAAATCACAGACTCAAAGACTTAACTAGAATGAGTCTGACTTGTGATTGGCCAGTTCATGGCAGCTGTCTTTCAGGGTTCGGGGCTTAGGGTGAACATTTAGATTCAGCCACAGACCTCCTTTGCCACCCACAGTGCACTGCACATATCTTCTCTACTGTGGAGATGTCGTCATGCAGCCTCATGTTTCTCCCTCACCTGTCACGTCCCCCCAAACTTCCTCAACAACTTCTTCTTCTTCCTCCTCCTTTTCTCCTAAGTTCGTCATCATCACGGTGTGAGTTCTCCTGTCTTGCCCTAATTAGTGTCTCCTCCAGCCTCATCCACTGCCACTAATGAGTCAGAGATGGGGCTGCTGCTGATATTAGACACCACACACACACACACACTCTCACACACACACACACTCTCACACACGTATGCACGCACTCACACACACACACACACACACACACACACACACACACACACACACATGTGCGTCACATCATAGAGGCTGGTTGTCTGCTTCCCTATGGGGAGATGATTTGTGCTTGGGCATAAACTTAGCAGATGGGTTGTTATCTCGCCCCTGTGAGTGGCGCTATAAAAATCCCAAGCCGCCGCTGCCGCCACATTCGCCATCGCCATCTGCCGGGGGCGAAGACCTCCAGCGCGTTTCAGAGAATTCCCTTTGGATGATGCGCTTCCTCTTTCTGTTGGCCCCTGGAATTATGGGTGTCACTTCAGTCTTGAAATTGCCGGGGACCAGAATAGCAATTGGCTGTTAAATATAGAAAACAAAAGCATTCTACGTCATTGATGTCCTAAAAAATCGATGTAAGCAGGTTGCAAGTCAGAAGATTAACAGGTAGCAAATCAAAGGTGTCATATTCATTATTCTCCTGCTCAGATCTTAAGGCCAGCTCAGACCAAAGATCCTTGACAACACAAGACCGTTTTAGAGAGGAGTTGTGGTGGTGTGAATCAAACCTTGCATGCCATTGCAGGGAGTTTCAAGTCATTGCTAAAGATTCAGCATGTCAAAACGCAATTTTGGTGTTCGGTCTGTAGCGGCCTTTAAAGTGAGGAGGTATGACGACTTCTAAAGGAAGCAAAATGAGTTTTAAATTCTGACGTGACCATATAATTCTGAGGTAAATGCCATAGACCTCAGCACATACACCTCAGCGCAATCAGTGTGACTGAATATTAAAAGCAAAACGGATTTTTAAAGCAATAAGTGAAATTAATTTTCACCTCTCACCTTTCATCTCTCACCTCAGGCGACCTCTCTGCGTCGGACACGTCCCTGGCCGACCTGCACGAGCGCCACCGTCCGCCGGAGCGGGAGATGAGCCTCATGCCGCTGCCCGACACGGACGAGAGCAGCCTGGACTGGAGCCACCTGGTGGACGCAGCCAACGTCTTTGAGGGAGAGTCTTCTCAGAGGCTTCACAGGGGTAAGTGGACAGCATGCCCTTCAAGGAATTATCCGGATTGAATAAACACTTAGCTCTGCTGTTTTATAGTGCTAAGCGCTATTGATTGGCACCATACAGACCGAATTTCATGCAAAGCAGATCTAATCGATTTGGTTTTGTTTTGACATGCTCCATTCTGTTGCTGTTAGCTGCCATTTTGCCATCATAGTCTGCTTTGCTCGAAATTTGGTCACTGTTGTGGCTATCAATAGCGCTTAGCACTATAAAACAGCAGAGCTAAGTGTTTATTTAATCAGAATAATTCCTTTAAAGGACATCTTGAGTCAGTGTCAACAAACACTCTATTGCTCAAGCTACTTGAGACTAGCCAATACTGAAGACGCAAGACAGTTTGGTCCAACCATATAGGTTTCTTTGAACAGAGAATCTGCATTTACAACTAACCCATGGGGCAGAATTTTAAACTTTTCAGCATATTAACATTCTCCAAATGCACATTACAACACAGCACTGTAGTGTGTATACCTACAAATGTCTAACAAAGTGGTTAACACAGTGTTTTTATGTGGTTTACAAAATCATTTGCATGATACTTCCTAGTTGGAAGACTGTAACTGTAGTGTGTATGAAATTACAGCAGGGGGCATCATTGTGCTTTGGAAGGGTGTTTGTGAGTGGGTGGTTTGTATTATAAGACTCTGAAACAGTCTAGCAAAAAGTAAAATTGTGTGTGTGTGTGTGTGTGTGTGTGTGTGTGTGTGTGTGTGTGTGTGTGTGTGTGTGTGTGTGTTTTGAAAAACTGCTAATGAGCAGTATGAGTGTGAATAAAGGAAGGAATGAAAGAAAGAAAGACAGACAGGAAGCAGAAAAGTAGTAATGAGACAAATAATGCTCAAGGCTTGTCTGGTGGTGTCCAGTGAGTATTATGCACACGTCCCCCAGGTGCATTTGTTGATCAGCATTTGCACCCAAACAAACAACAAACAAACAAACAACAACAAAACTAACGAATGCCACTGTGACTGACTCCCCACCCCCCACCTCTCTCTCTCTCTCTCTCTCTCTCCCTCTCTCCCTCCCCCCCCCCCCCTCTCTCTCTCTCTCTCTCTCTCTCTCTCTCTCTCTCTCTCTCTCTCTCACTCTCTCCCTCCACCATCCCCAGTCCAGAGAGGATTCGTGTTCAGCTCCCAGGACCTGAGCCACCGGGGGGAGAGCGCCACCCCCAGCCCAAAACATGTAGTGCGCAAACCTGTGCCTCTGGCAAGACCTTCCTCCAGGTGAACAAATACACACACACATTTCATAACACTCTGCTCAGAACCACACACACACACACACACACACAGACACACACACACATACATACACATCTACCCTCATTGCTGTTCAGTAGTGTACACACACACACACACACACACACACACACACACACACACACTCACACATACAGTGTGTACACGCGCACACACCCAGCACACTAGTTTATTGATTTTACACTTCTGAGCCAATGCTGCTTAAAATTTTCTTGTTAAAACCTTGACATAATAACAATGTTGTTCATGCCTGCATGCCATGACATTTTGTTGTAATTAGTAAATGATCCCAATATTCACTTTTGCCTCCTCAGCATTTTTAACAGCTCCAATATATCCCCTACACAGCATTAATAGTGCTGAACTCTTTGATTATGTTTGCTGCAGTAAAGTTAACTTTGGGCTAAAAGTTTGTAAGGCTCATAATTAAATCCTTGTTTTGAATAGGCTCTCTCTCTCTCTTCCTCCCTCCCTCTCTCTCTCTCTCTCTCTCTCTCTCTCTCTCTCTCTCTCTCTCTCTCTCTCTCTCTCTCTTTCTCTGCATTGCAGTGATGGGCACATAAGGTTATCAGAGAATTTATTGACACATCCTTAAACAGCTGATACATGTTTTTTTTCTCTCTGTCTCTCTCTGAGTTCAGCCTATTTTGTTTTGGTGACGCTACTGTTGCACAACGACTGGGCACTTATACAATGGACCCTCTCTCTCTCTCTCTCTCTCTCTCTCTCTCTCTCTCTCTCTCTCTCTCTCTCTCTCTCTCTCTCTCTCTCTCTCTCCCTCTCTCCCCTCTCCTCTCTCCCCCTCTCTCTCTAGTGACGGGCACATGAGTATGGCAGGCAAGGTGACCCAGCTGGAGGCTGTGGTGAAGATGCTGAAGGAGGACTTGAAGAAGGTGGGTGGACTTTCAAAGACGACTGTTGAGATCGCAGTCATAGCAAACATGCTCTTTAACACACTGAGGTGCCGGGCCTTTCAGCCACTTGGAGACAGTCTGCTACACCTTGACATTTTTAAGAATTCCAGCTAACTAAGCACATCTATGTAAAAGTAGCGCACATTGTTACATGGTTAAGTAATTCAGTGCTGTGCTTAATTGGAACACTGCCTGAAACATTGCTATTGTAACAATGTTATTATTAGCCATATCCTGAATTTGTGTCTTCCTCCACCTGTTCCTCATCTTCCTCTTCCTCCACCCCTTCCTCTGCTTCCTCCCCCTCTCCTTCTCCTCCTCCTTCTCCTCCTTCCTCTCCTCCTCATCTTCCTCACCCTCCTTTTCTGCCTCCTTCTCTTCCTCCTCCTCCTCTTCCTCCTGTTCCTCCTCTTCTTCATCCTCTTCCTCCCTCTCCTCTTCTTCCTCCTCCTCCTCCTCCTCCTCTTCCTCCTCTATCGTGGCCCCCAGGAGAAGGATGAGAAGGTGAAGCTGCAGGCTCAGATCCAGAGGCTGTGGGAGGACAACCAGCGTCTGCAGGAGGAGTCCCACAGCTCAGCCGCCAAGCTCAAGAAGTTCACCGAGTGGGTTTTCAACACCATCGACATGAACTGAGTACGCCGGCAACACACACCTGCCCAGGTGGATGCCCAGGGTTTGTGTGTGTGTGTGTGTGTGTGTGTGTGTGTGTGTGTGGGAGGGGGGGTGGGAAGCTACCCACTACACAAGATCGAGGGGGGGGCGAGGAAGATGTACAGTATTAACTTTAAAAACGTGTACAGTTACTGTGGATACTCCAGATTTGGGACCATCCGAGGCAAACGAGCAAACCAGGATTCCTCTGAACTTTTTCCGTGTTTGCCTACGATGTTGGATGAAGCTCTTTTAATAAGTATTTGATACTGGAAGGCACACCCCACCATCACCACCACCACCATCACCACCACCACCACCAGAACACTGCTCTCCTATCCCAGTTAATAAAACAGCCCTCCGCTTTCCCTGTGGAAGCAGAACACCTTTATCCAACTGGCCACCGCTTAACAAGCTTCAGTCGTATGTCGCTCATAGTCTACCCTAACATGTTGTGCCCAGAGCCCCAGACGTTTATGTCCAACCAGGTCTTTACTGCCATACCCCCCCCCCCCATCAACCGCCCTACCCCACCCCACACCACCCTTTCCCACCACAGTTCAGTTACCGGTCTCCCATATCTGCTGGAGAAACCACAGGTGTGTGTGTGTGGTTTGTTGTCCCTCCGACTTGTCGCGTCACACACTCGGCTCGACAGGAATCTCCTCGCCTTCTCTTCATGCACAGCTTGTACATTCCGAATCCGATTGTGTGTGTGTGTGTGTGTGTGTGTGTGTGTGTGTGTGTGTGTCAGGGAGAATGTGAGAATATTTCCCCGTTTGTACATCCCCTACCCTTGTATGTGTGGTAATGCTGCGTGTGTGTGTCCCTGAAGGCATTTGGAGCTGCCTTAGCCGTCTGGTGAGATTTCTTGCTGATCATTCCTGCTGAGGAACTGCTACTGCTACCAGTGGTCAGAGTCAGTCTTCTCCCTCATTCCTGTCACGCCGCTAGCCCGCCACACAACACCGCAGGACTTTAGCTCATTAAAAACGTCCTGCAGTGAAGCTGACGAGTGACAAGGACAACCTCAATGAGTTTCCCTCTCTGCTGAGGAATACATAGGAGACATTGGGACTAGAGAAGGCCAGTGTAATGCTGGCTTTGGCCTCAGGGGGGCACTATGGATCAAGAGAGAGTGAGAAAGCGAGCAAGAGAGAGACTGTGAAATGGAAATCAAGAGCTTTGCACAGACAGCTTCTCAATAGCAATAGCAGGGACCCTCTGGAATGCTGGCACCATATGAAGGAGATTTGTTTATTTGTTTCTGTTATTGTTTTAGAGAACTTTTATCAGCAGGACTGTGTAGTGGGTATGTCCACTCTTCCTCATTCCTTCATCACGCCCCAACCCCATCCAATCCAACCCCTCAGTCCTCTACCGCTTCTTCCCTTACCCAGCAACTCCTTGCAGTATTCCTCGGAATCCCGTTTGGAATTCCATGGAATTCCATTTGGATTTCCCTCTGTATCAAATGCAAACGGACATCTCTCTGCCTGTGGTACCCAGGAATGAAGGCCAGAGGGGTTGTGGCACTGAGCTGCTGGAGTGCTTCTCCTCCTTGGACCTCTACCGCCATGATTGTGGATTCTGAATGGACAAAGCCCCCTCCATCCCATCCATCTCTGGGAGGATATTTCCAAGACTGTAATTTATTTGTGGTGTATTATAAATCAATAAATAAGTGGCTCCCTGTGTGCGGCTCAGTGACAAAAGCTGAAGTTGACATGTCCATGTTTATATAATTAGAGCGGGAATAAGTTATATTTGTCTGATTTTAAATGGCTTTTATGATATTAAAAAAAATGATAATTGCTTTTGTTTGTTTTTTTATTGTTGTTAAGATTATTATTATTTTATTTTGAGTTTCCTTGGAGTTGAGCCCCTTTCCTAAGGGTTTCTATCGATATCTTTTTATTTTTAGTTTCCTTGTGCTCGTGGTCGCCTTTTTTGCCTGCTGTCGTGTTGCTGTACTGCCATCTAGTGGTGATGAAAGTGAATTAACTCCACTCTGCTGCAAACCTGTGTCTGCTCCTCTCTTCTCTCTGCTGCTGCACACCCCCATATCTCCCTCCTCTCAATGTGAACCAGCCATCGAGCCCCCAGCCCAGCCCACTCCACCCCCACCTCCTCTCACTGTTACAGCCCTGAAAGTGATAGTCGTGGAAAGTTAAGACTGCTTTTTGGAGCCTATAGAAAAGGCGTTATGTTTATGCCAGTATGCAGTAAGCATGGCCTGTGTCCTCATCTTTATTCCGTCCCCGTTCCAACGGGGGTGCCTCATGGAAAAGAGCCAATTGAAGGCAGAGACTGCAGAGAGAGAGAGAGCGAGAGAGACTGCATAAGTAACTAACCTTAAACAGAGGCTCACCTGCTGAAATACAAAGCTGCTGGCTGTCTCTCACAGTCTTAATTACAGCAATGCAGAAATACACACATACACACACTAGCTTGCTCCTACACACATACATACACACACACACTCACACCTCTTAAACAGGCGTGTCATGTTTCCTTGGTTGCAGTCTCTCTCTCTCTCTCTCTCTCTCTCTCTCTCTCTCTCTCTCTCTCTCTCGCTCGCTCGCTCGTGTGTGTGTGTGTGTGTGTGTGTGTGTGTGTGTGTGTGTGTGTGTGTGTGTGTGTGTGTGATTAGGAGCAGCTTTGTCCCTCTCCTGCGAGCCCTGTTTCATAAAGAGCGGTTCAAGGCAGTGGAGGGAAGGACCATAGCGCCACGTGAGCAGAAGTTTTATCAGTCGCCAGCAGGTGCAATTCAGGTCCACTTCCACAGTGATGCCCTTAGCTTATAACCCCACCTCCAAAGCCAGAGCCAGAGCCCTTCCCCAACAACTAGATCTAAATTGAGCTTTTTCTCTTTTTTATTTTTATTTT
This sequence comes from Sardinella longiceps, assembly GCA_027497455.2. Taxonomy (NCBI): domain Eukaryota; kingdom Metazoa; phylum Chordata; class Actinopteri; order Clupeiformes; family Clupeidae; genus Sardinella; species Sardinella longiceps. The sequence goes on from JAODXP020000025.1 coordinate 7,642,950, forward strand.
CTCTTCTTTTTTTTAAATGTCACGGCAGTGGAAGTTGTCCCTCCCAACTACCTTTTTCTTTCTAATCAATTTCGGCACTGTTTTGTGCCACGCTTTGACTTCGCCCCTAAGCTAGCGAGTTTTCCCCGCTTTGGTGATGCCTCCTGCTCTATCTATCAGCAGCAGACTGCAGCAGAGTTGTGCTTTTCCGTTAGCATTGAATGTGCTGCTTCTACCTTCTACCCTATTGGACACTTTTTTCTTCCCAGCTGTAAGAAGTTATCTGTTACCAATACGATTCTTCTTCTGACGTGAGACCACGAGGAACTGCACAGACTTCAGGCTTACTGTAGATGCGTCACTACAGGAGCTGTAGTGACAATGGTTTGGTTCTGTTCTAGGAATCCATGTTGGCCCTATACCCGTAATAAGTACACCATCTTGAATGCACACAAAAAAATATATCAGATTGGTAACGCCACCCGACAACCTCCGTTGCAGTTGTGACTTATGAGGAAGAGACCTGGGCTAACAGATATACTACCATGAAGTGTTAATAGAAGTGTTCCTTTGTGTCCCAACACACTCTACCAGTGAGCAATGTCTTAAGTTCGGTTGTGTTTTGTTTTTGTTTTTAGTTTTGTTTTCATTCCTTTTGATGACATGCACATTACGAATAAGAAGTGTTCAATATTTAAAATAGTACTGTTTACGTATTCTGTCAGTTAACATTGTAAAGTGTAGAGTTTCAAAAAGACAAAATGTTTGCGGTGATTTGCAGTATTAAAGTTTCCTAAATAAACAAAATAATGACTTCAGGTGCTGTAATTTCCTTGTTTTGTATATTTTATTTCTGAAGTGATTTCAGGATTAGAGTTTATGGTTTTAGATTATTATTTTGTTTTTGTTTTTGGTTGTTTTTCCCCAATTGCTTGCAATCTGACATGAGGTGTATCCCCTGCCATTGCTTACTGGGCTAATAAATTAATCAAATAAAATTAATTTATATGCCGGTAAACTGACCAAAGGGTGTCTTGTCTCTCTAAGGATATTGTGTTTGAGTGTGTGCGCGTGTGTGTGTGCACGCATATCAGTTTTCATCCTTCTTGAGGTTGTGACAGCTGCTCGAGGTTTTTATTTTTTACAACCCTGTTTTTTATGAAGGTTGCGTGTGTGTTTTTTCCCCCAGCGAAACCTTTAAAGTGGCTGTTTGTGTCACTGTAACGAGGCACAATGGCTGCTTGCGGAGAGGTGTGTGTGTGTGTGTGTGTGTGTGCGGAGAGAGATGTGGAGTGTTTGATAGAGCATGCTGGGAATGTTAAGGGCTTTTCTTTAAAAAAAAAAAAAAAAAACACCCTCCAGCCACACACACACACACACACACACACCCCACCCCCACCCTTATCCCTGCGCTACCTGGTTTCACCTCAGTCAAGGCTTCACCACTCAACACCACAGCACGCTGAAACGCATACACAAATAGCCAATAGTCAAATAACCAATATGTAAGCAGTATATATAGAAGGGCACATAAGTACTACAGTGTATAGAAATGGATTAGAATAAAGTATTTTGTATCACCTATTCCTGCAGCCTGCAGAGTCCAAATATAGACAAGGGTGGTAATCACTGATATGTCATCACATTAAATTAAAAAAAAACAATTGGGGTTCCATAGCTCAGCGGGCTAGTGCGTCGTACCACAAATCCGGAGTTCGAGTTTGACCCGAGGTCACGTCCCGATCCCGACCCTTCTCTCTTAACACTCACACTCTCTACTGTCCTATCGAAGTAGGAAAAAACAAATCAAACAAACAAAAAAACAATGAAGATCCACTTGGAACATGGTGATTCTATCTTTTAGTTGTTTCATATCTCTCCTTTAACTAATTGCCAAAGCAGGTAGTCAGTAATACTGGCTGCTGATGGATTAATTGGTACTTTTGCTGCTCTATTTCGCTTTTCTGAATGTGAATCAATGTATGGAGGCATCTTTGTTTGGGGTTGCATTCAATATTTCTCCCTGAAATAATGTTTAACAACTAAAAAAGCTCTTAAGAGCATCACCCAAATTGCAATACTATCAGTTTCAGCCCAGAATTTCAGACGATGATTCCCTACCACAGACGCTTTTTAATGCTTATTAAACACTTCCCTTTGGAAACATTATCTGCTAGTGGAACTACAGGCATACACAACAAATATAACCTACATCCTGGACTCCGTGAGCAGCTGTTCTGATCTTACCCAGAGAGTAGTAATGAGGTCCTGAGGAGTGTTTTTTTTTAATGTCCTGGGACAGAGCAGCCACTCCCAGGGCCTTTACAAAGGCATTAGCTGTTAGCTGAGCGGAAATGCCATTAGAGGACTGGAAGCTCTGCTTGTATCCATAAGTGAGGAGGGGAATGTCGGGAGCATCCCAATGGGGATTCCTCAGTGAGCTCTGCAAATTAATTTATAAAAACTATAAATGCGCTCAGAGAGCGCAGACCTCCGCCAAGACAATGTGGTCACAGATGGTGTTCTAGACCACCGATCACCACCAAAATCGAATCAGTTCTTACTTGTCCCAATACACACGTCTGAAACTTTGATCCAAATCCGTGCAGTACTTTTCGAGTTATGTTGCTCACAGACAGACACACACAGACAGACTCACACACAAAACAAACCGAGCAAAACATAACCTCCTTGGCGGAGGTAAAAATCATGTGTCCGCTCCACCACCGTGTTCCTCCGTGTTGTTAACAGCCACTGGGATGATTATTGTATGTGGGTATTGTGAGCTTTAGTCGTGGTGTACCAATTTCCCACTTTATCTATTTGCCCATGGATTAGTGTAGAGCTATGTTATTCCTTCATTTCATCTGTTCTTGAAAATATGTTCCTACATTCTCACTCAACCCCACAAACACTCTTTTCCTTCTTTTGTTAGGTGGCAAAAAGACACATGCTATTCTCTTTGCAAAAGAAAAAGCCCTCACCCCTGCTTTGTAATAGCCTCGTTGAGGAGGAGAGACGCAAAGAGGATCTCTTGGCTGCCCTTGCTTGAGAGAGCTTGTCCTCGCGCTGTGAGGGCGAATTACGTTCCAGCGAATCTTCCCGCCGTAGGCCCAATCGGGGAGGCTCCGGGGAGAGGCAGTGTGTGTGCGCGGGGTCACGGTTACGCATTAAAAAATAATCAAATGATAAATTATGAACAGACGCCCACTTTATGAAAAGGGAGTTCACATCATTTTCATCTCCTTTAGCTCTGCTACACTCTCTCTCTCTCTCTCTCTCTCTCTCTCTCTCTCTCTCTCTCTCTCTCTCTCTCTCTCGTCTCGCGTCTTTTCTTTTTCCGCTGCAAGAATTAATTATGGAAAAATCCATCTGCAATCTCATGACTAATAAGTGGGGCTCATTTCTAGCCGTCTTGTCATTTCTGATGAAACCAGCACCAATATGATTTCCTCAAAATCATCGCACTTTTCATGGAAAAAATCCACACGCCCACCACAGACACAGGCTGCAATAACTGGAGATCTTTCTTGCCTTTGTTCATTTCTGTCCCATAAAAAGGCAGCCATAGTGGCTCACCCGACCCAACCCAAGCCAAGCCGCCCATTTCTTGTAATGCACAAGCACCGTCTCCCCAGACTCATCACAAGCAGCACTATAGCTTGAGCTCATGCAAGATTCATGACTTCACCTATGGACTGTATGTAGATGATTTGTGCATGTTTTTTTTCTCTGTGTGTGTGTGTGTGTGTGTGTGTGAGGTAGCTGTCCAGGGTCCTGAAATGGCTGGCAGGGTGCACATTAGTCGATCAGTGGCTACATGCAAGAGAAAGCTGAGTGCACTCGTGCACATAAGGACAACCCTGGGGAGCCTGGCGATAGCTCTGTTTATGAGCATGATGAGAATGTATTCCAGAGTAGAGGCTATGTTGCCACTTCTTAGCAAAGGGATTTAATGGGCTTATTTCACACCTGAAAATTCGGGGATTCTAAAGCATTCCATGATAGTAAACTAAACATTTTATCATTGAAATGCATTGAATTTGAATAAAAATGGACAATTATCCAATGGACAAAATGGATAATAACATTACATAATAACATTTAAAACATAAATTCACTAAAAAAATAAAAAATTAGGAAGTCCCGGATAGTCCGAACAAATCTAATAAAGAACACTACAAGCAGGAGGTGTTGTATGCGCTCTGCAGTTCCCTTGCCTTGGCAGTTTCTTTTTGTTTTTGAGAGCCACACACAGAGGGGTTGACACATTAATACACAATATAAACTGCTGACTAGCAACAAAAATGCCAATTCTCTCCTTTGACTTGCCCTGCACTCCCTTCGGACCGTTTGTCACTATTTGATTAGTCTATAATGCAGTGCAATGCAATACCATATAAAGCAATACAATATGATGCAGTGTAATGCAATGCAAAGCATCCTAATTCAATGTAGTGCAATGTAATGTCATATAAACCAAATGTAATGCATTGTTGTGAGGAAGCGAGGGAGTTCCATTGTTAAGGAGGGGGAGGGGAGGGGTGGCTGGTGTCTTAGAGGTGTTCCTGTCAGCAGTGTTTCACTAGGGGGGTGTCCAGGCCTCTCCTCCTTTGAGAACCATATCCATGTCTCTCCATCCATCAAGGCCAAGGACGACAGACACCACAGCTGGCAGAAGCTGAGGCCCCACTCCTACTCCCACTCACTCTCGCTCTCACACCGTCGACTCACACTCGTAAACAGTCCCTCCACGGAGAGCCCAGAACGGAGTGATTAACACCACCATGGGGTGGAGGGATGACAATAGATGGATAGACACCAAAGGGAAAGAGAGAGAGAGAGAAAGAGAGAGAAATGTGGGAGCTCTTCAGTTGTCATGGATATGTAAAGATGCTCCTCACCAGCGGGAGAAGTGTCCCCTTTCCCTAGACATCTACCCTGTCTGAAAATGCAGCCAGTCCCTATCCCGCTGTGGGATTGTCCCGAAGCCTACTGTAACTCAACAGCCAATCCAAAGACAGAGCTGGAGAGACAGTGTTCTAAGACTGCTGCTTCTTCTTGCAGTGCTGATACACACAACCCTTGTCCCGTTCTTTCTCTCCTTCTCTTTCTCTCTCTCGCTCTCTCTCTCTCTCTCTCTCTCTCTCTCTCTCTCTCTCTCTCTCTCTCTCTCTCTCACACTCACACACACACACACACACACACACACACACACACACACACACACACACACACACACACACACACACACAGACTGAGCTCTTGTCGCACCCAATATGAATTCCATTATAGCCAGTTATGCTCAGGCATGCCGCAGAATGGGACTATACTGATTTCAGATCAGGGGTCCAAACCCCCCACCCCTCCACCCAACCCCATTCAGCCAACCCCGAGCTCTCCTCCCAGTCTCCCAGGTGTATATAATATATTTGCATGCACAGTCGAAGATGAAGGCCACACCAACCAAGCCCCTCTTCCCTTTCCTCCTCCTCCTCCTCCTTATGCTGGCTCTCACTCCTGCATTCCACTAGTGATCACATCTCCCTTAGCAACTGATGCAGACCTCCTAGTGGCTAATGGCGGGCCTATATCTCCCCTCTCCTCCCCTCGCTCTCAACCCCCAGCCCCTGTGCTGCGCTGGGCTGGGCTGGTGCGAGAGCTGGAACTGAGCGAAGGCTGGGGATGTGGATGCAGCTGGGACTGGAACTGCGGGTGGTTAGTACTTAGGAGCATACACACACACACACACACACACACACATTAACCCCCCCCCACCACCACCACCACCAGCACACACACACACACACACACACAGAAGTTTGTACAGGCTGCACACATGGTGGTTTTGCGGATGCTGTTTCTCCACATCGTCCATCGTTGCATCAGCAGCTTTCATCTCCAGCCTCTCTAAGCGAAGCGCCGCCAATACAGGAAGGGACCGGCTAAATGGAGAGAATGAGAGAGGGGGGAAAAGAGGAGGGAAAAGAAGAAGAACAGGGAAAGAAAGAAAAAGAAAGAAGAACAGGAGAAAAAAAGAAGGTGAAAAGGAACAAGAAGAAGAGGTTGGAGTCACCCAAAAACTTGTTCTGGTTCTGTCCGTCTCGGCAGCGGACTCTGCGCCTGTATGGTTCCGGAGTGCCGGAAGGCGCTTCGTAGCCAATTAACAAGCAGCCAGAGATGAGAGGAGGAGATGAGGGCAGGAGCAACAGATTGCATCAGTGACAGTAGACCTTCAGGCCTCATCAGAGGACAGGGAGAGAGGGAGAGATGGGGAGATCACTTTGATTTTCCATTATGCCTGTACAGTCCTTTAGGATGAACTGAATATGTGAGTTTGTGTATGTGTGTGTGTGCGCGTGTGTGAGAGAGAGAGCATTCCAGTAAATTAATGTCACATGTATGAACTAAAATGAAACATGACATGATGATGTGTGAGCTATAGATAGTGAGAAAGGATGTGTGTGTGTGTGTGTGCAGTCCATGATTCACAGCAGTATCAGTTTAATCTTCCTGTGCCTGTGCTTCTGTACCATGTGCAGTCACGTGTGACACACAACAATGAAACCCCCTCTATGTGTGTGTGTGTGAGTGAGAGTGAGTGAGTGTGTGTGTGTGTGTGTGCGTCCAGAGGCAAAACAGAGGAGTCATTTGTATTGATGACCACGTCTTCCTTGTCTTCCTCTGGCAGTGTGGTCTAATGGTTTCTCCATCAGGGAAGAACCTGGCTCACGGAATAGGGCCACACATTACTAATAGCCAATTGTCAGTGCTAGCTGCTCACACACTCTGTTACACACACACACACACACACACACACACACATTCATTTGGGTTTGACCATCAACAGCTGTCAGATCTGTGCTTGTATGTGCAACTGCTAACCCCAAATTGAATTCCAGTGCCTCAGGGTCCGCATTTAACAAGATTATTTAATCTATTCCAAATTAAGCACTTGGAATAAAGCATCTTGGAAATGGAGATAACTACAAAGAACGAGAGAGAGAGAGAGAAAGAGAGAGAGAGAGAAAGTAGGAGGTTGAATATTTTCACTGATATGTTTTGTTGAATATATTTTCACTGATATTTGTTTTAATGAATATATTTACTGATATTTGTTTTGTTGAAGAATAATCTTCAGTGATATTTGTAAGGCATCACTGTAAGTTATAGACCACCTGGTAATATCTCAATTTTAAAATCTCT
>JAODXP020000025.1:7655134-7657634 GCA_027497455.2 Sardinella longiceps
TCTCATTCTTTTCTGCTTAGCTCACTCCTTTTTTCACATTCCACTTTTTTTATTGTCCCAGTCTTCTTTCTATTTTTTATCTTTTGTCTCTCACACCTTTTTTTCACATTGTGTTTTTTTCTGTCCCAGTCTTCCTTCTATTTCTATTTCTTGTCTCTCACTCTCTATCCCCCCCTCCCCTTCCCCCTCTCTCCACCTTTCCTTTTCTATCCTGTCTTCTTTTGATCTTCTGCACTTTCTCTCCATATGTCTTCCTTTGGTTTCTTCTCCTTTATTGCTCTCCCTTTATCCCTTATGTCTCTCCATCTCCCTCTCGCTGTCTCTTCATGTTCTTGCTTTCTCTCTCACCCTTCCCTGCTTTCTATTACTCCCTATTCCTCTCTCTGACTCCCTCTCTCTTTTTCTCCTTCTCTATTTCCATTTCTCACTGCTTCTCTTCTCTCTTTCTCTGCCTGCATGCAGTATATCTGTCACTTTTTCCTTCCACATTTCATCTACCTCTCTCTCTCCGTTTCCATCTATCTACCTCTCTCTCCTTTCTTCCTTTTCCCTTTACCTCCCCCTCTTCCTTCTTTTTATCCCTCTATCTTTTTCTCTCTTCCTCTCACTCCTTCCTTCCTTTTCCATCCACCTCCCTCTCTCTCTCTCTCTCTCTCTCTCTCTCTCTCTCTCTCTCTCTCTCTCTCTCTCTCTCTCTCTCCCTCCCTCTCTCTCTCTCTCTCTCTCTCTCTCTCTCTCTCTCTCTCTCTCTCTCTCTCTCTCTCTCTCCATCTCTCTCTCCTTATCTCTGTCACAGTGTTTTGCTCCACTGCTCTCTTACTCTTCATCTCCCCTACACCCCCTCCTCTTCCTCTTCCTCCTCCTCCTCCTCCTCTTCCTCTCCTCTCCTCTCCAGCCCAGCCCAGCCGGTCGGGCCCGTCAGCAGCAGCTTTGACAGGTGTCAGAAACACAATCTCCAGACGCAGAGCAGAGCTGCAATGCAAACTGCTACTGCTCCCACTGCTGCTGCACCTTAGCTGATACTGCAATCCACATGTACCTGTGGCCCATTACAAATGCACAGGAAACACACACACACACACACACACACACACACACACACAACAAAAACACACACACACGTAATGAACAAACACACACACACACACGCACACGTAATGAACAAACACACACACACACACACACACATATAATGAACACGCATAAATATAATGACACACACACACACACACACACACACAAATATAACGAACAGCGTAAATGAACACACACACACACACACACACACACACACGTAATGAACAAACACACACACACACACAAATATAATGAACACACACGCACACACACATAAATATAATGAACAGACACACACACACACACACACATAATGAACAAACACACACACACACACACACAAATATAATGAACACGCATAAATATAATGACACACACACACACACGCACGCACACACACAGTTTGTGGGCCTTTGGTTGAGGGTGCATATGAATATGAGGGTTTATGGGTAGTTTTTCCACTCTCTGGTGTCTACATGGGATGTTGGATTTGCTCTGGTCTGCAGTCAGAAGTGTAGAAGTGGAGCCACTCAAGTGTCACTCGTCTGTCTGTCTCTCACACAATAGAAATGTGTGCAGTGCAAATCCAAAGGCTGCTTATTTATTTATTTATCTATTTATTCTCTCTCTCTCTCTCTCTCTCTCTCTCTCTCTCTCTCTCTCTCTCTCTCTCTCTCTCTCTCTCTCTCTCTCTCCCTCTCACTCTCTCTCTCTCTGTCTCCCTTTCTCACTCTCTCGGTTTCCCTTTCTCACTCTCTCTCTCTCTCTGTGGTGCCTTCACGTTTCCAGTAGTCTCGCATGAGTGAGTTCTCCAGCGTGTCTCTGGGGAGAGGGGCCCACCTCTGTGAATATTAACACTGTTTGAACTGTCAAACCCCAATGCCTTCACAGCATCACACAGGCCCAATATATAACATGTCTCTTCTTCGTCTTCCCTTTCTTCTTCCCAGAGTGAGTGAGCGAAAGAGGAAGACAGAGAGAGAGAGGAAGAGGAGGAGAAAGAGAGAGAGTCTGCAGCAGAGAGACCCAGGATAAAGGAGTGGAGCAGAGTTCAGGCCAGCTATGGCAGAGGCTAGTCCAGAACAGCAGCCCATAGCGGTGGTTACCGCACCGACTGCAACGGCTGGGACAACTGGGACGACTGGGGTGACTGGGACGACTGGTGCCACCACTGGTGCCACTACCGGTGCCACTACCGACCCGGATGAAGACTCCCCCAACATGATTGTCTACAGGAAGGTAGGAAGAAGTAAAGTTCCTTCAGCTCATGCTGTCATACCTAACCTGTGTGGTGGGAAAGATGTCCGTCCAGTGAGTGGCTTGTGGAATTTTATTTGGATTTTGGAACATTCCATTCCATGTAGAATTCCATTTTGGTAGAACATGGCATTCCATTCTATCTGGAATGCTGTGAAATTCTGTG
>JAODXP020000025.1:7667634-7677634 GCA_027497455.2 Sardinella longiceps
TTTTTTTACCAAACTTTTTGCAGCCTCCTCCTCCTACAGCTTGTTTATGTATTTGCTTTTGCTACGCCCTGTACTGTGTGACTAATCCCCCTGCATAAGCTATTAAAACATTCAGAAAAAAAATCCCACCGCATTGAATCCATGCGTAAAGAACAATTAATCGCTATTTTGAACCAGGAGAAGAGAGAGAGAAAAAGAGACACAAAGAGAGAGAGAGAGAGAGAAAGAGACAGAGAGGGAGAATGAGAGAGAGAGAGAGAGAGAGAGAGAGAGAGAGAGAGAGAGAGAGAGAGAGAGAGAGAGAGAGAAAGAGAGGGTAATGTTTCTTATTTTGAACCAGGAGAAGAGAGAGAGAAAAAGAGACACAAAGAGAGAGAGAGAGAGAGAGAGAGAGAGAGAGAGAGAGAGAGAGAGAGAGAGGGTAATGTTTCTTATGCTAGTGATCTTCTCCCATATGCTTCTCTGTGGCTCACCCGTTACGCGCTAGGCTATGCAGCTAGCCACAAGATTGGCACATGCGAGACCTGTTGCTGGGAGACCGTGAGCGCCGCAAGACTCGCTTCCAGGCAATCGTGTTGCACTTGGCTCTGCCGGGGCTATCATCACTCTCTCTCTCTCTCTCTCTCTCTCTCTCTCTCTCTCTCTCTCTCTCTCTCTCTCTCTCTCTTGCTTCTTTTCCCTCCCTCCCTCCCTCCAATTATATTTATATCTGATGTGAGTTTTCTCACTCTCGGCTTCTCTCTCTCTCTCTCTCGCTGCTGCTGCTGCTCCTGCTGCCAAAGTTAGGGCTTGTTAGAGGGTGGGTGTGAGAGCGGGTGTGGGTAAATCTGAATAAGTGTGAGTGTATTTGTGTCTCTGAGAATGTATGCAGGTGTATGTGTGTGTGTGTGTGTGTGTGTGTGTGTGTGTGTGTGTGTGTGTGTGTGTGTGTGTGTGTGTGTGTGTGTGTGTGTGTGTGTGTGTGTGTAGTTGTCTGTGTGTGTGTGTATGTGTGTGTGCATGTGTCTGTGTAATAAATTTGTATTAGTGTGAAATTGTGTGTGTGTGTGTGTGTGTGTGTGTGTGTGTGTGTGTGTGTGTGTGTGTGTGTGTGCGATCAGCGAGTCACAGAGTGTGCACTGTCTGACAGTTTTAGGTGGATGTGCAGATCTTGGGTGCAGATAGGCAGAGGGTGTGATGTGGGGATTGCTGCCTATGCACCATTTATAGCCTTGGGGCCTTTAGCTCAGCTACACCAGCCTGTACGCCAGTAATGAGGGTATGTCAGTCTCTGTGTGTGTGTGTGTGTGTGTGTGTGTGTGTGTGTGTGTGTGTGTGTCTGTGTGTGTGTGTGTCTGTGTGTGTGTGTGTGTGTGTGTGTGTGTGTGTCTGTGTGTGTGTGTGGGCGCGTGTGTGTGTCTGTCTGTCTGTGTGTGTGTGTGTGTGTGTGTGTGTGTGTGTGTGTGTGTGTGTGTGTGTGTGTGTGTGTGTGTGTGTTTCTGAGAGAGAGAGAGAGAGAGAGAGAGCGAGATAGAGAGAGAGGGAGAGAGAGTGAACAAATGAGAGAGAGAAGGAGAGAGAGATTGATAGGAAGATTGATATATAAAGAAAGAGCGAGAGGCAGATGAAACGGAGAGGGAGAGAGCAAGATGAAGCTTGAGTATTTTTACAGTCTTTCTCAAACCTCAATCGTCACCATTAGCAGAGTGGCCTGATACGCCCTCTCTTTTGTCTCCCTCCTTCTCCAACTCTGTGTGTGTGTGTGTGTGTGTGTGTGTGTGTGTGTGTGTGTGTGTGTGTGTGTGCCCTCTCTTTTGTCTCCCTCCTCCAACTCTCTCAGTCTCCCTCCATCTCCAACTCTATGTTTGTGTGTGTGTGTGTGTGTGTGTGTGTGTGTGTGTGTGTGTGTGTGTGTGTGTCTCTCTCCCTCCGTCTTTGAGTGGCTTTTAATGCGTGCGGACACCAGCGGCCATTAAGTGCTGACAGGCTGCTGGTGACGCATCGTATCAGACAACAATTATGCCCAGCGGAGGAAAGGGAAGGGAGAAAAAAAGCAGTCTTTCTTTCAGAGATATTCACAAGAGAGAGACACTAATGCCATTATGGGTTTTTATGAGTCTATTGACTCATAGTGAAAAGAAAGAAAGACGACTTGAGTCTCTCTCTCTCTCTCTCTCTCTCTCTCTCTCTCTCTCTCTCTCTCTCTCTCTCTCTCTCTCTCTCTCCCTCTCTCTTCCTGTAGCTGATCTAACTGCTTGTGTCATGAGTTGTTTGTATTCTGTATAGTGTCTATTAAGGAAGGTGGACAGTAAGGTTCTATGCAAGAAAACGCAGAGGAATAGACCTAATGTAAATATTGGCAATGTAGAATTTGTATTCTTCTTTCTGAAAGCAATTGATATGTGAAACTTTGAAGTCAGGGTTTAATTTTGAAGGGTTTGTGCAAAATGACATCTCAACTTTTGCGTTTTTGCAGCCGCTTGCAGTTCTCTCTTCTATTGCTCTCCCCTTTTTATATTTCAGACAGCTGATACTAGAACCTTTTTTTTTTAATGGCCGGAAGCTCAGAAAGAGCTTAGAGTTTTTCAGCCAGCGGCCATTGGTGTCTGAAACCTGATTTCATCAGGAGTCTTTGAACTTTAAGCTGCAAACCAGCCTGTGTTTCTCCCAGTCCTGCAGAATCTCTGTAATCTAGTGTGCATCTCCACTCCAGCAGTGCTCTACACAGATAAATAAGCAGTATACTGCCAAATCAAATGTGCATCCTAAGCAATGCTGTAAAGAGATAAATGCAGAAATAAATGTTCCACAGAGATAAACAGTATACTGCCAAATCGAGTGTGCATCCTAAGCAATGCTCCAAAGACATAAATAAACAGTAGCTATACTGCCAAATCAAGTGTGCACCCTTAGCATTGCTCTACAGAGATAAATAAACAGTATACTGCCAAACTAAGTGTGCATCCTAAGCAATGCTCCACAGAGATAAACAGTATACTGCCATATCGAGTGTGCATCCTGAGCAATGCTTGACAGAGACAAACAGTAAAGCACTGAGGAGAAGCACTGAATTGAATGCATAAAACAAAACAACCCATTCCACTCGTATAATATTGGTACAGTATTATTGGTGTTTGTGTGTGTGTGTGCTTGTGAGTGTGTGCGCGCGCCAGTGCTTTTCTATTCTAGGATATGTCTAGTCCAAGTAAGCTTGCTATATTTGAAGCAGTCTAGCCAGGGGCAGGGGTTTGTGAAGGTAAGGGTTATGTGTGTGTGTGTGTGTGTGTGTGTGTGTGTGTGTGTGTGTGTGTGTGTGTGTGTGTGTGTGTGTGTGTGTGTGTGTGTGTGTGTGTGTGTGTGTGTGTGTGTGTGTGTGTGTGTGTGTGTGTGTGTGTGTGTGTGTGCGCGCCAGTAACAGGAGTCTGTGGAGGTTAGGGTTGTGTGTGTGTGTGTGTGTGTGTGTGTGCCAGGGGCAGAGGTTTGTGAAAGTAAGGGTTGTGGTCTTTTGGGAGGCGGAGAAGCCAGTGGGGGAAATGTTAGAGGGGATGTCATAAATTAGCCCTGAGCACAGGGAGTGTCTGAGAGAGAGAGAGAGAGAGAGAGAGAGAGAGAGAGAGAGAGAGAGAGAGAGAGAGAGAGAGAGGGAGCAAAGAGAGGATAGAGGAAAAGAGGGAAAATGGTAAGAGAGAGAGACAGAGAGAGAGAGATCTATTTGGGGGCATGATTTATGTATCTTTCTTTTCTTTTTATTATTTTTCACTGGGCCCCTAGATGTCCAGCACTTCTCCACTCATCTCTCCTCTCTCCTCCCTTGCTTCCGCCTTTCTCTCCTCCCTTGCTTCTACCTTTCTCCTCTCTGCCCTGCCTGTTTTACAGACTCTTCTAGCATCCAGAGTTCTCTCCCTCAAGAGCTCTTTCTATCCTCCCTTCTTTCTCCAGTCTTCCTCTTCCTCTCCTCCTCTCCAGCCTTCAGTCTTCATCCCTTTTTTTCCATCTTCTCTTACTCTCCTCTCCTTCTCTTCCATTTCTCTCTCTTCCTCTCTTCTCTTCTCCCTCTTCCCTCTCCCCTCCTCTCATCTCGTCTCTGACTCCCCTCTCCTCTCCCTCCTCTTCTCTCCCTTCCCCTTTCATCTTCTTTCTTCTCCTCCCCCTCCTCTCCCCTCTCCTTCTCTCCTCTCACTTCCACTCACCTCCTCCTTTCCTCCTCTTCTCTCCCACTCTCCTCTCCTCCGCTCTCTTCTTCTTCCCCTCCAAACCTGTGGAATAGTCTCACCCTGACCAGTAAATCTCTCCTGCTGTATTGAGAGCATAAAGTTCATTCACAGCTCTATTAAGACTGCCATTATGGCCTGGTAAAAACCCGTCCCTTGTTAATCGTGCAAGGGTCTGGACTTTGGTATTGAGAAACTATTGCCTGCTGGAGGTGTTTGAATTGAATTGGATCAGCCCTTGACTGATAGCCTGTAGTATTCTCGTACTGCATTCAAAACACCTCCCTCTGTTTGCTGATTGGCCAGGATGGGAAACATCCTGAGAAAACAACCTCGATGACACCAATACCAGATGGAGGACTGACAGGAGATGAGAATTGAGCAGAATTGTGTAGGAAGGAATTTGCCAGGCTACCTCTATCACAGCATCATAGTAAAACATAAACATCCCTTACTATAGTAAAACTACCCAACCCCTATTAAAACCATACCCTTACTACAGTAAAACTACCCAACCCCTACTAGAACTATACCCTTACTACAGTAAAATTACCCACCTCCTATTAAAACCATACCCTTACTACAGTAAAACTACCCAACCCCTATTGAAACTATACCCTTACTACAGTAAAAATACCCAAACCCCTATTATGCTGGTCACTCCTTTGGCAAGAGTGCTGTAGTGTGCTGGTGTTCACATCTGCTGCAGAGTGGAATTATTCAGCTAGCGACAGACACAGCCAACCAGAACCAGAGAGAGAGAGAGAGAGAGAGAGAGAGAGAGAGAGAGAGAGAGAGAGAGAGAGAGAGAGGGAGTGCAACGAACTGCGGGAGCAGCAATGAATAATTTCCTCTCAACCCGAAGCTTCTCTGTCTGTTTTGACTGAAATAAAAACACAAGCAGGATTGTTTGCTGCTGTTGTTGTTTTTGTAGTTTTGTTTTCCCTGAAAGAACAGACCTTAAGTCATCTTTGCTCTGTGGGCTCTCTCTCTTTGTCTGTAGTGTGTATATTGTGTGTGTGTGTGTGTGTGTGTGTGTGTGTGTGTGTGTGTGTGTGTGTGTGTGTGTGTGTGTGTGTGTGTGTGTGTGTGTGTGTGTGTGTGTGTGTGTGTGTGTGTGTGTGAAGTCTGCCTCTTTTTTCATTCATGGTATCTAGCAGCAGTGGTGGTCTTGACTGCCCAGATGCAGTCAATGGAGTGCTTCTGTTGACTGCATGCATGACTAGAGTTCAGGATTGTCTGCCAACTGATTTTGTTTTCTGTGTGTGTGTGTGTGTCTGTGTGTGTGTGTGTGTGTGTGTGTGTGTGTGTGTGTGTGTGTGTGTGTGTGTGTGTGTGTGTGTGTGTGTGTGTGTGTGTGTGTGTGTGTGTGTGTGTGTGTGTGTGTGTGTGTTTGTGTGTGTGTGTGTGTGTGTGTGTGTGTGTGTGTGTATGTGTGTGTGTGTGTCTGTATGTTTGTGTGTGTGTGTGTGTGTGTGTGTGTGTGTGTGTGTGTGTGTGTGTGTGTGTGTGTGTGTATGTGTGTGTGTGTGTGTGTGTGTGTGTGTGTGTGTGTTCTGTGTAATAGCTGAGGAAGGAGAGTTTAATTTGTGCCGACACTCTCCAGCACTGAAGGTTGTCATCTGCTGTGACCCTTAAAGCTTTCTCTCTCTCTCTCTCTCTCTCTCTCTCTCTCTCTCTCTCTCTCTCTCTCTCTCTCTCTCAAACTTTTTGAGACCAAGGACCACTTTCTATGCTGCTACCATAACCACATCAGTAGTCTTGTATAGGCATTTCTAAACAGCCATTTATAGGCACTTCAACTTCAGATAGCCTGAAGTTTTTGATTTAAATTACAGGCCTGCCTTATTGAATTCAGTGAACAACTTGTCTTTTGCCTTCAAATAATGTTAATGAGAAACAGAACTAAATTATTTTTTTTTTTTGGAAACCCAAATTGAGCTTCCTTGTTGACCAGTTGAGCTTCCTTGCGGATCACGAGTGGTCCCCGGATCACACTTTGAGAATCTCTGTTGTACATGTATAGTTTAGAACAGCCTGGAATAGCAGCGAGATGCGTCTGTCTCTCTCTGTAGGGTGGGGTGGAGATGAGCTGTGGAGGAAGATGAGGCTACACTCAGCATGAATGCAAATTCATTATGTCGACCTAAATTGCTTGTCAATACAGGCAACTCAGATGTCTATTAATGGGGACCCCGCCAGGCCAGCCAGCGCATTCAGAGAGAGAAGGAGAGAGAGAGAAAGAGAGAGTGACAGAGTAAAATAAATAGAAAGAGAGAGAGAGAGTCGTCCAGGCCCGTGTTCTAATCAAGAGGAAATGAGAAGCAGCTCATTAGAAACTTTGTAATTACAGGCTTGAGTTCAGAGCTGTCGACAGCAAATACGTGTTTGAGAGTCGCTCAGGGTTTAATTGTTCCTGTCCATCCCATAATCAGAGTCACGTGCTGCTGTCGCTGATTCAATAGGTCTCATCCGAGACTAGACAACCTCTGTTTGACGCAACCGCTCCCAAGTTGTGAGTGGATATTTTTGAAGCATGGTTGAGAAGTAGTGACTGGAACCTAAGAGGCCATGGCTGTTTTGGTCTATTATTCTCACACACACTGAGACTAGCTAGCTCCCAAAGAGGCAATAGCAATTAACTGCTCTCCCCTTGATTATTTTATTCTTATTATTACAATAATTTCATTAAATTAATTTTGTTTCATTAAATCGCTTGCATTCAAACTGGCTTGGAGTCCAGGTAAGGTTTGTATTTTCCCAAACCATAGGAACACATCATCTTGGCACTCCACTTTGCTCTACAAAAATAGACAAGAAGACACACACACACAAACACACACACACACACACACACACACACACACACACACACACACACACACACACACACACACACACACACACACACACACACACTCAAGTCCCCTGCTCATTGAGAATAGAGTGGGGTCCTTCTGGGTCAGCTGAGCTGGTAATTACTGCACTGTGTGAGGGGTCGGAGGTTAGAGGTCAGAGGATGCCCCTGCCCTGCCCTGCCCAATTAGGAACAAACATCTTTCTGCTACCCCAGCTGTTGGGTTCCCTGTTGCCCACTGAAAAAGCAGTGTGGTGGCAGTGACAGTGGCATTAAGCCAAGTGAAGTAGGGTAACAGATGCTAACTAGCCTGTCACTTGGTCAATCCTCAGAACCCCAGCCAGTTCTCAGTTCAGATATGCTGTACAGCAGTGGTTCTCAAAGTGTGCTCCGGGGACCACTGGTGGTCCGCGAGCAAGCTCAAGTGGTCCGCGAGTTGATTACCATAAAAATATGTGAATTTAGCCTGTGTCATTATTTGAAGGCCAAAGATTAGTTATTTACTGAATATGAGGCAGACCTGTAATTCACTGTTTATTAAAGCATTTGAAGCATTTGCAACTGAAGCAGTAGTGTGATGGGACAGTAGTGTGGGCCCACTGTGGGCCCAGCCACACACTACTCTACCCCCACACTACTGCTTCAGTGGGCCCAGCCCCACACTGCTGTACCCCCACACTAATGCTACTGTGGGCCCAGCCCATTGTCCCACAACACTGCATGTGGACATGTGACACGCTCCAGAACATGAGGGCATTTACTCAGAATGGAAAAACAAAAACTCAAAATGCCAATGGCCACCTTGACCTAAAGTTATTACTATTGATGCAGACAACGCAATAGTCTACAGGGGTCACATCAGGAGAGAGTACCACCAGAGAACGACTAACAGATAGCCAGCGAGAGTCCTCGTACCGGAATGACCCCAAAGAGATGACAGCGGGGTTGGAGGGTGTCTGCTGCCGCCCACTACATTTATCCTTCAGAGATCACCACATGGGTCAGTTGGAAATGTCAGCAAGCCAGAGAGTTTGGAAGGGGTGTGTGTGTGTGTGTGTGTGTGTGTGTGTGTGTGTGTGTGTGTGTGTGTGTGTGTGTGTGTGTGTGTGTGTGTGTGTGTGTGGGTGTGTGTGTGGCTGTGGGTGTGTGTGGGGGTTGGGGGTAGTCTACAGGAGGGGTTGTGAGCCAGGTGGACTGAAGCTGAGGCTGATGGACAGGACCAGTGAAATGTCCCTGCGTGAATCAGAGAGCTGTGATCAGTAGTGCGAAAATGGTTAAGACCACTTGTGTCGTTTATGAAAACACATGTATCTTTGCTGTATTGATGTTCTGCAAGCATGTAAGCAAGTAAAAAAAAATCTCCTGTGCCTTTGTTATTTCATCTATTGAAGCGATTTGAATCTAGTAGTGTATCATCTGTGATGTTGTCAAAGTAATTTGGCCATTGTCAGAAGGTAAGAAGGCGACTGATTAAGAGTTTGAGTCTATAGCATCAGGGGTTGCTATGGGGGGAAAAAAACAGGTGTGTGCATGTAAAAACGATTGCTAAAATATTACTAAACTCTTGGGTAATAAATTGAACAATATTTATATGAATCTTTAAGATGTTCATTTATTGAAAAAAATGTAAGCAACACACTTAAAAAGGCATACATGTACGTCTTACTGAATTCAGCGAAGTGCTAGAAGTGTCTCATTGAAACTCTTTCACTTGGTTCCCAAGTTTGATGTCCACGGCAGTGCCGGGAACAATAGGTCACTTGCAGAACATCAATAGGGCCCAGTGACATTCATTCAGAATCTGAGATGCCTTTGATATTGGTTGTGCAGCTCTGAGAATCTAACATAAGTGCACAAACGCATATCCACACAAGGACAAACGCAAACACACACACACACACACACACACACACACACACACACACACACACACACACACACACACACACACACACACACACACACACACACACACACACACACACACACACAAATACAAAGCACGATGCTGAATACAGCAGTGTCAATCAATAATGAAGCACTTGGACTAGCCTATACAAGGAGTAGGTTGTAAGAATGTGCTGTCCAATGAGAATGGTTAAGAATACGCTACTGTGTTAGATTTCTTTGGACGTCTTTTGATTTTCTTTGGCATGTGGAACAGAGGGGCCTCCATCCTGCTTACAGAAACAGTGTGATTATATTTTAAACATCCCTGGAGCTTTATTTCGGAGCATCTCAACTTCCTCAGCCTACAATGTTGTGGGGAGTCTCTGAGGAAAGCCATGCTAGGATATATAGACTTCGGAAAGTTCTTCTACATCGTCAGTAGGCTAATCCTAAAGCGGCATCAAGGATTCCCCAAACAGCCTACTTTGATCAAGGAATGATGTGCATTCCTGCTGGGAATGTCAGAATTCCATAAGAGCTCCCATAAGGCTTGACGAGGAGAGAACATTAGGCGAGGAGGAGAGGCGAGGCGAGGAGGCCAGTTAAGATCTTCTCTTATGGGTGGATTTCTTCTCCCATTGCAGTTAAAACTTCTGTTTGTTCCTTCTATTAGTACAGTATACTGTACCTCATCATGTATGAGCTACTGTTATCTGAGAATGTGGATGATCCCTCATGAGATGTGAGATTCCTCTCTCTCTCTCTCTCTCTCTCTCTCTCTCTCTCTCTCTCTCTCTCTCTCTCTCTCTCATGTTCAACCGTTCCGATCAATATTCCCTTTCCATACCTCATCAGTAAGGGAGTGTTGGTCATTCCCAAATGGAGTGCCGGAAACCTCTTAAAGGAAAACTCTCCATCTGGAGTGGAGCATCAGCTGCCAAGACTTCTCCACCAAGATCTTGTTTCAGAGAGAGACATGACGATCTCTCTCTCTCTCTCTCTCTCTCTCTCTCTCTCTCTCTCTCTCTCTCTCTCTCTCTCTCTCTCTTACGTGGTGCTGGAG
>JAODXP020000025.1:7685134-7720134 GCA_027497455.2 Sardinella longiceps
CTCTCTCTCTCTCTCTCTCTCTCTCTACACCCTCTCTCTCACCCTCTCTCTCTCCTCTTCTATGACATGGTTGAAAATCCTACACTATATAGAGACACATGCTTTATGCACAGAAACACCCACATATCATTACTCTCATTCTCTCTCTCTCTCTCTCTCTCTCTCTCTCTCTCTCTCTCTCTCTCTCTCTCTCACACACACACACACACACACACACACACACACACAGAGAGAGAGAGAGAGAGAGAGAGAGAGAGAGAGAGAGGCAAAAGCAATCTAAATTCACACCACAGAAATTGCAGCATTTCAAACTAATGTTCAGTATGTGAATCTGAACACAATGGTAGAAATCTTTGATTAGAAACCAGCTGACAATAAAACCTCTGTTTTATTTACCACAAGAGACTGAAGCAGATTTCATTCTGACAATAAAAATCCTGTTTTTGTTCATTTACCACAAAGGACAGAAGCGGATTTCCTTCACTCTGACAATAAAACCTCTTGCTTTTGTTTATTTACCATAAAAAGACAGAAGTTGAGCAGATTTAACCGTGGTTGTGGAACCCCTGCAGGTATCAATGGGGACTCGAGTCATATGATACTGCAGCCCAGCTGTCTTATCGGAGCTGCTGCCTCTGTCTGTGTCTCTGTGTTTCTGTGTGTGTGTGTGTGTGTGTGTGTGTGTGTGTGTGTGTGTGTGTGTGTGTGTCTGTGCGTGTGTGTGTCTGTGTCTGTGCCTTTGTGTGTCTATGTCTGTGCCTGTTCGTGATCATGACCCAGTCGATAGCAACTAGCGCTAACCAAGGAGCCAGCCCTGCTTTTAGATGAAGGAAGTCGTTGGATACTAATGAACCTCAATTGACTCCCTGGGCATCTCACGGGAATGGCTATAGTCTCTTGATTGGTGGTGGATTGCCTCAGAAGTGCTCATTGACTTGGGAGAGTGATATCCTGCTAGCCAGCCGTTTGCCTCTGAATTACCTCTGATAGAAAGTTGCCTCTGAATTTTGAGTTTATCGTTTTTTTTTACTCCGGATGGAAAGTTTGGGTTGTTTATAGGAGAGCTTTACTGCAAATTGACAGTGTCTTTGATGTGAGGTGGATTGTACTGAGGGGACATGTGTTGTCTTTTTGCCCTCAATTCATTCTGTATGTGTGTGTACGTTATGTGTGTGTGTGTGTGTGTGTGTGTGTGTGTGTGTGTGTGTGTGTGTGTGTGTGTTAGTTTGTTTGTGTGTATTCTTTTGTTTGTGTGTGTGTGTGTGTGTGTGTGTGCTTGTCTTCTCCGTGTACAGCCACGTTCTAATCGAGTGTGGCGGCATTGTTTTAACAGCGTTCGACCATGAGGAGATTGACAGCGAATGAATATCCTCCGAGGTTGAGTCAGCGAGTTTCTCCTGAGCTGGCGGCTTCATTTGTAATGTCAAACAGCGCCCACAGGTTGACCGAACTGCAGCTCGTTAGCAGGCGCTCAAACGACCACAGTGGCTGTCATAAGAGGCATCGCTGGTGGAAGACAAAAACCTTTCCTGCTTTCAGCATGAATAATTTACAAACTCCTGATCCTTGCAGACGGTTTTTTTTTTTTTTCCCAGGGTGCAGTTGGAGGATGGGATGGGAAGGGAGTCTAAAAGTGCTAAACCTGATTAACTTATGGTGTGTGTGTGTGTGTGTGTGCTTGTGCGTGTGTGTGTGTGTGTGTGTGTGTGTGTGTGTGTGTGTGTGTGTGTGTGTGTGTGTGTGTGTGTGCGTGCGCACGTGCGTGCGTGCGTGTGTGTGCCCTCAGAGATGAATATCTCCTTCCTATGCGCCACCTGCTGCCTATAATGTAATTCATTAATTTCATATATTTTCATGCACTCATTTCATATATTTTATTCATTATATAAGAAAATTATTTTTTGAATCTGATTGGATTTGATGTTAACACCCACTCACACAAATGCAAAACAGCATAGCATTAATACTTTAACCTTGTTTGCTTTCTGTGGCTAATTAATTAATTGCTCTCATCCATTCTCATGGCTGCCATGTTAGTGCTGTCCTAATATCTACAGAGGGTTCTTAGATGAACTAACACCAAATGGACTCTCAGAATGAAAGCTGACCGGGCGTGGACTACCCTTGATGGTCACTTGCTGTGTACGAGCCCATCTCTTAAGGCATGGACTAGCCTTGATGATCACTCACCATGTACGAGCCCAACTCTCACTGGTGAAGGGAAGGTGTGGACTAGCCTTGAGGATTGTTTGCAGTGTTAAGAGACCAACTCTAACTGCAGGCTTGGTGATGATGTGCCGTGTTTGAACCAAACTTTTACTTTTTTCTTGCTCCTGTTACTCATGGGTACTCCTCATACTGCCTGTGAAGCGCTGCTAGCCTTGATGATCGCTTGCAGTCTTTTACAGCAAGCGTGGTGATCATTTGCTGTGTATGAACCAAACTTTTACGTTTCCCTTGCCCCTGTGGTGCTCCTGGTAGGCTGCGAGTCAAATTTATTGTATTTGGCACTCTACAAATAACTGTGAACTGAAGTGAATTGAATTACTGGAGAGGGCGTGGGCTACCCTTGGCGATCGTTCGTCATGTACCATGTACAACTCCTACTGGCAAAGGCGTGGACTAGCCTTGATGATCACTCGCCATGTAAGAGCCCAACTCTCATTGGAGAACACGTGGACTAGCCTTGATAATCGCTCACAGTGTTACAGTAAGAGGCGGACTATGGACAAGGCGTGGGCCAGTCTTTATGATAGCTTGCCGTGTAAAAGCTCAACTCTTAGTGGAGAGGGTGTGGACAAGCCTTGATGATCGTTCGAGAAGGCGTAAACTAACTGTGATGATCGCTCGCCGTGTAAAAGCTCAACTCTTACTGGAGAGGGCGTGGACTAGCCTTGATGATTGCTCGCCATGTAAAAGCCCAACTCTTACTGGTGAGCAGGTTGGTGCCTTGCATGGTTGCCTCTGCCACCGGTGTGTGAATGGGTGAATGTGAGGTATACATTGTAAAGCGCTTTGAGTGCTCGTAGAAGTAGAAAACCGCTATATAAATACAGTCCATTTACCATTTACTGGAGAGGGCATGGACAAGCCTTGATAATCGTTCGAGAAGGCGTGGACTAACTGATGATCGCTCGCCGTGTTAAGAGCGGAAGTGAGAGAAGAGAGAGAAGGCGAGGCGAGACTTGCTAATGAGTGGAGGCATTGATGCAGCAAGGCCACAGCAACACATTCATCCTCCCTTGATGGGGAAAAATACAAACAACAAGGATGCTGTCTGATTACTGATAGCAGCGGTCCTGATAGCATGGCTGCATTGCTAAAGGCAGTCTGAGTCACCCTCAGGGCTGGCGGAGTCTAGGACCCAGGGGGAGGAAGTGGCCCTCAGCTGACACACGGCATGAGCAGGCAAGGCTTTATAGCCTGAGGGCTCAAAAACAAAGGCAGACTTTTGCCAACAGTCTTCCGTTTGCTTTGAGGTCACTACAAATGCCAACAAATAAAAACAACAACAAAAAACAATCCAAAGAGGTTGTTTCCTGTGAACAGTAAAGGAGGTTGGATAAGAGAGTGCTGTTCAAACAGAATAATAGAAGACACACAGTGATATAAACAGTGATAAAATGTTTATCTTAAACATTTGCATATGTTCAGTGAACGCATCTCTGCTAGCCAAGCTAGTTGCCATCCGTTACATACACTGTACATAATAACAGGGTTAGGCCTATGATGTTCCAGGATGAGATCATTACAACCGTTCTTACGGAAAAGGTAAAACTAAACCCATAACCCCACGCCCCCCCAACCCTCTGAAAGTAGATGAAAGCCTAAAAGATTCCAATTCAAAGTAGGGTCAAATATTGCAGAACCCAGTGTGAGTCTGTGTGTGTTATGTGTGTGTGTGTGTGTGTGTGTGTGTGTGTGTGTGTGTGTGTGTGTTATGTGGGTGTGGGTGTGTTGGGGTGGGAGATATATAGTGGACAGGCAGGGGAAAAAACGATTAATGGCGGTCTTAGGTAAGGATTTAATATCTTACCCCCCCCCCCTCAGTTTGAGGCACGAGTAACTGAATCAAACAAATCAGATGTAACTGCTGATTGTGATGAATGTGTTTCTCGTGCTGGCGGCGACTGGGGTGATTAATTGTGATAATATTGCAGACAGCTGGAATTAAGCTCAGGAGAAACTGTAATAATTGCACCTGGACAGCCCGCTGTTACGCTGATCTCCACCAGGGCAGGAGTAGGGAGGGAAGGAAAAGTCAATAACATGTTTATGGGACTAATAGGCCGCTACAGATTCAGAGTGGGAAAAATGTTGGGTTTTGTTTGTTTATTTCACAAAATTCAAGGTTAGATAGTTATGAAAAGAGCACTAAAAATAGGACATCAGAAAGTACTGTTTGTTTGTTTGTTTGCTATAGTTTTTATGTTTGTTGTTTTTCATGCAGATATCCTGCATTATTTGTCTCAATTGTTCCCCTATAATTAAAGTCTTGGGTTTTCAGGGTCAT
This sequence comes from Sardinella longiceps, assembly GCA_027497455.2. Taxonomy (NCBI): domain Eukaryota; kingdom Metazoa; phylum Chordata; class Actinopteri; order Clupeiformes; family Clupeidae; genus Sardinella; species Sardinella longiceps. Next base: position 7,689,648 of record JAODXP020000025.1, read on the forward strand.
TGAATTCGTAAAGCACCAATCGAAACTCTTCCAAGTAACTGTCTCAAAAGCACCATGGACACGGCCGGTTCGATTTCTGGAAAGTGCAGGTTTTTTTTCTCTCTCTCTCTCTCTCTCTCTCTCTCTCTCTCTCTCTCTCTCTCTCTCTCTCTCTCTCTCTCTCTCTCTCTCTTCTCTTTCTGGCTCCCGTGAACCTTTTGTGTGTTGCTAAATGGAGAGTTTTCACAGATAATTAACTTTAAAGTATAAATGAGGGTCTGGCTCTGCTACCACTCCTGCTGGGAGATGTTGGAGGCTTTCTCAGCAGGACAGAGCTACGCTATGAGGCTATGGATGTTAGAGGGCAATCACCTGCTTTTCAAAAGCCATTTAATACAATACTGCCAGCACAGGTACCACGGTCAGTTAGGCTCCATACTAGTACAGATCGCTATAGAGCCCTTATGCTAATGCAAAACCTTAGTCCTCATCCTAAAGGTTTGTATTACTACTTGTATTTCCTTTTTCAGCTTTAGTGGCATCAAAACCTGACAAAATTGGCAGGTGAAGTGTCCATCCCTGAACTTTCATTTGTGACACTTAAAAGGACACATAAAAGTCATTTACATCAGATAAATGCTACATATAAAATATAGACGGGTTCATATAAATGTTAAATATAAAATATAGATGGTGATATGTGGCCTCATATAAATGGTATATACCACAATACAAGTCTGTGATTGAATCGTGAGAGTGCTTTGCCATATTCAAACCCATTCCTGGTTTCCGCTGACGACAGCAGTAGCACGCTAAGGGCATTGTGTTATCTGTCCTCTATTTCTTCCTGCACATGCTCAGTGTGACAATCCCTGAGTGTTGGGCTAAGACGCAAGACAAGCACAAATAAACTAAAAAACCTCTTTACTCAATGTGCGGACACAGAAGCCTAGAACAAACAAAGACTTACAAGGACTAGAGAGGCGCAAGTGTTTAAATAGATGGGAGGGAACAAAACAAAGGTGACAAAGGGACAGGTGAGACTAAAAGGCCGTTCAGAACTGTAACGATAACTGTAACTACAACTACAACAACTTTTCTGTCCACACTGATGAACGATAATGTAGGTCTGTCTTCATGCAAAGGAATTAATGCCTAGAATTCCATTCCATTGGCTAACAAGCCTTTTATTGTTCTAAAAATCGCTCTAAAAGTGATACCCAATGATATCGTTGCACATTACGTTGTCGGGTTGGTTGGTTGTCGTTACAGTTGTGGTGTGAATGTTGTCATTTATATTAATTAGAGTGATATTTTTTTTGTTGTTATAGTTATCGTTCTTGGTGATAACAGCCTTTAAGGCTAGGACTTGACTGGATGCATTATGGAAGTGTTACTTCTAACTTCTGTTAGAAATACATTGGAATGAATGACTGAGGGAACTGGACACAGGTGAGGGACGGCAATAGGAACAAGGAAACAGAAGCCTATGGAAAATGGCAGGAGGGAAACGAGAGGAGGAGACATTCCGGAATGCGAAAGAGAACAGAGACAGGTCCCCACACTCAGAATCAAGAGCAGAAAAACTCTAGTACTGTAAGTGGGGTGAACATTCTCAGCCCCCCCCCCCAGAGGAGGGGAGCCATTGGCAGGCCAGTTTAGTCAGTGGCAGCAGCTCCTCACGACACACACACACGACACACACGCTGCTCTGCAGGAGTTCCCATGTCAGACTGTACTGCAGCACATCATCAATATTTGAGATGCCGTGCAGCAGCAGCAGCACGACAGCAGGCAGGCAGGCAGTCTCCTCTGCAGCCTCGCATGTTACTGATGGCAGCCGGGGGAAGCCGAGTCTCGCAGTCTTTCCGATGGACACGCAGAGAGCTGCTTGGTTTTGGCCGCACGCCACTTTTGATAATGCAGTCTAGGCACTCGAGTCGGGGGAGAGTGGCGAATGGGGACAACGTTGGGATGGATGTTTGGTGCTGCATATTTTTATCCATCAATCACTCCCCTCACACACACACACACACATACTCACTCACACATACACACACACACACACACATACACACTCACACACGCCAACCACCCCTCTCATTCCCCCCCTGCACCCCATAAAGGAGTGTGAGTGTGTCCGTCTGTAATCAGGGCTGACTGGCGTATAGGGTGCCACTTCACATGCATCGAAATGAAGCTGCCACTACAACCCGATTTACAGGCAATTTCTTCACAGCTTGTGGCTTATTTTTCTGCTGTGGATAGTATAGTGGTCCCGCTTGCTTTATTGGACAGACCATTTCACTGATTTGTTGCCCTAAAAAAAAAAGAGAGAGAGAGAGAAAATAAGAAAATGTCTGACAGTGAGAGACACCACTTTCAGTCTTTTTTCTAAGGCGTCCGCTGCCACCGCTGTGAGAATTTCAATGGGCTGCTGAAAGCCCTCCCAGACTTTTGGAGAGTCTGGTGACAGGCCGTCGTCCTCTGCTGTGTCACTCCATATTCCGCCAGGCCATCAGGCACTTAATTATAGTGCAGAGCAGGGATGGATGGATGGGTGGATGGGTGGGGGTGGCGGATGGAGAGGTGGGTGAGGGGAGGCTGACAGTGTCATTGAGGACATAGCTCATAGCTGTGGGTGATTAAAGGTTCAGATGTGGGGTTCATACTTTTGAGGAGAGAGCTGTCGGTAGCACTTTCTAACAACCCGTCCTCTATAAATGGTTATTAAATAGCTTATTAACATCAGTAAGAAGTTAACTGGAAAGTTAGTGGTATCGATCAGTAAGACGACTTAATTACATGAAGTTTTTCCATTTTATCATTTAGCTAAAACAAACTTTAAACTAACTATTAACTAACCAACTAATTAACTATTCTATGGAATTTCTATAAATTATTTATTTTATTTATTTATTTAACTATAGCTGTTATCAGTTACCAATTAATTAACTTCTTCCTGGTGTTAGTAAGTTACTGTATTTAATAAACATTTATAGAAGACAGTCATTAGTAACAGAGCCGTATATAGAGAAGTAAGTGTTATTGAGTTGTCATACAAAAAGTGTTGGTCATCCCTCTGAGTCTCTGAAGTTCATGGCTGCTTCAGTAGGTGGGGGAGAGACTCTGTGCTGCTGTGAGACTCAGTGACTCTAATGATGGATAAACAAGAAGGGAGGAAGAGGGTGTGTGTGTGTGTGTGAGAGAGAGAGAGAGAGAGAGAGAGAGAGATGCCTATCTAAGGAGAAGCAAAGTGAGTTAGAGAGATTCTTATCTAAAGAGAGAGGGGGAAGAGAGAGGGAGAGCTGGGAGTGAGAGGATGAGAGAGGGAGAGAGAAAGAGTGAAAAGAAGAGTGTGACAGGATGGATAAGTGATGGAGTAGAGATTCTGAGGCAGAAAGACTGAGGTTGTGTTACTGTGATGTAAAAATTCCAGATTATTAATCCCTTCAGATTGCCATACCGCTGTTTATCCCTGAGTCCCCCTGCAATAGACCAGCCATCTACAGCAGCCTACAGTTCTCCCTTTACTGCAGCTTACACTTAGTGATGTACCAATAGCATGTCTCCTCCACACAGAGCACCGGCTAAACAACACCTTTGGTTGTCATTTGTTAACACAATTAATAAATTAACACAAACTCTGGAAAGTAAGATAACATGTTACAGAATGACGTTGATAATGGCTAAAATGACTTTGTGTCCCCATCATTTACTGTACTTAGGTGACAGATTGAAATGAACTGGATTCAAAATAATCTGTCCATGTACATTGTTTTCACCAAAGTTGTCTATGAACTGGAGAAATTCAATCAATCATAAGGCTGCTCTCAGGAGGGTGAGGATCAATTCCTGTCTAAATCTCATTTAATAGTCAAGATACGATGGCAACTTCACTATAGGGCATTATGCAGTGTGCAAACGTACCAACGATGTTGAGGTGCAATACTACTACATGCTAAATGAATGTTAGTACCCAGAAAACACATGCGCTGTTGATGTCACTGTAATTTTCTTGTGTTTACTTGGAACTGTAACAAGAAAATGAAATAAGTGACCCAGTAACAAGCGAATGAGTGGATTCTCTTATATGCAAAGAGTGTGTGTGTTTATCTGATCTGGTTCGCCACGCATGGGGCAGAGACAGGGAAGTAAATTATGTCATTTATGATGTCATTAACTCAAACTCTGAGAGGGAGTGGCCACTACTGGAACCCATCACTCTGTCGTCCAATCAGGGGCCAGTGTTTTTAGAATACTCGTTGGAAACAGGCATGATTAGAACAGGCGCAACTGCATGACGTCTAATGGAAATTTAATAGAGTGTAGCGATGCGTGCAGTGGACAAATGGTCGATATATGAATTTTTAATAAATATCTAGCAATGCATGCCTCATAACTGTCAGAGCCATCCATTTGCGTGGAATGTATGCATAGGTTTCATAATGAATATTTTAAGTTATGATATAAATTTGATATTAGCAGAACATACTAAACTGAGACAACCTGCAGGCATCTGTTCCAAGTCCTCAGCAATACTGTGCATATCCTGTGCGTAGTGTAAATCATAGCATTGATCTCTGCAGTAAAGCGTTTGGCATACGGGCCTAAGGACCCACCCAAGGACGCGTGTGTGTGGTGTAAGCATCAGGCTTCTCGTGTTTCCAAAGGGGAATTCTCCAAATCCAATTGTAGGATGGAGTTGAATTAAATACACTCTATCCACCCGCCCTCCTATCATCATCTGTTTCCAGGCAGCCCAGATGAGCTCGACACAACTGCCTCCATGACAGGGGGATCAGGGTGTGGCCAAGAGATACTGATGCCCACCCATGTGTGTGTGTGCGTGTGTGGTGTGTGTGTGTGTGTGTGTGTGTGTGTGTGTGTGTGTGTGTGTGTGTGTGTGTGTGTGTGTGCGTGCGTGTGTGTGTGGGAGGGTGTGTGGGTAGTCCTGTCATTGGTGTAGAGTAATGGAGCTGGGAGGTACAGTAAAAGTGTGTGTGTGTGTGTGTGTGTTTGTGTATGTGGGTGTCTAGAGTGAGTGTGTGTTAGTGGGTAGTCCTGCCATTGGTGTAGAGTAATGGAGCAAGGAGGTAAAAGTATCTGTGTGTGTGTGTGTTTGTGTGTGTATGTGGGTGTCGTGTGTGTGTGTGTGTTTGTGGGTGTATGTGTGTGTGTGTGTGTGTGTGTTAGTTGGTAGTCCTGCCATTGGTGTAGTAATGGAGCAAGGAGGTAAAAGTGTGTGTGTGTGTGTGTGTGTGTATCTAGTGTGTGTGTTAGTGGGTAGTCCTGCCATTGGTGTAGAGTAATGGAGCAAGGAGGTAAAAGTGTGTGTGTGTGTGTGTGTGTGTGTGTGTGTGTGTGTGTGTGTGTGTACTGTATGTGTGTGTCTAGAGTGAGTGTGTGTTAGTGGGTAGTCCTGTCATTGGTGTAGAGTAATTGAGCTGGGAGGTACAGTTAAAAGTGTGTGTATGTGCGAGTGTGTGTGTGTGTGGTAGGAGGCTGGTTTAAAGCGTGGTGGGGGGTAAGTGAGTGAGGAAGGCTGTCCTGCATTATTGAAGGCCTGTGCAACTCCACATGATCTAATATTCCAGCACTGGCACTGTTCACAACTGGAACATAAAATGCTCCATTTTCATAGCGACCTAGATGTATTGGCAGTGCAGTGTGTGTGTGTGTGTGTGTGTGTGTGTGTGTGTGTGTGTGTGTGTGTGTGTGTGTGTGTGTGTGTGTGTGTGTGACTGACCATGGCTGATACACATACTAATCAAGAGGGCTGTTACTTGCATCCTTACTATTAGTCATGCTTCTGCAATAGATTACAGTACAGTAAATACTAGTTTAAATCTCGCTCATGTCTATCATATGATTATTCAGAAAATAAGAATACACTGTAGTTTCAAAACTGTCAACATCCACTAACAGAGTTCTTGTTGTCTATGACTGCTTTTGGCACATCAGTGCTAAGTCGTGTTGTAGGCTACTTATAGCTACCCTCATTGTCCCTTCCCGTAAGTTAGCCACCAGTGAGCCGTCAGTCAGCTGTCAGTGGTGTCTTGTATACCCCATATAATTGTATGATAGACATGAGTGAGATTGGAGGAAGATCCTGATCACAACATGGACTTTATGCATTTACTTAGGCCTAGCCTATTTGTTCTTTTTAACTTTTATTTATCGTTTTAAATTTTTATTTCTTTTATCTGAGACTCTCTTTTTTCCCTCCTTTTTTCTCCTTTTAGTCTTTATCTGTCTTTTCATAACGCAATTTCACTATATGTATTACATAAGTATTTCAATGTATGTGACAAGTGACATCCTTGATCCTTGATAATACTGAGGACTGGCTGGCCCTGCAGTGAAGCAGTGAGGAGGCTCAGCTGGACTCACAGACAGATAAACAGACAGACAGACAGACAGATAAACAGACAGACTGACATATAAACAGACAGACAGATAAGCAGACAGACAGACATATAAACAGACAGACAGATAAACAGACTAACAGACAGACATAAACACAGACAGATAAACAGACTGACAGACAGATAAACAGACAGACAGATAAACAGACAGACAGACAGACAGTCTCATTAGCTCCAGTGAGACACAATCTGGGCTGCCTAGTTTAAGACGACCAAATAGAATAATTTCACTGATGAGACCCCATAAACAAGGGCCTAATTAAACTGAAAATGGGATTGAAATTGAGATAAATTGGAATAATGAAAAGGTTTGGTGTGCTGTAGATAGAGTTTTTTTTGTTTATTTATTTTTACCGTGTACAGACTGTGATGAATTCATGCTATCAGACAGTGGCATCTCAGGGGGGCTATACTGTAGAGTCTTTGCATTTTTAAAGGGTTGTGAAGACATTTGGGTTGCCTTCTCCCAATGGCAGGTAGCTGAAGTGATAAATATTTCCTTAACATCCACCATGGCTCCTATGGATTATACTGGTATTGTTTTAAATAAAAAAACATAAACACTTGTATTTGTTCACACTCTGAGCAAATCCATATAGCCTAATATAAGTTTAGATTTTCTACATTTGTTAAAACATTCTAATGTAGGAACTCACACACACACACACACACACACACACACACACACACACACACACATGCACACACACATGCACATTCATTTCATACTCTTTCTTAACACTCATCACATTTTTAGCTTATTTATTTTCTTGAGGAGCAAAAACACAAGAATTCTACTCTCCTATAGTCTACCACTAGGCTATAATGAGACTTTCTTGAATCTTGAATCTCTGTGTATACTTGTATTTATACTTGTAACATAAATATATTTTGCCATGGTGTTAAAACTAATGACACCTTCCTCCAGGGGGTGAGTGTGTGTTTGTTGGGGATTGCGTGTGTGTGTTGGGGGGGGTTTGCAGCTGTGTTGAACTGATGAACCAAGGTGGCAAAAAGAAGCTTTGATCAAACGCTTCTGCACTGCTTCTCCGACACAAACTTTCAGCCCCTGAGAAGCCATGCAGGTGCAGCAGCTAAAAATAACTCTGGAGCGAAGCCACACAAGATCCGCATGTGAGATACAGCATGAGATCATCAGCATACGGGCGATACACCAACACACTAAACAATCCCAAACACATTTGTTGTGAGACGTTTCAGTGAATTGGGCTGTCTTCACACCGCGGTGCACAGCAGAAACGCAGCGGCCAAGCCAGCCAGGTGTGTGTGTCTCAGTAGCTACCTGCTGCCAGAATTCAGAGAACTCATTTGTCACGCTGTGTGCACAGAAGCACAAGTGGCTCCTGTCCTGGTCACCAAGGTTGCTGTTTAATTGGCTTTCCCTGTTCCCCTGCTCCCAGGCCGCGGCTACTGTAATTTATTGAGACAAAAGTTATTTGCCGTCTGTGCCTAAAATGGTTGTGTCGGGACCCTAGAGGTTCTTAGTCATTAGGAGCCGTACTCAAATGTAATTAAGTTGGCTGCACTCGAAGGCAGATCAGGGACAGGGGCCATTGAGTTCTCAATGGGATTTGTGTGTCATCAACCCATTTTTTTGTAATAAGATAAGTAGCAGGACCCTATTGTGCTCTTGGCCAACTGTGATGAGGCAGCTGTTGGTCTGATTTGTTTTTGCAATTATAAAAAGCAGGGGGCGTCGTGGCTCGGTTGGCTAGGGCGCCATACCGTGGATCTGGGGACCTGGGTTTGATTCCGACCCAAGGTCATTTCCCGATCTCTTCCTGTCATCTCCCGCTCATTGTCTCTCTACACTGTCCTATACAATAAAGGTGAAAAAAGCCCATTAAACATCTTTTTTTAAAAAAAAGAAATAATAAGCAAATGTTTGTTTGGATACCAAACCAGTGATGATCAGTAAACCGGGACTACGATGGAAATACCGGTGCGTCCTTCAGCAGTGCTTAGGCTATCCTTTTGAAAGACAGCACAAATAATTTATTACAAATTTATTTAAAAATTGTAAGAAAATATGTTTATATTAATATTAACATATTTTATACTATTTTGGTATTTATTCTGGTATCCATGGTTATGACTAAGCACCATAGTAATGTAACATGATTGTCAACATTATATGGTCAAAGCAAAGTTAGTTTTCTATAGCTCTTGGACAGCACAGAATTACCAACCCAAAATGTAGGAGTCAAAGAGTGGAGTCAATCAACGTGTTTGTCTGCTTGCCATGCTGAAATCATTGGGCTTGGGGTACTGACATCTCTGACAAGATTACTGATTTTAGACTTAAGTTTATATTGCTGTTGTGTATCCTCATAGTCCCTTATGCTGCAGATGACATTAATAATCTATCTTGATGGGCTTCACTGAATGAATGTCAGTGGCTAAAAGCCAGGCTATGTTGCTCAGTGTCCATGCTGTGTTGGTACTTGGTGAAGTAATGCACAGTCAGCTATGGCTGTCCACAGTTAAGTGCCTCTGGGGGTCATTACACACAGTTTAATGGAGATGAGACTTCTCTTTATGCTGCTAACAATAATGATGTCAGGGCAGTGTTTATAGGCATGTAATAACATCTTTATTAGCTAATCATGAAATAATGCAGGCGCCAGGCTGTTCGAAATGGTCTTTATAGGCCTTCTAATTGCATGGACAGTTGCATAGTGTCCACCTTAAATCTCAGTATGGATCAGTTAAAGCCTGTAGGCCTTGACTATGTTCAGATATTTCCTGCCAATATCAATAGAAAACCATTCTTGATTTTTATTTCCAACAACACAGTCTTACTGTTGAAACAGTGGTTGTAATCTTGGTATGCATCAGTAGATGTGCCTTTTGCTGTTGATTCTCATGATCCCATTGTAAACTATTTAAAAAATGTACAAACATGCCCATATTCTTCTACAAGAAAACATTCATTTAGAGGTCCCATCGAAAACGAGATGTCCCATCTCAATGGGTTTTTCCTCTTAATAAATTCACTATTCACACAATTCTTTCTTTCTTACTTACTTACTTACTTACTTACTTTCTTACCTTCTCTGTCACTGTCTGCCTGCTTCCAAAGCCCCAATACTGTGTAATGGCCTGTCACTAACTGTGAGATTGCATGGCAGCCAGAACGAATTACATTCTCATGTCAGTGTTGGACACCAACTGTTCTGTCTTAATCAAATATTAATGGATGTAATTTAGTTCTTTATGACACTATGTTGAGATGGAAGTTCTGAAAGTCTAGCACTTTGCCAGCATCACAACATCATTCAATTCAAAAGTCTGTATTCAAGTCTGTTTATTGCTTTGCATTTTTAGCTTGGCCATCATGTCATACATTAATATTCATGTTGTACATCACATCTTATTACCCATGCCATTATATTACAGTTTTACTCAGTCACTCTGGCACATTTCTTTCATTCTTGACATTTGCAAAACAGTAAGTTTATTTCTCTGAACAATTTGTAAAGTTGTGCAGATATCCGCACTCCAATTTTTATAAGTCTTCTTTTAATTCGTATTCACATTTCAGCAAGGACAAACAAACATACGTTTCGGCCACTGCCTTCGTCAGTGTGTGTCTAAACAATTTGTACAAATAGCAAAACACTGTATCACCTGAATATGTCTCTTGTTCATTTCTCAAAATTACATATCTGTGTCTAGGAACGCATCAGTAGCATCAGAATGGCAGATCCTTGTTATTGTATACGAATAAGACAGTCAAATTACTTAGTCATGCTGTCAATATTATACTCTGCAGAGATGCTCTGATGTAAACACTGGCTAAAGTTTGGATATAATATGTAGAGTATGCTTACCAGATTCACAACCTTTATTTACAAGCTAAGGACAGATTTAGAAAAACGTTTAATGGAAATGTATAGAAATATGCTTGACATATTATGACAACTTGTTCAATTATTTTGCATGGAAAGACTTATATGATGAAGTTAAACCTAAATGATGTGAGGATTGACACTATTCAACAATCGTTTGCAACTTATTCAATGAAATGAGAAACTGCTTTTTTGATATGCTCACACAATGACGTGAAGATTGAACAAGTCAATTCTGATCTGAGAAATTTATCCAAGCCACTGAGAACAACTAGCAGTTTGTAGACACCAAACTACATGTTGATTGTTTTGAATTTCTGCAAGTTGTAGTCCATTACTCAGTCACAGCCCCGTCTGCAACTGTAGATTATTACATAACCAAAAGCATCCTTATATTTTGCACTTTTACTTTTTCACTTCAATAGAAATCCTTTAAAGGAATATTCCACCTCTGTATGAAATGTGGTTATTCACTCCCTTATCTGGAGTTACATATGTGGGTAAGAGCATTTTGGTCTCAGTGCATGCGTTGTCCTAGTCTGGCAACCTCAATTTTACCTTTAGCTTAGCATAAGCACTGGGAAGTAAAGTTGCCAAAGAGTTGCTATCTGGCAACTTTGCATTCCAGCACCTATGCTAAGCTAAAGCTAAAAAATGGGGGAAATTGGTGATGTCATACTAGGAAAACACATGCACTGAGACCAAAATGCTTTTTCCCACATATGTATCTCAGAGTAAGGAGGTGAATAACCAATTTTCATAAAGAGGTGGACTATTCCTTTAAAGGAGAAGTATAGGGTGATAAGGACCAGAGATCACTTAGTTGTAGCTTCTGGGGGCACCCAGCTAGGTGGTAAGTAGCTGTCTGTACACTTACTAAGTTTTCAATGCCTGATTTTAAATGTTGGAACTGTCATTATACTATAAATGAAGTGTGGGGCTATTTTGAGCCTTTCTATGTATCAAAATTCTGCTCCTCGGCAACAGTCCAACTTTTTATGATGTTGCAATATACTTTGGGTCTTTATCACACCGAACTTGTCCTTTAAACTCTAACAAAAACTCCATGGAGCATATGATGTCACAGGAGGTTGGCTTGATCAAGTGAGAGAGTTGAAGGCTTAGGTGGGAACTGTAGAGTCTCTAAGCTTCTGAGACTTCTGTGCTTTTGGTCCACTTCAAAGAGTCTGACTCTGTGTGTGTGTGTGTGTGTGTGTGTGTGTGTGTTGTGTGTGTGTGTGTGTGTGTGTGAGTGAGAGTGAGAGAGAGAGAGAGAGAGAGAGAGAGAGAGAGAGAGAGAGAGAGAGAAAGAGTGATGATGATGATGATGGCCATATAGCCTGAAGCACCATTGAGGACTTTTTTCCTACTTCTCTCATCTTGACTTGTCCTTTCATTTAGCATTGCCCTCTGATATACAACACTTTGAAAAACTCTCTCTCTCTCTCTCTCTCTCTCTCTCTCTCTCTCTCTCTCTCTCTCTCTCTCTCTCAGCGGTCCAGCAGGGACATACTTACATTACTTATATTGGTTCTCTGAGGCCCTCGTGGAGAGTGGTTGTAATTTAAGGTTTACTAGAGGATGGAAGCATTAAGATCGAGATGCGTTAGGAGGGTGTGTTAGGACTGAGGTGGAAGACTATAAGGCTCGATAAGGCTCAATAGGATGATTGTTCTGCGAGAACCCCCATCAGTGCCTTTCCCTTAGAACCCTAATTCCCAACCCCTACACCCCTACTGGGCAGTGGGCAGTCTGTGGGCTCTATGAAGGTGCGGGAATATTGGAGAGCCACTCACTCATCCTTTCTCTCTCTCGTTTAGGACACCCTAAGGATCCGACTGAAACAGGGAGCACTGTACTGGGGCTTTGGACTAAATACTGTATAAATCTCAATAATCTGTAGACGGATATTAAACAAATTGGCACATCCAGTGGAGCTTAATAGGAAAAGTGCTAATGATGCCCACATGCATACATACAGTACATACATCATTAGCTAGATGTGTAGCAAATGGTGCTAGGGTGCCATTTTGGATATTCATATTCAGTGTAAGACACTAATTTAATGTAGCAGTAAATGAATGTTTTCAGATCAGCTGGTTGTTCATGGGAGGTCGATATCTTATCTATTTCTCACATATCTATTAAGTTCAACAACTCTTGAAATAAAAAAAGAGAAAAAGAGAGAGAGAGAGAGAGGAAACAAACTTCCCAGTTTATGTGGATCAAGGCATTGGAGTTGGTTTGAGGGGGTACTGAGAGATATAACTGGACAAACAAATATGTCAGCCAGAATTGAAGTGATCCATTTCCAAAGCGAGTGTGTGTGTGTGTGTGTGTGTGTGTGTGACTCTGTGTGTGTGTGTGTGTGTGTGTGTGTGTGTGTGACTGTGTCTGTGTGGGTGAGGGGTTGCTGGAGACTTGCTGAGGCAGCATTCATGGTGACTACTACATCAATAACGTGGCTCCCCAGTCTCTCCCTAGGCAACTCACAAACATAAGCACATGCACACACACACACACACACACACACACACACACACACACACACACACACACACACAGAGAGAGAGAGAGAAACACACACACACACAGAAACACATACACAATCAGTCAGGCACGCAGCCACCAGAACATTTAGCCACCGGCAACATGGCTAACCCTTTTCAGCTTTGGCTTTGGTTTCCTTGCACAAATAAAAACCAATTCTCCAATTCTGGCCCTGGTTCTCTGATCCTTTAGGTAGGTGAGTGCCCTGCCAAGCACAGAGCCAGACCTTACAGTAAGGGTCTTCATTAGGGAGGCCTTCTCACAGTCCCTACAGCACCATTCTAAAGTTACATAGTTAGTTAGTCGGTTAGTTAGTCAGTTAGTTACTTAGATAGATAGATAGATAGATAGATAGATAGATAGATAGATAGATAGATGGTAAGATAGATAGATTGATTAATTTCAGTTTTAGTATTCTCACCATGCCCAATTGTAGTTGGCCTTTGATCACAGTAAGGATCTCATCGGGCCTACAAGCAAAGGGAGGGGGGGTGGGGGGTGTAATCTTTTTTTGCTCATTTGTTCACAGGTTGCCAAAAGGATGTTTGGTGTTTGGTGGTGTTCACATCCAAAGTAGGTGCTGGACAAAAAATAGTAGACTATGAAATAAAGGGGAATGTCCGCACAATGTGGTCCGCACAATGTCCGAAATGTCCTTTTTAATTTTACCACAACGTGAACGTCTTTGAGCTTGCTCTTTTCTTCAGATTTGCTACAGACTTGCTCCTCCTCAGGCTGCTACACATTCAGCCAAGCCAAGGTTCAGGGCCAGACAGAATGTGAGGGTTGTTGTAGCAAGCGCTCTGTCTCTCATCTTCTCTCTAGGGGATTTAAGATCTGCCAATTCTTTTACACACCTCTGATCTTCATTTGTGTGTGTGTGTGTGTGTGTGTGTGTGTGTGTGTGTGTGTGTGTGTGTGTGTGTGAGTGTGTGTGTGCCTTGTTTCAGATTGACTGATCAATCAGAATATGTTATCGTACACCCTTTGAACGTTGTCCAAAATGAAACAAGAAAAAAAAAAGAAAACCAGGAAAGGCCTTCACAACTGACAGCTACCTTTCTCTCTAACACCCCCAAACAACATCAGAGTGCTTCATTCTCACAGATAAAAATAGCTCGCAAACTGACGTTGACATTGTTGATAGGAGTGTTTGGCAGACCCTGTGTGGAGGATAGATGGAGGGAAAGGCAAACTCAGGTTGTGTGTGTGTGTGTGTGTGTGTGTGTGTGTGTGTGTGTGTGTGTGTGTGTGTCTGTGTGTGTGTGTGTGTGTGTGTGTGTGTGTGTGTGTGTGTTTTGGCTTGATTTGCCAGATAATGGCAGCTGCTTGTGATGGTGTCTCTTCCGTGAAATGAGAGCAGTGAATCTGCAAGGCTTGTGAATGTGCCCAAACATGCACCCACCCTCTCTCTCTCTCTCTCTCTCTCTCTCTCTCTCTCTCTCTCTGCAAGGCACCATCTCATTACTCCAAGCGAGTCTGTTTAATTTTTCTCTATTCAATTTCTGTGACGCTGACGTTCAAGCCTCTATATCCACGCCAAACAGGATATGATGCAATATGTAAAATTGCAATGTGGAGCGAGTAATTAAGCCAAATTCGATTAGGAACCGAAGGGGTGTGTGGAGGGTGTCTGTGATTCATTATCCATCGGCATCTTCGGTATTTCATCAAAGACTATCTGATCTGATCCCTAAATCTCACTCGAAAAGCGTTTTACAGGTTTACGTGCTGAGGAGTGGGTGCTCAGTGGTTGGCAACATTTTTTAAAAGTTTTGGTAGTTGGAGGTTATTCATGTAAATGAGTTTCTGTTGATGTGGTTCGGTTGAAAATAGTAAATTGAAAAGTGAAATGAAACAAAACGAATGAGCATAATGAAAAACTGAAAAACACATCTTCAGTCACAGACTTGTAATTGATTCTAACTCCAATTATCTGCAACAAGGCCTGCGTTATTAAACAGAAATCGAACAAGGACAGAAATTATGTTTATGTCATGGCAAATCAGCAGAACATTGGGCTTTTATGTCTTTAAGGAGACGACATCAGGACCATTCTTATTGTCAGAATAAAGTTAGTTCATTCATAAGTGTTTTTTAAAACTCTAGCTTATGATACTGATTACTACATGTTACATTTTCACAAGCCTCAGAATATTAGTTCCTTCATAAGGGATTGTATAACTCTAACTGATTACAAGCCTCCCAACAAAAGTTCCTCCACAACAAAAAACTTACATTTTCAAAAAATCAATAAATATATTGGGGGGGGGAACTTAAATTCTTAGGGATTACGCCTACTCCTGCATTCCTGTCTATAGTATAGTATAAGATAAGATAAGAGAGTACTTTAAGTATCCCAAAGGAAATTCAAGAACTGTGCTGTTGCTAGCTGCTAGCCACTTTCCTTAACCATCAATTTTCATCATGTTGTAATGTGGAACTTCGATTAAGCATTCCGGCAGCATATTTCACTCAACATCTTTAAAGAAAGAAAGAAAGAAAAAAGGTGTTCTTTTTTTCTTTCTTCTTTTTCTTCTCTTTTTCTTGTTCTCTGAGGCAGAGCTGGAGTGCGGCTGGCTGAGGGACCAGGTGTTCTCTCTCTGTGTTCTAATGGGGAAGCGGCAGGCAGGCTGCGGAGAAGCTAATAAGCCTAAGGTTGCCATTAGGGATTCATGGAGATTTAGTCCAATCGCACAGCTCTCGCAGTTCTCTGAAAAGATAGGGCTTTTAATTCGACAAAAGGATTTGCCGAAGAAAAAAGCTGAAGCCTCACTGTAATTTACCTCTCGGAAAAAGATGAAATAATGTTCCCTGTTTTGAAGAATGTTTCGTGCCTCAGAAAAAAAGATTACAAAATTGCAGCAGAGAAAAAGATGTGTTTGGCCGAGTGGAGAAGCGAGGTTCTGGGGTGTCTGTTGTCTTGTGTCACACTGCCATCGCCGCGGTCCCAAGACGGAAGGGACTCGTGTTGAGCTCCAGTGGGCCGTGACATGAGAAACAGCGCGATTAAAGTGGACCGAATTGTTCAAGTACAACAGCCGTGTCTTTCAGAATAGCAAAGCACAGCCAGAGAGAGGAGGAGGAGAGGGAGAG
Organism: Sardinella longiceps; assembly: GCA_027497455.2. Taxonomy (NCBI): domain Eukaryota; kingdom Metazoa; phylum Chordata; class Actinopteri; order Clupeiformes; family Clupeidae; genus Sardinella; species Sardinella longiceps. The sequence continues at coordinate 7,705,573 of JAODXP020000025.1, forward strand.
AAAGAGAAAGAGAAAGAAAAAAAGGGAAAGAGAGAAAGAGGTTGGGGACATGACTAGTCCTCTGGTCACACGCAGTTAGCACCTCTGCTGCTTACCATTTGAAAGCAGTTAGTCCTCACAAAACCAGACAGAATACAAGGGAACAGGTGTTTGCATTTGATCAGCCGCCATCTTTGGATGCCTGGGAGAGCAACCAACTCAGCAGCCACCAGGTACAAGCAGCTCCTTTATCAGCCTGTTGAGCAGCAAACTAATATGCATAAATGCAGTGGTATAAACACAAGGCTTTGGCCAAATGGCCTATGTCTAAATACATGATGGGTTTTATGCATTCAAAAGTTTGGTTTCTTGACAAGTTTTGAATTATTAAGATCCATATATAATGTTCTGTCAAGCATATTTACATACTTTTCTCTCAGTGACAGAGCTATCAATTTAAAAACCTTGGTTTTCTTTTTAAAGATGAAGAACAGCAGGGAAACCAAAATATATATTAATACATTTGGTAAAGCATTTTCTTTCTTGGAGACTTGGGGAGTTTGGAGTTCTTTTGGAGGTGCAGTAAATGTAGTAAATATCATCTACATCCTGTCCGCTCTTACAGTAATGACATGGCATGGGTGGGGGACCATCTTGGGAAGGACTAATTCATTGGCTTCTACATATCTTAGTAGGTAAACATTTTATCCTTGTGAGTGTTATCTTTCCATTTATTCATTTAGCAGATGCTTTTATCCAAAGTAACTTACATTAAACTATTATACTTCAGGGCCAATCTCTCCTAGAGCAACTTAGGGTTAAGTGCCTTGCTCAAGGGCACAACAGTGGCAACCGGAATTCGAACCCACAACTTCCGGACTTCAGGCTCCTTAACCACTATGCACTACCATATCTACGGCAGAGTGGAGCTCGTGCTGCTGAAATATGATCATGCACATGGAAGATTAAAAAGCCCATACTATTCATGTCCATTATTGGGTCTTGACTGGCAGCTGGCTAAATGACCAGACCAGACCAGGGTGGAGAGAAATGGTATCAGAGAGAGAGAGAGAGAGAGAGAGAGAGAGAGAGAGAGAGAGAGAGATTCACAGATCCCTTTTCCTCACGTGTCCATTCTTAGGTCGTGACAGAGAGAGGCAGAGAAAGACAGAGAGAGAAGTGTGTGTGTGTGTGTGTGTGTGGTGGGGGGGGGGGGTGTAAGTTGGGGAGTTCACAGATCCCTTTCCCCCTGATGTAGTGTGTGCGTGTGTGTGTGTGTGTGTGTGTATGTGTGTGTGTTGCAAAGCTTGGTTTTAGCTCAGAGAGTAAGTTTGCCCATCTGGTGTGTGTGGCACTGGAGCTTTGAATCCTCCAGACCTTGAAGTCCCAGGTGGAGGGCATGACAGTACGGCAGTGTAGCAGCTGGGACTCTGTGTGTGTGTGTGTGTGTGTGTGTGTGTGTGTGTGTGTGTGTGTGTGTGTGTGTGTGTGTGTGTGTGTGTTCTCAGTGGGGAAGGGGGTGGGGGGGTTGCCGCTTTGATGAGACATCTAAGCCGAGATGGGAGTTAGCTTGGCTACTCTCCTCCTGTCCTATCGGCCATTTCAGGCACACAGCTGCTGATCCAGGTGTTTCTAGAAAGGAAAGAACAAAAACAAATCAGTCACACTAAGTCACTTCAGGCCAACTCTAACAAGGTGTGTGTGTGTGTGTGTGTGTGTGTGTGTGTGTGTGTGTGTGTGTGTGTGTGCGTGTGTGTGCGTGTGTTTGTTTGTGTTTGTGTGATGAGGCATTTTTCTTCTGAATGAAGTAGAGTTCACACCTTTAGCTGAATTTCAAATGTAATCACCCAAAATTAATCTGAGATTATGTTCACCATTATGTTAATTGCTAGTTGTTCACTCACTGCTGTGTTATCCCAACAGGGACACCCAGTGCACTACCAATGCAGAGCAAACAAGCATACATAAGTGCAATACTATAAAGTATTATGGGATTGTTTACTCTGTGTGTGTGTGTGTGTGTGTGTGTGTGTGTGTGTGTGTGCGTGTGCGTGTGCGTGTGTGTGTTGAGAAAAGATCATTGCGACCACATATTTTTGTTGTGTTTATTGAGCTCCTGTTAACTGGACAGCTTTATCAACCCTCTAGACATTCACACACACTCATACACACAAATACACACATGTATGCCTGCACACACACACACACACACACACACACACACACACACACACACACACACACCTCATTAGTGACATTAATACAGGTCACCCCATCTCTCCGCCAGTGTGGTGGTTCACCAGAGAGCAACCACAGGGAAATAGGGCCAAGAGTCATTCATCAGGTCTTTTAACAGCTGCTGGCAACAAATAAACAAACATATCCACCAAATTTAACTGACCCTGGCCGTTTCCGAAATGGCCCACTACTTGACTACTACATACTGCTCGTATACTGATCTCTGCAGACAGCAGCGTGTAGCATGCAGTACATGACAAATATCACAGGAGTAGTGTGGGGCTCAATTAACCTTGAGTCAGGTAGAGCACCTGTAGTCCATTAATTAATGAGGTTCTGGTCATGTGGCCAGTAGGCCTCTTCTGCTGCTTGCATGTGCTGCATACTGGGGAGCAGTATATGAGGCTCAGCCAGTCAAATAGAGCACCTGCAGCTAATTAATTAATTGTGGGAAGCAGTAGTGTGTGCTGCACTGTGTGCTGGGGCACAAGCAGCATGTAGCACATGTAGCATAGTAGTAGGCCATTTTGGAAATTGCCCCTGACTGAGGAATAGCTGCTGCATGCATCAGAAGCCCCGAGACTTGTAATCTGATTAACAAATATTCCATGTTTATGAGTTTATGAATGCATCTCCTTGGATACTGTTCTATAGAATGCACATCGGAATCATTCTAATCAGATTACAAGTGTCCATGTAAACACACCTAAGAGGTGAGGCCAAAATGTGGTTCTGGATGCTGACATGTCTTATGTGGTCGGCCTGCCAAGGTTTTTTTTTTTTTTTGATTGGACGTTTACTGCCCGTGGTGGCTCCGTACTAGATGGTTACGAGTGCCAAGCGCTATTTATTATTGAGGCGACAGCTAAGAGAAATCAGCCTGTGAAGATCAATGCTCGTGTTCAAAGCTCACTTCTTCTTTACGGCCCTCACTAGCGGCTTGTACAGACGCTCGTTTGTCTTGTTGCCATACTGTAGTTTGTACCCAGAGCTCTGTCAGCTAATGTTAGTGTGGGAAACACAGCCATTCGATTAGATCTGGGCTGTTTGTGCAAAGGCACATTGCCTGTACAGTGCTTTATTAGTTCATTTCAGTGAGGCAAAATATGAGCACCTATAATCCAAAGTCTGATTGAGAGCATAATACTTATGATTATTTCCTACTAAAATAATGTATAAGACCATATCAATATTAAACACTGTGGCAGCCAATATGGTAACAATGGCCAACAAGGTAATAACTGTCATGTCAAGTTATTACATTATATAATTTACATCGGCCTTAAGGCCACCGCACACTGGTTCCGACACAGTGCTGAGCACTCTGCTTCCAACATTTGATTCTATTGTTTTCAATGCAACTCCGCACACCAGCGCCGAACCCTTCCACCGTCGATTGTGAGTTACGATTGAAGTCTATATTTGTCGGAGCCGTCCATTGACATCCATTATTTTTTCTCATGCTACGGGGCTAGGTTCGTTGCGAAATTGTCGGATTCGAAAGTGCTCCGCAATAATGTCGGAACCGGTGTGCGGCCGGCTTTATACTGTATGTGCAACTGCAAAAGCTACAATATGTCAGTTACACTGTGCTGTGGCAGTTAAAAGTAGAAGTGTAGGTGTGCCTGTGTGTATGGTTTGGACACTGTATTACATTTTTGAAAATCTATTACATTTTGGCTTTATTACACAAACAGCCAAAATGACTATGTTGCTGGAAGCTATCACATTATTGGCCATTATTTCATCATCGACTTCTCATATTGAATTTGTATAATCTTACTTAGTTTGTCTATGTGGGCAGTAGCCTATATGGCCAATGGCAATTTGGGGGGAAAAAACAGCCATTCTGTCAAGTTATTTGTCACAGAGAAGCCAAAGACCTACGGGCCATTAGCCCCTAAGACACCAATATTGTCCAGGGCTAGCAGTAGACAGCATACTGTACATTAGGGCTTATACCAGTGGCTCCAGTTTTTAGTCATTATCAACCCCGCAAACTCTCCCTCTCTTCACCACGGAGATCGCTGACTCCGGGGCCACCGTCTCACATCCCATCTCGTTATCGCCGGGGCCGAGAGAGGTGTCTGAACAGGTGACCGGGGAAGCGCTGTTGACAGGGTTGCTGTCTAGGTTCCCTAGAGATTAAAATGTGGATGATGCTATATGCATTAAGAGCCGCAGCGCTATATCTGAGCTGTCAGCCGCACTCAGGCAACAAGACAGATATACTGTAATAGTAGCTGCATCTACTGTAGAGTGCAGGGCTAGAGCAGTGAAGAGAGGAACCAAACCAGTACTGTATAGAGTCTACTTATGGAGTACTGTAGCCTGCCCATTGCTTTCCTATGTACTTCCACTTGATTTTCATCTTCCTCCATGACTCCGGCTGGGATCCCAGCCAATGACTGCGTTCGTATAGGCTGCATCGAGCCCAAGCCAGTCAGCGAACTTTAAGAATGCAGAGCGAGAATAAGCTATCAGTCAGTTTGAACACCTCCAGCATGCAATCGTTTCTCAATAGCCGAGATCCCAGACCCTCGTACAGAGAAAAGTATAGGCAGAACTGGTTATGACCAGGCTGCTTATGGAGGAGATATTGTATAGATTTCCTGTCTGGAGGATAGTCCTCTTAATCTAACAACCTCTTGCCAATAATGCTATAAGTTGTTAATCTATTAGTTACAAAAAAATTGAAAATGAAAAAACATTTTCCAGGTTACCAAAATAATGAGATCTCTTGTGGAGGCAATACAGTTCCCATTATGGTGGAAATCAAACCACTTTTATCCTCATTACTCACATTGTAGAAGATGGTCAGCACTACAATTAAAGTGTCTCTGTCCCATCGACAGAGTGCAGAGCGCTCCGGAGAAATTAAATTGTCGAATTCGAAAGTGCTCCGCAATGCGGTTGGAGCAGGTGTGTGGCTGCTTAGCCCCCCCGTCTTCCAAAATGATGTTCTAGAATGTCTTTATTTAGAAATGTATGAATCAGCTGCCTTATGACAAACTGAAAATGATTGAGGTTATCCTGACCAAAGGAATGCTCAGTTACTGTGTCCTTCCCTTCCTCTCGTTTCAAATCCCTCACACACTCTCCCCTTGACTGTGCGTGTGTATCTCCTTATCTTCAAGATCTATTTCCTTCAGGGTTTCTTTCTACCCTTACCAAATGGCCTTGCCATTTCAACTTCCTGATAGTGTGTTAGCACGCTGTTCTTTTTTCCCCATCCACCTCCGCCTCCTCCCTCCTCTTCCTCCATCCCTTCAGAGAAAGTGGTAGTTTAAGGCAGTGCTGCTGACGTATTGTAATCAAGTTGGTGAGGGTGGCTTTGATTGAAAAGGGCCTCCTGACAACAAGCCTACATGGGCTCCACGCAGTGCAGTGCAGCTGCTTCCAAAGACTCTCTTTAAGTAAGAGAGAGGTTTGTTTTTCTCAACTTCACTCTGCACAGCTTCCAAAGAAATCAATCCAATCAGGGAAAAGTCCCGGCTCCACTTAGCAACCCTGCCATGTGGTTGGACATTTTGCCTCTTGAAGTTGTCCTCTTCTCACCTGCCTTATGAATGCAAAGTGAAGACAATAGACACAACAGGTGTCCTACACTGACCTGAGAGAAGTGCCAACTAAAGCTTGCAATTTAATTAAGCTTAACACAAGCAGTCTGTTTTTGAGCAAACCTTATTTACAAAATGGTAAAAAAAATTACATATATCCTCAAAGTCCAGCCACTGTGACCAAAAAGAAAACAACATCATGTTAGCAGGCTGGGCATATTTGCCCCCAACTATGAGGCACCACCGGTACTTATCTGGATGTACGGATGCAGCAGGTGAGAGCAGGTGATAGAATATTTGTATACAGTACTGTATGTATGGATATATTTAAATTCGAAGCACATTTTATTACGACAAATAGCCTAATAACTTTTCTTTTTTTACACATTTCATGTAGCAATTCTTAGATTGTGCAGTATAAATCATGTTTGAATACAGGCATTATGGGCATCTGAAAGGCTGTCATCTAGCGTGACAGGGATATAATTTCATCTTGATTGTATGCTTTCATTTCAATCATTGTGCTGTAAATTGGCTTGATTACAGCACAGTCAAGCATTGTGTGTATGTGTGAGTGTGATTACACATTGCAAAGAGGTGTGTGTGTGGGGGGGGGGGGCATTGAAAGTAGAAATCAGCTTTAGAATGAGCAACTCAGTGATGCGAGCTTGGCCAGAAAAGACTCCGCATTAGTCCGTGTCTCTCAGAGAAGAATAGCGTGAGTTATGAATAGCAGAGTAATGGCCATCTTGAAGGACCTAATTGAAATGACAGTGGCATCTGTATTAAATGCCTGACATTTATATGGGCCCATGACTCTCACAGTAATTTGTTGGCAATACATCTTCTGTTAGCCGCTACATGAGTGCCGTGTTTAGAATGGTAATGATTTTTTCATTCACATTACTTGAACATGAGCTTGAAATTGTGTTCTGTAGCGTACACGGTTGGATTTTTATCTGTGACTAATTTATGGAAGGGGAAAATGAAAAAAGGAAACATTACATGATGAATGCTAAAGTTTGAAGAAAGCAGTTTGCGATAACATCTTGTGAAAAGATCCTCTTTTTTTTCTGTGAAAAGGTCTTTTTTTATACCCTGCGCTAATCTAATATAACCATCTCTTCCCATATACATGCACCTTAATGGGAGACAAGATAGTGGTGCTCTGCAATAATGCAGCTGGGTTGGTCCCTCGGCCCCCTTCAAATATTTATCACCCTATGCAAGAGTAAAGAGATGGGCTTATTGGAAGGATCTCCTTATTGATTTATGCCCGGCTGCTCAGCGTATAAGCATATGGTTCCGCCCTCCCTGCCACTCGTGTGGCCTGCAGGCATGATCTGAAAAAAGGAGTGTGAGCGTGGATTACAGCCACACCTTCCTCACATCCGGCCTGGAAACCCATCGATCGGGCCGACGCTTCGCTTACCTTGGGGAGGAAGCAGGAATGGAGGGGGGTGGGGGTGGGGGTTGGTGATGGGGGGGGGGGGGGGCAGTAATGAGAATGTGATGTTTATTCCGTTTCCATTTCCCAGCTAGCCGATCGCCCTTGCGGCCTTATCTCTGTAATTGCAGGATTCTCTCTGCTTTTTCCTGCCTCTTTGACCTTGCCTGAGTCTCACCTTTCTGTTAGTGTTTACTCCCATGACTGGCATATTTATGGGTAAACAAGCTCTGCCCCTGCCTGCCTTATAAATCACTCACAGAGATGCTGACAGGACAGACGTGACTTTGCCTACATGATTGAGCCACACTGCCCACTGATAGTCTTTGCATACACTAATTGCAGGATTATTGATTAAACTTTGGTTTGTTTTCCCCTCAGTGAAGTTTCTGTGGTGTCATTATCACAGCTGTGGGCTAATGGACATTGTTTTGGTGCATTCATAGAACAGACAGAATGGACTATCGGAAAGAATCAATATCATTTCTCAAGTTAGCAGTTATTACTAGCCTAGCAACAGGTAATGTTTCTGTCCGTAGGGAAAGCGCTTGTTTACTTTTTTATCAGTCCATCGACTGAAATCCAGGGGAAAAGAAAACTAGGCTGGTTTTATGAAACTCTTTGGAGGGCAAAGCTTAGGCCAAGGTGGAACTCATTCAATTTTGAAGAGAATCAGGATTCAGGAGATCTCAGATTTTTCATTTCATTTCTTTAATATTGTAATATTGGCGCCTCCCTGCTCTCAAAGTCTCCTTCCTCTGTTTGCCGTTAAGCAGAGCAGCGTGTTTGGAGAGTCACCGGAAGGGAGAAATGATTTATGGGCAGGCGACGAGCCAACTGATGGATCGACAACTGCGAAAACGTCACCTCTGCTGGAAGTTAACCTGCAAGGTCGAACTTAAATGATCTCCTCTGGTGCTCGTTGTTGCCTAATAAAATACTCAATTTGCTGCCGTCGCGTCACTTTAACTGGCAGCGTCCGCTATACTAAAACGGATGTTTAATGTATAGCCACGAGCTATAGATCAGCCGCAGGGGGGAAGTGAAATTATTCTTCTTCCCCGTGACTGGCTGCTGCTGTAGGCTAGCAGGGGCCCTGTGCGGCAGCTAGGCTCAGCTGCCTGCCTGGCTATTTCAGTGAGGCCGCAAATGGCCGTGAAATTGCAGCGTGCTGAGAGACATTGCCGGAAGGGATCCTGACTCAGAGTGATTAGATCAGACCCCGCCAGCATCTTTATTAGAATGCATGGAAACATGCACTCATTCTAGAACCTGGAGGAGGGGGAGGGGGAGGGACAGCAGGAGGAAGAGAACTTGACTTGTTCCTTGTGATTGGGTGGCCTAGATGATGGCCATTTCACTGTCTGCTCCAGGACTGGGATGACACTGGGAAAATTCGATGTGAGAAATCATTAGTAATAGGAACAAATGATTAATATACCTTTTGAAATCTCTAAAGTGAAACTTTCATTGAAATGACCATAGTTTGTAGCACTAAGGAAGGACATTGTATGATTTCAGTGAGTTAATCAGTGTATGTAAAGTAGCCTATGATTTATGATTTTATACTGTATATAGGCCTATACTGTATATGTATAAATAAAGGTGCCACTGGGGTTGATCATTTCAACGTTAGTTGAATTCTTTATGGTCCATGCTAGCTTAGAAATTTAGATTTACTCCTTTAGATGTAGCAGGTATGAATATTGAAAATTTAATTCTCTTGATGTGGGTGTGGTCCATGACCAGGCTACAGATCTACTCTATGCATCTCCATGCATTAAACACCAGAGAGGTTTGCAGCTGGGCAGTGCTGCAGTATTGTCTCCACTGAGGGCTCTCCTCCATTAAGCCCCATCAGAGAGACACACACACACACACACACACACACACACACACACACACACACACACACACTCACCACCCGTTTGGGCTTGACCTGCAGTGCAAGCATCTCTCTGCAGGCTGCCTTAGAGCTGCCTTTAGGCATACAGGTCTCAGGTAGGAACCCCCCCTCCCACACACACACACACACACACACATACACCCATACACCCATACACACACACACACACACACACACACACACACACACACACAACCTCCCCCCATAGACCTGCAGAGATGTAGGACGTCATTAAGTCCTTTACCTCAATTCTGCGGTCGCCAAACGTTTTAGCTCTATCGATTTTGATGTTGAGCTGGCGTCAGGGCTTTCCTCTCCCTCCTTCTCTCTCTCTCTCTCCCACTCTATCTCTCTCTCTCTCACACTGTCATTCTCACACTCTCTCACTCTCTCTGGGTCTTGGCCCCTGTTCGGCACTTGTACTGATACTAACATTGCGAGGTCCAGGAGCACATAGTGTAACAGAGCGTATTAAAAGCATATATCTGTCGACGGCATGAGCTACTGTAGCGTGGCCATCGACCTGCGGATAAGGTGGCGTGTTGTGTTGTGTTGTGTTGAGTTGAGTGGTGTCTTTTTTTAGGGTGTAGATAGCAAAAAAAACCCTGCTGGGAACAGCAGTGCTTTCATGGGTGAGTGATCATGTCACTTTTATGGAAGCACAGCTAAGATGTCCTTTGAACTGAGCCGTGTGAATGAAGTTAAGAGAGAGGCTGTATGTGTGTGTGTCTATGTACGGTGTATGTGTGTCTGTGAGTGTGTGTTAGTGTGTGTGTGTGTGTGTGTGTGTGTGTCTGTGTACAGAGTGTGTGTATGTGTATGTGTGTGTGTGTGTGTGTCTGAGAAGGACATACAGTAGTACATGTGTGAGTTAAATCATTCACCTCTCATCTTGTGCGATAACATTTTATGTTTCTTACATCAAGCCTTCTGTTTTTATTCCCCTCTCATCTAAGCCCCACCCTCACTTGTCACTGCTTTGATTGACATCTCTCTGGCTCCTTCAGGATAATGGCCCTGTGATCTTTGTGTTCACTGCTAACTGTAGTGGCCTCATTCTGTGGTTTGTTTCATCCATTCTCCTCCTTCATCATTGGCACGGTAGTGACTTTGATGGAGTTTATATATATATATGTGTGTGTGTGTGTGTGTGTGTGTGTGTGTGTGTGTGTGTGTGAGAGAGTGTGTGTGTATACACAGTATATATATAGCTGGGCAGTTCTTCAAAACAACATGGCTGCCTCTACCCACACATGCAAAAGAAAGAATTGAAAAGGCATCAAGGAGAAGGAATCCAGCGACGACCTAGATGACACATAATGCCACATTCATCTCTCCTCCCACGACACACATAAACACACACACACACACACACACTTACACAGCACTTACACATACACACACAAATACATACACCCACTCTCTTTTGCAAGGCAAAGGGACATTGTTCATTACCCCTGGTGCTCTTTATAACCTTTGAGTGGCGTTTTCTTTAGCACTCGTTGCTATCGTTGCTAGGTACAGTAGGCATAGAGGAATCATGAGTTGTCAGATCTAGAAGTGTACGCTATTGAAGTTGGCCATCAGAGGAGACTGTGATGTACATGTATCTCAGCAGCAATGTGGCATATTTGTAGGTCTTTTCTGATTTTCATGCCTTTCATGATTCATGATCATGACGAAGAGCCTTTAGAGATTGACTAATGATTTAGTGTCTCTCGTAAATGTTTGTAGCAGCCAAAAGCTAAATATTTTCCGCGACACCATCCATGATCATATTTCAATGTTTGCATTTACATCCTGTAAAATTTGTCACGTTTCGTGATTTTAGTGAACTAAAGAGAACCAATGACAGGAACTGTACCCTTGTAACAGTTCTAGACACAGTTCTAGGATCCAGTAGTGAGAGGCCTACTCAGAACACACAAGCCTTTCCATGTTCCATTTAGAACCCCACATGCCTTCCCCACATAGACCTTCTCACTGACCACATTCTGCATGTTCTCCATTGTTCTCCCTGACAGATTGAGGACATTGTGACCAGGATACAGCACGAGACAGAAGGAGTGCCCATTAGAACCGTCAAGAGTTTCCTGTCCAAGATCCCCAGTGTTGTCACAGGTATGCCGAGTCATGGCTTATTACACATATATGTTCATGTGTAATTAGCCTGTAATAGACATGACATGACATCATAATACCACTTAAGCTGGCAACAGATCTACTGATTATTAAACCCGATATTGGAACGTCAGGGCCAGTCATGAGTAATCTTGAGTGGTCGCAAGTTTCAGTCGTGGCATAAGTCATTATGTGTATTTGGGTGACAGATTTGTAACGATGCGATTCTTTCGTTGACGCAATTAGGACTGAGTCGGACTGAATATGATGATATGATAATGATATGATCTGAACCGGTCTGTTCTATGGTCGCTATGATACCAATTATGGCATTAAAACTGCAGACAACTCGACAACTGCAGACAACTCAATCGTTAGGTTTGTGCTCATAAACAACTCTCAATCGCCCCAGATTGAGTCTGTAGGTTTTGCTCACTCAATCGCGTTCTAATCGTAAAAGACTGAGAAAGTCAGTAGGTCTGTTTCTAGCTTTAGTGAGAGCACCAAGACAGCTTGATTGAGTTGAGTCAGCAAACCATTTTTTTCACAGTGAGGAAATGTTTAAGAGGACCATTATCGCTGCTTGGCTTAATAGCTCTGGACGTTTTATGTGGCCATTACATAAGATGGAGAAAAAAATATACAGGATTTTTACTGGGAGTACAAATTAATAGGGCAGTTTCTCTTGGAGGCTCTATTTTTAAAACACACTTTCGAATCGCACCCCAAACGCATGATGCAACACCCAGAAAATCCTTCATTCACCAATCCCTTGGTGGCGTCTGTACAGGGAAGCCAGAGTTCCTACAGGATTATTCAGAATGCAAGCTGACTTCACCACAGATCCAAGAAAGTTCCAGAAAAAAATCCTAAGACTGAGGGATTGCCACTGCTGGTGTTGTGGAGAAAAAAAAAGCGATGAGGAATTTGCAGCGTTAAGCGCTTGCACCCGTCATGACGGATCAGCAACCTCACGCGCCTCTGGTCCCGTTGGATCTCCCCTAAATCATTTAAACTCACGCAGCTGCCTCTGCTGTGCAGAAAATAAATAATAAACAAATAAGTAAACGAGGTGGGGAGTGTCGTTATTATTATTAGTCATTCGGCGGGATGGTGGTGGATTGGCGCTGTTGGATGTGCCACTGGCGATACGTATCAATAAACACAATTACTACTACTACTACACACACACACACACACAAACACACACACACATTCACTCACATAAACACAATTATTACGGCGCGGGAAAAGTCAGTGGACGCCCGCTAGCGCCCGCAAGCTAATAAATGATGTGGAATTAAAAAGAGCTTTGAAGTACTGTAAGGCCTGAGCTTAGCCAGGGAGACATTCAGTGCTTCGCACGTTAACGATACACACACACACACACACACACACACACACACACACACACACATACACATACACATACACATACATTCACGCTCGCATACACCTGCACACACACTCACAGACACACACTTACATAAATTCACACACATCCATACACGCCATATATGCATACACACACAGAGAGACAACCACACACATACACACAATACCTGTGTGGAGTGGGTTGGAGATTTGAATGCACACATGAATTACTAGGCTCTGTATTCACTAGAATTAAATAAACCTTCTAACACTTCCAATTACAATTTCTCTTCTGCTATGAATTAAACACACTGGCATGCTCTCTCTCTCTCTCTCTCTCTCTCTCTCTCTCTCTCTCTCTCTCTCTCTCTCTCTCTCCCTTTATCTCCCTTTATCTCCCTCTGTCTCTCTCTCTCTCTCTCTCTCTCTCTCTCTCTCTCTCTCTCTCTCTCTCTCTCTCTCTCTCTCTCTCTCTCTATCTCTCTCTCTCTCACTCTCTTTCTCTCTTTCCCTCTCTCTCTCCCTCCCTCATCTATGTCAGGTGCAGACATTGTGCAGTGGCTGATGAAGAATCTCGGCATCGATGATCCAGGTTGGTGGTGTTTAGCGAGCATGTCCGTCTCAAGATCAGACTGTGAAACAAGGCCCACCATTATCACATTCCATTATCCAATTTAATCAAGTGTGCAGCCTGCACAAACAAGCCATTACCCCGCGGCACACACACACACACACACACACACACACACACACACACACATACACACACACACTCACACTCGTGAGACCAAATGTTTCTGTGTGTTGTGTGCTTTCCTGTGGTGTCCAGCTGAAGCCATTCACATCGGGAGTCTCATTGCTGCCCAGGGATACATCTTTCCCATCTCCGATCACGTCCTCACACTGAAGGATGATGGGACATTCTACCGCTTCCAGGTAGGAACATCCTCCCCATAGACGGATTGGTGGTGAGAGAGAGAGAGAGAGAGAGAGAGAGAGAGAGAGATTTGGCTGATAAATTGTACCCACATTTTGTGCACAAGGTGATGTGTTAACGCAGTTATGGGAGACACATTGACAGCGATATACTGTATTACCCTTCTCACACACACACACACACACACACACACACACACACACACACACACACACACACACACACACACACACACACACCCCATGTGGTACAATATTTGGCCATTTATTCTACCCTTGAAGTGCAACATTGAGGCAGCCAGCAGTGGACTCAAATCCACCATTTCACTAACAGCCACGGAACCACTGTGTGAAATCCATCAATGTTTCTCTCAAGATTGTGGGGGAGGAAAAAGAAAAAAAATAAATAAATTGCAGGCGCGCAAATTTAGTTTGGCAGGGTTTTCTCAGCAAGTGAGCAAGCAAAATAAATAAAATGTTTCTGTGGTGGTATAACAGATTCCCTTTTGTTTGTCTTTACCGGTGCTCTTGAATTACATTCTTTTTCACTAGGAGGGTTCCCTATGATGAAGTACTTTGTCAATATTCCTTGTAATTACAGTTCCTTACGACTACAAGATACTGTTTCCTCATGCTGGCATCCTAACATGGGTTGTCCATTAAAAATGAATTGTGAACCCTGTAAAATATTAATCTGAGTTCAGCTTTTTTCCCCTGACAAACTTTATCAAATGGCTTTCATTGCCATTGCATTGGCACATCTCCTGAATTCAAACACTGTCTGACAGACTGTTTGTGGTTGTTGTAAAGTCTTTTACAGTCATGTCATGTAACATTTGATTCAACTTTTTAAAGCTTTAATTTTGACAATGAAATATACCCAACCCCCCGCCCCCCGCCCAGAACAAAACAGAACAAAACAGAAAAAAAAAAAACCTCCTGTCCCACGTCAATCCCCATGGCAACCCTGATTGTGATGTAACAGATGGAATACTGTCAGA
>JAODXP020000025.1:7732634-7735134 GCA_027497455.2 Sardinella longiceps
AAAATAATAATAATATATATAATTTATGTAGTTAAGATCCGTATGGCTAGGAGGAAAAAGCTTTTTCTCAGTCTCTTAGTCCTGGCCTTCAAACAACTAGAGAGTGCTACTCTTGTCCTTAATGAAACAACTACAGAATGCTACTCTTGTCCTTAATGAAACTTGTGGTGTCAGTGCTACATTAGTGTTCTATATTCATATATTATTGTTCAGCGTTTCTCAAAGTCGAGTATGCTTCCTAGGTAGCACACTAGCCTTGGAAGCCGTACACTCCAAAAACGAGGATCCATCAGTGCATCCTTGAAAAATCTATGAACAAAGGCCTCTGTCCTCGCTAGAATTTAGAAGGATGCTTGACTTTGTAACAGTACTTAGCGACTGATAATGACGTGGAATGCTCGAAAAAGCAGCCTTCCAAGCATGCTTCCTTTGAGAAACTTTGAGAAACGCTCGTTGTCAGTGCTACATACAGTGTTCTATATTAATATATTATTGTTGTCAGTGCTACATTAGTGTTCTATATTAATATATTATTGTTGTCAGTGCTTCATACAGTGTTCTATATTAATATATTATTGTTGTCAGTGCTACATACAGTGTTCTATATTAATATATTATTGTTGTCAGTGCTACATACAGTATTGTATATTAATATATTATTGTTGTCAGTGCTACATACAGTATGCTATATTAATATATTACTGTTGTCAGTGCTACATACAGTTTGCTATATTAACTTTGGCAAAGGAAGCCCTAGTCTGATATGCTTCACACACTTCTGTGCCTCTGCCTTGTCCATTAATGAAGCACATGACAGCACCTTGGTTGGCGGCCATTGTTCTTTTTCTTTAAGTTGTTTCTGTTTCTTTGATTGCAGTTTAATAGGCTACACAGAGCAGTATCTGGAATACGACCCCTTCCTGACCACGCCGGAACCTTCCAATCCATGGGCCAGCGACGATCCGTCCCTCTGGGATCAGGAAGCCGGGTAAAGACACGGACAAGACAATGGAAAAGATATACTGCATTCACACACTATTTTAGCTCCCAAAAACAAGACAATGGAAAAGATATATCCACACACCATTGTAGCTCCCAAAAACAAGACAATGGAAAAGATATATCCTCACATCATTGTAGCTTGGAAAAGATATATCCTCACATCATTGTAGCTTGGAAAAGATATATACTCACATCATTGTAGCTTGGAAAAGATATATCCTCACTTCATTGTAGCTTGGAAAAGATATATCCTCACATCATTGTAGCTTGGAAATGATACAGTATATCCACACACCATTGTCACCCCCAAAAGACGTTATTACTCACACAACGTGTCGATTCAAAGTGGTCTTTGTCAGGTGTAAAAGTGTGATTAACTAATAGTAGGCAGGTCTATATATAAAAACAAACGTTCAGGTGGCAGTGCCCATTGATATCAAATCAGCCAATCACAACATGTCAATGTATTAAGTTAATCAGTACATCAACAATGGGAGTTCATACATTTTTTGTGAAAAAAAAGGTTGTTTAAATGTTAGCAGTACTAGAGAATAATGTGCATATTTTCATTAAGGCCACAAAAGACACATACAGGCTTCCTCAATTTCCAGCCCTGCCACCCACCTTACCTTATCTTATTAGCTGCTACAGTACCATTTTCCCATTTCCTCTCTCTCTCTGCTGTAGTCCTGCAGCACTTGTAGCCAACTTGCCCCTCTGACATAAACTGTCATGTGAAAAATGACTTTTCCCATCACCACCCAGCGGCCCCCCCTCCCCCCACCCGGCGAAGTTCTAAATGGGCCATGTTCCTGTTCCTGTTAAAAATGCATGATTCTTCGAGGGGCTGCCACCGCCGCCGCCGCCGTGTCCTGCCGAGCGGCAGTCTGGCGAACCGTATCTGCTCCGCCAAAATTAGCACGGAATTAATCTCCATAGAAATATAATTAGGGTGTCTAATGTAGCTGAATAATGTATTCAAATTGATTAATTGCTGGTGGTGTGGAAGGTTTTCTGGTTGGTAATAAAATTACAGCATTGACATTTCACATTTCAGGAGACTGCACTACTACGGTGCATAAGTGCTTGGCTTTGACACTGGTTGGATTCGGCTATTACTTTCTTGTGATATAAATCAATATTATGGTGATATATTAACATTATATGGGTCATAACATGAGCATATATCCCATTACCCTCATGGGGTCAATGTGATAACATTGGCAAAGCTACTGTATAACAGACAGCAAGCTCTCATCTAGATACTGTACAGCAATAAAGTCTCATCAAGCTTTGTGGGAGAGTGACTAGAATCCCCCCCACCCCTGCATTTCCCCATTCTCACGCCAATCCATCACAGTGAAGAGATGCATTCTCCTGTAGTGGAGTTCCTGTGCAGAGTGAGCAATCCAATCCAATCCAATCCAAGGTGCTTAAAGGAAAATACCGGAGTGAATTCAAGCATAGCCCTGTTGAAAGAGCTTGCTAAATGCGCTAG
>JAODXP020000025.1:7740134-7747634 GCA_027497455.2 Sardinella longiceps
ACATTTTCTTTCGCAGACAGACTCAGAGAGCCATTGGACATACAGTACAGGTTCATTCAGGTGGCCACTCAGTTATGTAGTCTCTCTCTCTCTCTCTCTCTCTCTCTCTCTCTCTCTCTCTCTCTCTCTCTCAAATTCAAATAGGCTTTATTGGCATGAATGTCACAATAACATTATTGCCAAAGCAATGACATACCCCTCTCTCTCTCTCTCTCTCTCTCTCTCTCTCTCTCTCTCTCTCTCTCTCTCTCTCTCTCTCTCTCTCTCTCCCTTTCCCACTCTCTCTCCCTCTCTCAGGACCACATCTATAAGCTGATGAAGAGTGACAGCTACGCGCGTTTCCTGCGTTCTAACGCTTACCAAGACCTCCTGCTGGCCCGAAAGAAGGTGCCTGCATACAGTTGCTGTAGAATTCTCCTCCCCATCCTGTCCAGTGTCCCCATAGACACCAAATCCCAGCACTGCTGCTGCAGGCAGGAGGGGATTTATCCTCTCAACTCCAGCCTCAGATCTGTTATACGTAATATGGACTCCATATTGTGTGATGTTTTTTGCTTAGATGTTCCAGCCGTGAAGAGCTGGGATGTAATAACATGCATTTAGCATAAGTTTCTTTTCCTGTGAAGCTGTGACTTAGCCAGGCTTGCCTAGCACTGCTGTAGCACCCCAGAGACACTTATATAGTGGGAGACCCATCACTTCATCTCCAATATGGCGGCCAAGTAACGTGACTTAGAAGGACTTTCAGCACCCTCTCTTTTGCATTTCGCATCAGTAGTATTCTACTGTACATCAGAGAACTCTCAGCAATGTTAAGGTAGCTTCAGACCAAAGATCCGCGACGAGACGGGCTGCGACGTTTTATAAACCTGGACATTCTAAAACTCTGAAACTGCGATTTGACATGTTAAATCTTTTGCGACGGCTTGCAACTGCCTGCAACAACCTGCGACGATTCATTCACACCACCGCAACTCCGTTCTAAAACCGTTTCATCTCGTCACGGATCTTCAGTCTGAATTGCCCTTTAGAGACCGGAGATTGAAAACAGAGCAAATAGTTTTGAAGTTCTCAGAAATGATCTACTAAATGTACTGTATGCCTTCTGAGAGTAGACTAGGCAGACTCTACACAAAGTGAATTGCCATGACAGAGTCTGGTCCATCAGGCTAGTGAAGAGCTGAAAGATATTAGTGGGCAGAAAGTGGCCTCTCTATTTAGATACTTAGAGAACACAATGAGTGTATTCTTTCTTCCTGTACTGTGTGGTGCTAATGCATCTCTGCATTAGATGCAGCAGAGCAACGCTTCATCTTTTGAACATCTGAGGTGACTTTGAAAATGAGACAAATTGATATCCAAAAAATAATCAGATTGATTGTCAACCCCAGCCAAGTAAAAGAGAGTGGACATTTTAAGTGATAAATGTCAGACATGTAAGGGATAACAGCCGACTGTCTCAGCGGAGGTAACTCCGTCTCCATCAACCACATGAGCCTGTCAGTAGTAGTAGCAGCAGGGGCGTAGCACCAAATTCTGGGCCCTATGCGCAAGCAGTGACCATGGGCCCCCTCACTGCCTGAAATACAATGCCAGACTTCTCAAGGGCCCTCTCCCCCCTTGGGGCCCTGGTAATTCAGTCCCCCTCTCCTCCCCCCACTACAATGCCCCTGAGTGTATAGCAGTAGTACAATAGTAAGTAGTAGTGTTAGGGTATATTTTTTCCTGTTCAGAGAATGTTCTCATACTATACATGCATACACATTGAATGCAAAATTAAGCATAAGCTCACCTAAGCATAATCTAACCGTCTTGTTTTCATCGTCCATTCTCTTGGACCCACAGCTGGAGACTGAACAGGGGCGACGAACATCACTGGAGAAGTTTACGCGCAGTGTGGTGAGTGTTTATTCAATCACTTTGTCTGAAGTGCAGAGCCGTAGTCTGTTTTGTGACTGAAAATCGTTATGGGTTGAAATAAAGCCCTGAAAGCTCTTTTGGCTTCCCATTATTGTTTCTTGGCAAATCTACCACACTTGCAAGATCTCCAGCGCCAAACACTGAAAGTAACTCATACACAGTATGAGCCTTTTTGAAGCTGCTCATCGCTGGTTCCCACATGTATTGGTGAGAATTTAGAACGCTGGTGTAACCAGCTGACACTGTACAGAAGAGAGTAGTGTCTGTAGAGGGCGCTCAGTAGTTAAAAAATTGCAGACTTTGGGGCAACCCAAAGCAGATATAAATGTATGTGTTCTTCAGGAAATAAGTTTTTCTTTACAGATGCTTGGTATAAGTACTGAGGATTGGGGATGGAACACATTTTGTTTTGTTAGAATGGAATTAAATCTTTTGTCATCATAGGCTACAGTAGGCTACTGTTAGCGTTGGTGGTAGTTATAGACAACTTTTGTACTTGTTGTACAGTATTTGTTGTAATTGTCCTTGTCTGGTATGCCTTAAACAAAGACCCAAATGACTAAGGCTGGTATTCTCCCAGTGCAAGTCCAAAAAAGAGTTTAACTCCATGCGTTTCAGCCTGCACTAAACACTTTTTTGGACTTAAGCACCTGGCAGAATACTGCCCTAATATAATATAATAGTGTTGAACCCCACATGCAGTCTCCTCACAGGCCCATCTCCATTCTCTCCACTCTCAGGGCAAGTCTCTGACGGGGAAGCGCCTGACGGGCCTCATGCAGTCCTCTTGACCAGTGGTGGTGGCGGACTGGCCGTGCAGGGAGAGATCATCTCACACCGCCTCTGGTCCACGAGAGAAGCCAAAGCCCTGTTGTTGCCCCCCCATAGGGGGTTGAACTGGTGGTGGGGGGCAAGAAGGTGACCACTGCCACAATCAACCCAAAGTCGCCTTTTTACCCCCCCATACCCCGAACCCCCCCACCCCCCAACACATCAATTCCACTTCCTACTTCCTGTCTACACCCCCATTACGGCCTCTCCTACCAATCCACTTCCTGACTGTCTCCACGGAAACTGCATTATCTAATCAACAGAGTGCAATAAGTCTACAAAACAACTCAAGTCTCTACTAGTCAGACTGAGCTTCAGCCTATAGTCAAACCTTTCTTCTCTCACTAAGCAGAATATGTTACAAACACACACACACACACACACACACACACACACACACACACACACAGTACAAACATACACACACAAACACACACACACACACAAACATACTTGTACACATATACACACACACACACACACACACACACACACACACACACACACACACACACACACACAACCAACCAACACTTTCCGTTTTCCTTCTTTCAACAAAGGTCATCTCACCAACAGTCTATACAGATTATGGACTAGCGACTGCATTAGACTGCATTTGGACTTATTTCCTGGCAGGAGAGTGACACAAAGAGTGAAGTGTTTTTCACAGAGGAACAGGACCACGTGCCTCTTGGCTTCAGAGCATTCCAAACGAACATAGCAAGGGCTGTGAACAGTGCTCCACTGGATCTACACCAATGGACAGAAGATAGTATTTGTTTGGGCACTGGCACTGGCATATATGACTTACAGTAAGACTTAGTAACCATGAATGAAAAAAATAATGAAAAATAGGATCAGATTTAAATCTTTTTTTTCTTTTTCACATCCAGGCAAACCATTCATTTCCAGTGTACTGGATCAACACCAATGGAAAACAGTATTTGTTTGGGGGCGGAGGCATTGGCACATACAGTACTGTATGGCTTAAGACTTAGTAACCAAGAATGGAAAAAAAAGGAAAAATAGAATCAGATCTTTTTTTTTATTTACCATATCTGTCCACTGTCCAGGCAAGCAGTTCATTTCCATTGGGACCCCATTAGGAAAATGGTTCTCTGTAGGCTGGAACTAGGAACTAGGAAGCAGCTCTGGAATTGGGCTGCAATGGGCTGTATTCAAAAGTTGACATCTGAATTAATCAACAACTGCTTTAGTGATTGACTCATCAGTTCATGTACCAAATATTATACCGGATTTTTTAAATTTATTTTCCAAATTATGTTGTTTGTTTGTTTGTTTGTTTGTTTACCTTACTTGCCCCTTTAATGCAGCACATGAAATATCTTTGGCATGTTGACAAAACAAACAAAACAAACAAACAAACATCATTGAAACAAAACAAACCATCATTGAAAAGGCGGAGGGCGATGCGTGTGTGTGTTGCCGAAGTTCTAGACCTCCACTTCGCCATTATTTCCATTCTAACCAGTCACCTCGTCGGCCATTATCCCTTACGTCTCAGGCTTTGGGATACTTTACTAGTCCAACAGCAAATGAATTCATCAAGGAAGTAATTCATCATAAAATGATCATTTGCAGGCCTATACTACAGATGTACATGCATGTGTTCTTCAGGACTCAAGTATGTCTTCACAGGAGTTTGGTTTATTTGGACAGACTGGATTGTTGATGAAACCCTTTTTGTTTTGTTAGAATGGAATGGACAGATTAGATTGTTGATGGAACCCTTTTGTTTTGTTAGAATGGAATGAAAGCTTTCGTCATGATAGGCTTCAGTACTGGTAGATCTACTGTATCTGAACTAACTTTTTTGATTAACCTCAACTGTACTGCCTGACTCAAAGCACAACGTCTCAAACAAGGTGTCACACAGAGAGACTTTACCCAAAGTCTACAAGACCATCTTCTCATACAAGAGGTCACAGATTTCTGGCTTCATTCAACTTTATCAAGCAGGGGCCTTGGTAACATCCCCACTTTGTCTTGCCTGCTTGTCATTTTCTTCTGTTCATAGAGATGTAAATAGATTCTGAATGTAAAATACAGCATAACTCTAATAATGACCATGTTTAGATTTTGTAAAGAAATATCATGTTAACCTGCAGAGCACATGACTGGAGGGAGAGGGATATGGGGAGGGGGAGAGTCACAGGCAAAGATTCTAGAGTGTTCCGCTCTAGAATCTTTTGTTCTCAAGGTGGTTGGCCATCATGTCCTGAGGTTGAACCACGTCCTGTCTATCAAAGAGACACCTGGGCCATGGCTTCCTCAGTCTCGTCTGAAAACCTGTCAGACCACTTTGAGGAAGTGAGAACAGCAAGGATGGATCTTTTGCGAAATACAAAACAAGAATCTTCAGTTGCCATCAGATGTTCAGAGATTATTATTAACCTGAAAGGGACTCCTCTACCTATGTGTGTACGACAGACAGACAGCAAGGAGAGCTGACTCGAAACTCTACTGTATGTTTGTGTTTGACTACTGCCCTCTGCTGGGCAAGAGCTCTTACTGCGACAGACAGCAAGGAGAGCTTATTCTAAACTCTACTGATATTTGTGTTTGAATACTGCCCTCTGACGGGCAAGAGCTGTTACTGCCATCAGCACCTCCCAAAGTGCTGCGTGTCACGACACTGAATGAAGAAACTGTTCCAAAGCCTTGGGAATTTTAAATCTCTCACCAGAACTGTATGTAAAGACACTGTGCAGAGACGCACTCTATATCAACACTGACTGGAGAAGAAAAAATATATACTTGTTGGATTGCAAGAGGACTTGTTTTGGAAGAATGATGGTTTAAAAAAACAAACAAAAAATCTATAATATGTATCCCAGACACAATAGCCTACAGCATTATGAGCTGTCTGTCTAGATGAAGGTAGGCTAGGTTGCGATGTAGAGGCACCACCAGTGCTGAGAATGGCACATAACTATGCATGGGGTTATATCTGAAGAATTTTAATGCTTCTAGTTTTTCAGTCTTGGAAAAAGTGAAGGGTAAATGAAAAGACTACACCACCAAATAAACATACAGACTACTGTCAAACGATGCATTTGTTGAGTCTTTATTGTAAAAATGGTATCAAAGACCCTGCTTATAGTTCTTCTATTTAGTTCAGATTTATGTCTTCCACGTTGATTTAAGCTAACAGGCTGCATGGCACATGTACTTCCAAACAGGAAAGTCAGAGTGAGTGGGTCAATGTTTCATCAGGGCCGTTGCAACAGGACAGGCAAACCAGGCAAGTGCCTGGGGCTCCAGGCTGAAAGGGCCCCCCAAGATTGGCTGTATAATCATTTTAGTAGTTTAGTGGGTAATGTTTTTCAACAAAAAATGACTTTAAAATAGAGTTAGACAACTGTATAATACAAATAATTACATTGAAGATGCTTGAAGATTATAAATATGTGGTTCATGTAGGTATTTATGGGGGGTGAAGGGCCCCCATGTCCTGTTTGCTTGGGGCCCCTATGTACCTTAAAACAGCCCTGTGTTTCATGCAAGGCTGTACATTTGTAAATCACTTAAATGTGATTATGCTGCCATCTTACTGTATGTCAAAAATGAGACATTTCTTGTTTACAATACATTTTTATTTCACAAAAAAAATACCACTAAAACTGTCATGGAAAAGAATAAAAAAATATCATCAACAAACAACAGAAGCATGACATGGAATATGAAATGAAATCCCGCCCCTATACAGTATGCTGTTGGAGAGTTCACTATGATCATAGCCATGCAGCCACTCCCCCTGTATGTAGTTTATAGATCAAACGACTGTGAAGACTTGGATCTTAGCATAAAACAGAATACACTCTTTCCCATCATATTATGGTATGGGAACATGAGACTAAACTGGGGAACCAACAGTGGGAGAGAGAGAGAGATATAAGAGGGATTTGGTATTGCCATGACAGCGGCCATAGTTGCCTCTGATTGGATGCAGATCAGGACTCTGACTGTTTCCCAAAAGCATAGTTGATAACAAAGTTAGTGATGGCTAACTAAGTTAGCAAGGGGATTGACAGCTAACTAAGTTAGCAACTTTGTTGGTTGCAATGCAATTTCCCATTGTCAACCAATTAAGTTGCCTAGGAACTGTTGGGAAACGGATGCAAAGAGCAGATCTGCACTGGAACCCCCCCGCTATGCCCCATCTCACGCCCCCTAGAGGGGACAGGAAGTGACATCAGGGATAAACCTTCCAGGCCAAAGTCTGCTTATATCACTACATCTTTCCCTTTCTTATCACTCCGTCTTCTCCTCGTCTATCACTCCTTCTTACCCTCTCTTTTCACTCCATCTTCCCTTCTCTCATCACTCCTCCTCTCCCTCCCTTCTTTCCTCTTCCCCCACACCCTTCACTCCTCTGCACGTCTGGCAAGCCTGCGTTCTGGGTTCAAGGATACTTCTAGATTCTAGCGAGGACAGAGGCCTTTGTTCATAGATTTTCCAAGGATGCACTGATGGAACCTCGTCTCCGTAGTGTACGACTTCCAGGGCGAGTGTTCCTAGGGAAAATCTGATATCACCAAGTAATTAAGAGTCCGGGATCAATGTCAAACTTGTTGCCCTGGATGAATGGGTTAGGATTAGGGTTAGGGTTAAGGTACATTGATCCAGGGCAAACGTTTGACATTGATCCTGGACTCTTAAATACTTGGTGATATCAGATCTTGCGTGTTCCTACTTCCTAGTGTTCCCTACTGTACCTAGGAAGCA